>VCAZ01000024.1:0-195000 GCA_005784505.1 Bagarius yarrelli
TAAACTAGTAATTTTGAAAATAAACAAATGGAATAAAGGAGATTAAAAAATTTCTCTTCATTGGTCCAGATGCAGCTTTCTTGCAAAAACACATTAATTTTAGTTCTTTGAATGTAATTCTGCAGTATTTTTGGGACACACACCATTAAGTTCCCCTCTCTCTCTCTCTCTCTCTCTCTCTCTCTCTCTCTCAGTTTCTTTATCCTGTAAGACAATTATACAATTGCTGGTTTTATTAAACCTTTAAAGCCAATTATAGCTTAAAGTCTGGAAGTAAAGTTAATTTAATTTGTCTTTATTTTCAGTAGAAAGAGTTATATGTAGGTTGCTGTTACACACACACACACACACACACACACACACACTGTTCATTAAAGATTTCAAGGTATTGTAGTAAATCTTTTACAGCGGGGTTTTAACATGTCATTAAACTCTGTTTTATGCTATGCCAGTTATTGTAAAGTACGAAGTAAACAGAAAAAACTAGTGAAAGCTGCAATCAGTATTAACCTTAATTGCTAACTAAGGGACATCGGTTGGGGTGTAGAAGATACTATTTTTGCTGAGACTATGGTGAGTATTGTCTTGATATTTCTATCATTGCAGGAAAGCTTTACAAAGGGAACTGGCTTACTTTATACCCTGATTCAGTATCATTTAATGTGCTGATTCAATTTAAACCAAAGTGTGAGTCGTGCACAGAGTTGGATGCTGTTAAAAACATTTACGTCACGTTTTCTTAACCACCGCGAATCGCTTCCATTCAAACCTCCGACAGATAAATCAATCGTTCGGGGAGATAAAGGCCTCTATTAAAGCTGTGTTGAGTGCAAGTCAACCGCTTTGTGTCTGTGAGCTGTGCTTATGAGCAGAGGAAGAAATACACACACACACACACACACACACAAAACGACCTCTAAGGTCCAGTAGTGGTGAAACAAAGCTCAATCAAATATAATAGGAGCAAAAAAAAAAGTGCTGTCTTACGATTTTCAAGGCAAAACTAGTAAAAATAAAGACAATTGTGACACCAGTTACTTATGGTGGTTACCATCATTTATTATAATTATTGGACCCACTAAACCATTTATTAAAACATTGTATAAATTTAGTGGTATAGTGGTTAGCACTGTTGCCTCACAGCAACCACCAGCCAGGGCCTTTCTGTGTGGAGTTTGTTGTCCCTGTGCTTGCGTGAGTTTACTCCGGGTTCTCCGGTTTCCTCCCACAGTCCAAAAACATGTATGTTAGATTAATTGGTAATTCTATATTGCCCATAGGAGTGAGTGTAAGAGTGTGTGTGTGGCCCTGTGATGGACTGGCGACCTGTCCAGGGTGTCCCCCTGCTGCCTTTTGCCCTTTTGGACTCCAGCAGATTCCTGTGACCCCAAATTAGAGAATAAGCGAGTATAGAAGATGAATGAATCAATGAATATTTATAATAATAATAACAACAATAATAAAAGTTTTCAGCCAGTGTTGCTTAATGTATCATATTAATTTTACGTAGCTATTTTAGTACTGCTAATTATTATTAATGATTAATTAACTAATTATTGATTCATTTTGATCAATTGATCAATTATCATACATTGGCTAGCTGTTAGCTAGTAACAATTGGTTTAACATTTGCTGTTGATTGGTTTGCTGTCATGTCGATGCCAGAAACAAAATTCAATCACAATCATGGGGGGTATGGATATAGATATAACAATTTATAGTTTTACCACTTCATACTCGTATACACACCTGTTTACAACTACAGACAATAGAATCTCATTTTACACTAACCAGGTACCGTAAATGTTCAGTGCTCCCATACCTAATTTTACCAGACTATTTGTTATGTTTTTGGATTGTTGCCTGCTCCTTGAGTTACAGTTTTGTTTTCGCATTACGTAACCTACGTCTGTGTTTTGACCTTACTCATGTCTCGCATTTAAATTTTTCTGTCTTTGCCCTTATTAAAAGTGTTAAGGGCATTGAAATTCATATTTTGAGTTTGGAGTAGACAGTGGACAGCTGGCTTTTAAAATAATTAAATGAATTTTTTTTAAATCTCAGACCCCAGCACTACATACTGTGCATATTATTGGATATTATTTCTATCTTGAATTTAATTAGTATAGGGATAAATTGTCATGCATTTTTATGATTTAGCCATTTAAAAAAAAAAATCATAACCAATCAACAATGAAAACAATTTTAATTAATTAATTAATTAACATTATTAATTAATGTTTTTCCAGTGTTTTGTCACCGATGGAGATGGAAGGCATGAAGCCAAAGGTTCTTTATCCTTCTTTATGTTTCGGGTCTGTACAAAAAATTGCATTAAAATTATCATTTATTTTTATGTAATTGCTCAAAATTGACCAAATCAGATGTAAATATTTAAAAAAAATATTTTATGCAGTTAATTTAAGGGGACAAACAGTTAAAGGCGTGAAATAATTTACAGAAAATGCTAGAATTTTTGTGTCATTTTTGTGGTGAATTTAAAAAGCATGATAAAAAAAAAGAGTGGTAATGAAGGCTTGTGATTGAGATGAGATGAGATGAGATGAGATGAGATGAGATGAGATTGAGATGAGATGAGATGAGAACTGCCGAAGAACTGCCCCGCCGACTGAGCCTGGTTTCTTCCAAGGTTTTTTTTTTTTCCATTCTCAGTGATGGTGCTTTGGCTCCTTGCTGCTGTTGCCGCTTTGGCTTGCTTGGTTGGGGACTCTTAATTTATAGATATAAATCAAATTGAGTGTTTTATTGGGTGTTTAATATTGCATTTTCTGATGTGATTCTGTAAAGCTGGTAAAAACGCTAAATAAATAAAAGTGACTTGACTTAAAATTTTGTTTGTAAGTGTACTTTTATTTTAAAATGTATTATTATTACCCTGCTACCTTGGCCAAGTCTCTTTTGTAAAAGGGGATTCTAAGCTCAATAAGTAGTACTTGTTAAATAAAAGTAAAATACAATACAATAAAAAGGGTCATTAATAGGCTGTTAGTTGATTTGTAATTATCTATAATAGGTTTTTCCGCAGCTGTTGCTCTGCCTCATAATTACAGTTAGGATCAATTCAGCAGACGTACTGGAGTGATCCGGGGTGTTTGATCTATTTTTGTTATAATCCATCATTTAGTGGTGGTTATAATATGCTTTTCTGCTTACCGCTGTTGTACAGAATGCTTATTTTTGCCATCCTAAAGCGGTCGGTATCCTTTGACCTTTGCTAGAGTTTTTAAAAATTATTTTGTCTAAACTGAACAGTGTTTCCAAAACACTCAAACTAATCGATTTGGCAAATTAAACAATAAACAACAGGGCCAAACTTAAAACTGCAGTCCGTGAGTTTTGCCTCTTTGTCATCATCTGTTTAAAACCTGCCATTGCAGTTTTTCTGCAAAAAAAATCTTTTTTACGTGGGTTGTGAATGGGCACGGGTCCTCACTGCGGATAAATCTAATGTAAATGTCTTTATTTGTTATGTACGGGGAAATTTGTTTCTTCGCATATCCTAGAAGGTTGGGGTCAGAGCGCAGGGTCAGCAGTGATGCAGCATCCCTGAAGCGGGAAGGGTTAAAAGTCTTGCTTAAGGATCAAGCAGTGGCTAAATGTCGGTGATGAGGTTTAAATCCAGGTTTTCCTTGTCCTCCAATCAACAACTCAGCACCTTAACCATTTGAGTTATAATTATGCAGTTAAGATTTCCACATTTGGGGAAACCTCGCCCTGGTTGAATCATGGTATCGGCCCTGCCAGGTAAGTAGTTTGCGGTGTATGTGTGGATATTGCATTTGGGAATCAAAGATTCTGTATCGTGAATCTATAACCTAAATAAAATTTTTTTTACTCAGTTATGTCATCTAAGCGGGTAACATGTCTGCTGCTTTGTTCTGACATAATAAAAAAAAAAAAAACCTATAAATTGCGTTAACAATAGTTAAACATATAGATGTATGGATTAAGCAAACAATGGAGCTACCTATTTGAACCCATTAACCTTCTCTACACTGCATTTTATTGGCTTTGTACATGTGCCTTGCACAATGGCAATAAAGTTGAATCTAATCTAATCTAATCTAATTGAATCTAATCTTTAAACACCCTTATAAACATGCAACCTTTCCAAAGCCCTGTCAGTATTTATTCTTGTTTTTAAAAGGGCCCGGTTGCATTTCCTTGTATTTTTTTCTGAGTCCTGAATCTCAGTCACAGACGATTGGTTTTTTTTTTTCCGATTTCCATCTGCCATCAAAATGATACATTTCAATTATTTCAGCGGTGCCACCTTCAGCACCACTGCATGCAGTATATCTTGAACTTAGTATATCGGACTAAGACAAGAAGATAGTTTTGAATCCTGTCTGGTACAGTGAATACAGTCTCAATATTTCATTTCGGATCATTTTTAACCAAAAATTCATCTATTGCAGCTATAAAATCAGCAAAATCATCCCTTTCCCTGCATTCTTATGTTTAATATGAACATTAATTAACAAATTAGAACTGTATCCACATGGTATTATACGGTAAAATCTGCTACTTCTACACCGCATACAGGTATTTCTTATAACATTGTTTGTATGTTACTAAAGAATGTAAAAGTTGTTGCCAAAATATATAGAAATAGAAATACAACCTGTTTTCCTAGTGGACTGAGATTTTGGCTCTGGTTTAATTTTATTGCTCTGCAACATCTGGAACTGCCTTCATTATGGATAGAAACAAGATAACTTATTCCCCGTTGTGCCTCTGTGCTGGTCATAAAAAACCCAAGTCGTCACTCTCTTATCTTAAATTTTTTATGTATGCTGCACACTTCTTACTTCATCATGTCTCTGCTTTTAGAGGAGCTTTGAAGGTAACGTATTAAAGACCTGGTACAAGCGTCAGTGATAAATCTGAAGCGCTAACCCGTGGCAGAAATAGAAATGAAATGTATAATGGCAGTTCAACAGCACAATGATAAATACTTCTTTTGTCCTGGGACTCCTTTGCTTCTGCTTATTCATAATCTTTCAGTAAATTAAAGAGATCATAGAGGTTTTCTTATGCAAACTCCCTAATTAAGTTTGCGGTGCATATTTAATAATGATTATTACCCAAAAGACTTGTTCTAGACTTGTATAGATAAGCACAAGGCAGTCAAGTCCCAGTGCGGGTGTCTGCGAAACAGTGCAGTGTCTTGAGGAAATGCCACCACTGATTATGAATTAAGGAAGGATTTTAAAGACGTAAGTGGATGAATAATCCTGGAAAAGGTTCTCCTTGTTCATACCATGTCTCCAGACCCACATATGATTAAATACTAATGACTAAAATGACTAACCATCTGCTTCGTGGTTCACTGCATTCTGATATGACTTTTTGCTAACCTTGGGTGTAAATATTTGTTGGTGTAATTAAACTCCTGTCAGATTGAACCAATCTGGCCATTCTTCTCTGACTTGTTTTTCACACCACTCCATGTACCCCTCTGTAAGTGATAATACAATTTGGCTGAAGGTGAAAAGCTTAGGTTGTCATGGATATAGCTGTTTATTTAGAGAGATCTTTACTTCCAAAGTAATTCTGTTCTTAGTATTTCCTTGTTTAGCTATTTTTTCACCATAACTTTATTGAATTCGTTTATAATCTAATATAAATATCTGATAATACACTGCACAATTTTAATAGTCTTTCACAATGATCATGTTATATAATTATAGTCTACTCATTTACCTGTAGTCTATATTTTGTGGGCAGCATGGCGGCTTAAGGGTTAGCACTGTTGCCTTACAGCAAGAAGGTCCTGGGTTTGATTCCTGGGCAGGGGCCTGTCTGTGTGGAGTTTGCATGTTCCGGGTTCTATGTTTTCCCTGTGCTTGCATGATTTGCATGTTCGCAATGTGCTTGTGTGGGTTTACTCCGGTTTCCTCCCAAGGTCCCAAAACATGTATGTTAGGTTGATTGGTGATTCTAAATTGCCCGTAGGAGTGAGTGTGAGTGTGTTTGTGTTTGTGTGTGTCACTGTGTTGGACTGGCGAGCTGTCCAGGATGTACCCCTTCTGCCTTTTCCACCTTTCAGAGATGGCTGGGATAGACTCCAGCAGATCCCTGTGACCCTGAATTATGGAATAAGCAGGTATAGAAAATGAATGAATGAATAAACGAATGTATATTTTGTACACTAACGTCTACTATAAAAGACGACGCTCTTTGTATTTAAAAAAGGATTTCTGAAATATTAATTGCCCAAAGAGGCACAATGGCTTACTACACTTGAATGTTAAAACCTGTTTTCTCTGGGGACTCTTGTTTTATCTCAGCCCACTCCAAAAGCCTGTTGGCTGACTGTCATTAATTTCCTCTTCTATGTTGCTACCCTGTCCGGCTGGCCGTGGCCCCTGTCTGAAATTGCATACTTTCATACTTTATAGTAGGCAATAAGTATGTGAGGCGAGTAGTAGGTTTGAATCCTCAATCCTTAAATTATAGTACGTGAAATGTTCCCGGATGATCTACTACTCTATGCATACAATGTACACTTTACTATCCCACGAGGCTGCGGGAGAGATGATTCATCATATGTGGAAGTTACGGAAAGCGCTGACACGTCACATTTCAAGTTCTTGAAGTCGCTTAAAGAAAAAAAAAAACATTGATCTTTGTAGTTAATTATTTAAGTTTGTTCATTTAAGTTGAATATTACCTAAATTTCAATTTGTGCAGCTATGATGTCGTATACCACGTGTAAGTATAAACATAGCTGATGAAGTACGTCGGAATTTCATTCGTACGACTTGTAACTGTGCGATAGAAACCTTTTTTTTTTTCAAAACTTATGTACTTAGTAGTATTTGCCTAAGTAGTATGTGATCTTAAACAAAGCCCCTTTGATATGTATAGGATGAACGTTAAAAAATACGTTTATGGATGATTAATAGGCGGATGGTTAATTTGCCCTTTTTACAGAAAAAAAAAATGCTACCAAGCTACCACATCTGTGCCATCACGCCATCATGTGATGAGTAAGTGGTAGCTCAGTTGTTAAATCGTCGGACTACTGATCAGAAGATTACAGGTCAACTTTCTAGAAACACCAAGCTACCACATCTGTGCCATCACCCCATCGTGTGATGAGTAAATGGTAGGGAATTGGTAGATCGGTTGTTAGGTCATTGGACTGCTCATTAGAAGATTACAGGGCAACTCTTCAGCAACACCAAGCTACCACATCTGCGCCATCACCCCATCATGTGATGGGAAAGTGGTAGGGAAGTGGTAGCTCAGTTGTTAAGTCTTTGGATGGTTAATTTGCCCAATTTCAAAAAAAAAAAAATAATAATTGTGTTTTAGTTTTATTTTGTTAAGTCGTGTAATATGTCTTTCTTCAAAACCCAATTATTTTTCTGACTTAAAATTATATTTAAATCTCACCTGTGGATACACATATCAGCTGACACTGATCATTAATAACCCTTCGGTCTAGCGCACAGCTGGTAAGTCACTTTAAATTTAGATCTTTCTAAATCTTTACTGAAACCGTCATAAAGAAAATGGTAAAAGCTCGCAAAATTTGATGTATCCGTTCCATAGTTTTCTAATATTCCCTTAAAATTTCTTATTTCAGTCCTGCTCCGAAAATATATTCAAAAAAATGAATTAGTACGGATTTAATACGCTTCCCTGTAGCTTCATTTGTATTCCAGTGTGCTCTTTGAACTTGAGTCTAATCTGTCCGGCAGGGTGGCCACCGTCTTTCTCAGCATACGGTGAACATATGCTGCCCGAACCCTCACACTAGGGCTGAACTGTTGTGTGTGATTTTTTTGTGCTACCCACATGTCATAGCAGATGTTATGAATTTTCCATTTTAGCACCAGTCTCAACTTGCAGTAAGGAAATCACACATTTGTATCATCTATACAAATATCTATACATCTATACATCTATACTATGTCTGTTTAACACACAGTTTTCTGGATAGGCTTTTCTAATTTTAAAGGAGTATTATGGGCTATAGTTTATTCCAAAGGTGTTGAGCGTCAGAGCAGAGTTTTGCTTTGTGCTCAGGGACATTGTCACACTATTCTACACTATTACTTACACTATTACTTCTTTTTGATATAGCTCCTTTTATTTGTCATCTTGTATTTCCCTTAGCGAGAACTAAATTAGTTTTTAGTTTGAACTTCTTTATTTGTTATACATGTTGAATTTGGCTGCCTTTGATAGTTGCACCATGGAGGTTTAGCCCTGCCGATAGACAGGGATAAAGCAGTAATAAAGAATAAAGAAATAAAACAAGCGCGTATACATTACAGCACAAAAAAAAACCCTCACTTGTTTACACAGCCCAACATGCTAGAAATCTGGGGTCAGTTGTAAGGTTTAAACACAATACAGCACATTTAGTGATAAATCATTTAGCTTGAGAACTCAACAATGGTGGTACCAGGGCTTAAAACATGGGTCACCAGACTTGGTCCTGGAGGACCGGTATCCAGAAAAGTTTACAGGCGCCCAGGACCAGGTTTGGGTACCCCTGTCTTAAACCTTCTAAGCAGACCACTTACTATTGGCTTTACTAAGCTCTTACTTCTTTACTTAAAGTCCTCCAAGCCCTCTTACCTCCTCATCTGGTAAAAAACAGCTAAACGCTCAAAGCGTTGTGGCTTATACAATTATCCATAACGTCCATACTAGTTACTGTAGGTCTCAGCATCATGTAATAGAAAAGTCGTAGGGATATAGTAGCTCAGTTGTTAAGTCGTTGGACTGCTGATTAGAAGATTACAGGTCAACTCTCCAGCAACACCAAGCTACCACATCTGCGCCATCAACCCATTATGTGATGAGTAAGTCGTAGCTCAGTTGTTAAGACGTTAGATTGCTAATCAAATGATTATGAGTCAACTCCCCAGCAACACAAAGCTACCACATCTGAACTGCTCAGTTTTCTTAAATAAATGATATAACTGTAGGTTGCTCTGGATAAGTGTGTCTGCCAAATGGCAGAAATGTACATGTAATGTCATGGCTACCATTCAGTTAAATGTGTCTTCCTTCAAGATTCATTTACACCATTTTTAATTATTTCCAATTTGTAGCATTTACATCATTTACATCATGATAAACGTATATATTTAGCTAATATGCAAAAAAGTTTTATCATCATTAATCAAAGTAAATAATGAATAAAGTAATGTGATTAAGAGGTGATAATGCCGTCACTGTCAGTTTTTACACCTCACACGCATCAGTTACTCAGCACATAACAATGAATCATTCCGGCAAATGTAAAAGGACTGTGTGTTAAATATTAACTGTTATTAAGTAGGAGTGGGCAAATTATGTTTCTTGAGTTTTTTTTTTTACTATTCCTACCTCACCCATCTGCTGATTACCTGTCCTCAAAACATTTCCGCAAGCCAGAAACACTAGTTATCTCATTTAGAAGCTGGGAGATACCATCATAGATGAGGGTAGAGTACAGTGAACAAGTGCATTTGGTGTAACCTTTTCTGTTAGGCTTTAACCTTTTCTGGTGCTACTTACAAACTGTTATCACTTATACTGACACACGTCATGACTCTTAGAAAGCTAAGCCATCTGGCTTCTCAGATGGCCTTTATACGTAGCCTGGAACTAGATCCTGATTCTTGTATTTCCTGTAAATAATTTAAAAATAAATGTAACTTATATCATTATTTTAGGTTTTTGGGGTTTAAACACCACTCGCAAAGGTGTAATTTGCCTTAATCAACATTTTCAGTTTACAATTTAATACACAATATGGCAAGAGATACAATTTAAAAGCGCACAGAACTTACAAAATTAGAAACCATGACCGTTTAAGAATAAACTAATGAACAGGCATTAGAATAGAGATCTAAGGCCTTTTAGAGATCATCTACCATTTGCTGTATGACCTTTTACCTACTTTTTGTATGATCTGAATTCTGTGCTTTGAATTTTAGAATATTTTGGATTTCATTAATTTATCCATTTTCTATACCTGCTTATTCCTTAATTCGGGGTCACAGGGATCTGCTGGAGTCTATCCCAGCCGTCTCTGAAAGAGTGAAAGGCAGTTGGGGTACAGCCTGGACGGGTCACCAGTCCATCACAGGGCCACACACACACACACACACTCACTCTAACTCTTTTAGGCAATTTAAAATCACTCCAAATTTAAACGCCACACAGAATTTGATATTCTGAATTCTGTCATTTGAATTTTACAATATTGAATTTGATGTCCTTTGATTTCTTCTTCATTCTGAAAACTTAAAGCTGTATTTTTTAATACTGGATATTTGCGGAAGAATTTGGAAGAAAAAATATTTCGTTTGAAAAAACATCTTATTCTCTGCTATAAAAAAAAAAATCTATTGCCTTAAATTTCAAATGTTCAATATACAAGTTAAGAAAAATGTCATTCAATGCATGTTGAATGCCACATAATATAAAGTTTTGTAAAATGACACTTAATAATGTTATAATTTAATAAAGGCAATGATTGAAACTAATAAAATTATAAACATTTTTGGCATATAGTAATGTGCATATACAATAATCAGATGGGCTTTGAGCAGCTTTGTCAACAATAATTTAATAAAAATATGTTTTTAAATGATGGATGGATGGATAGATAAATAGATATATAGATAGACAGACAGACAGACAGACAGATAGATAGACAGACAGACAGACAGAGATATAGATAGATAGACAGACAGACAGACAGACAGACAGATAGAGAGATAGACAGACAGAGATATAGATAGATAGATAGATAGATAGACAGACAGACAGACACAGAGATATAGATAGATAGATAGACAGACAGACAGACAGACAGAATAGATAGATAGGACAGACAGACAGACAGACAGATATAGATAGATAGATAGATAGATAGATAGATATAGATAGATAGATAGATAGATAGATAGATAGATAGATAGATAACTTTATTATCATGGCAAAATACTAGTACATATCAACGAAATGCTGTTTAGCATCTAGCAGAAGTGCAAATAGTAGAAACTGTGTAAATGAACGAGTGCAGATAAATATGTAAATATGTACATTAATAAATAAATAAATAAATAAATAAATAAATAAAGCTATCAGTATCAAGAGACCACTAATATCAGGATATAAATTGTTTCTATTATAAATCTGATCACACAATAATTTGTAGCATCTTTTCTGGGTTTTATTTTTCTTGCACAATTTGTCGTGTCTATGTTTTGTATCAATTCAACTTAAATCCCTTAATTCTTTTAATCGTGTACCTTTAATCATCTACTTTGCTTCCTGTATCTATTTATTTCCACTGATTACAGTTCAACAACACCGCGGGATGGTGTGACCTTCCTGACATTCCTGAGTAAGTAACAATTACTGAAGGCAGAAACAGATGAGGTAAAGATGAGGCGTGTGTGTGTGTGTGTGTGGAAATAAAAAGAGCTGGAGAGAGAAAAAGAGAAACAGACAGAGAGAGAGAGAGAGAGAGAGAGAAAGAAAGAAAGAAAGAGAAGGAAAGAGAAGGAAAGAGAGCACAAAAAGAGAGTGAATAATAGAGAAAGATAGACAGAGAGAAAGCGAATGAAAAAGAGAGCGAGAGAGAAAAATAAGGGAGAGAGAAAAAAAGAGCAAGAGAGAGAGAGAGAGAGAGAGAGAGAGAGAATCGTGCATTGAAAGATAGACAAACACGTAGAGAGAGAGAGAGAGAGAAAGAGAATCGTGCATTGAAAGATAGACAAACACGTAGAGAGAGAGAGAGAGAGAGAGAGAATCGTGCATTGAAAGATAGACAAACACGTAGAGAGAGAGAGAGAGAGAAAGAGAATCGTGCATTGAAAGATAGACAAACACGTAGAGAGAGAGAGAGAGATAGAGAGAGAGAGAGAGAGAGAGAGAGAGAGAGATAAATAGCCATAAAAGAAAAATAGTTTAAAAGATAGTTTGGCAATATCGGTGGTGCACAAACCCCTGAGCTTAATGAAGACATGATGTGTTATGGGGAGCGGAGAACCAGACCACTGACCTTAACATCACTAAACATTTCCGGAACACAGACTGCACCACAGACCTTTTTAACTCACATTAAACCCTTAACAATAGACCCTAGTATGGCTGAAAGGAAAAAAATCCTCTTATCCACACTCCAAAATCTAGTTGCAAATTTGTTAAAACTAATAAGAGTAAGACTAACTCTGGAATAGGATGTTAAAAAAAGACAAAAGACAAAAGACTTCCCAGATGTCTTATTTCCTTTAGCAATAGAGGTAATGTATGGGAAATCTTAACATCCAGAATAACATCCAAGATGCTCTTCCTATGAAGCTATTTCTCAATTTTTTGTTTACCTTTTCCTGTGTTTTTATATAATAATAAAAATATGCTGTTTTGTTTTTAATGATATTAAAATGCTGATGTAGCAAAAATACGCTTTTACCTGTGCCTACGCAACAAATTCATGATTTGTCTTCCGTTCCTCTTGTATCACAGCTGAACTGATTTAAAAGCTAGACTGTCAAAATGTATACCTCTAATCATAATTAAACTTTTATAATAAAAATAATATTCAACTTCATGTACAGAGCCAATGAAATGTATTTTTCGCATATCCCATCTTAGTAAGTTGGGGGTTGGAGCGCAGGGTCAGCTATAGTACAGTGCCCCTGGAGCAGGAAGGATTAAGGGTCTTGCTCAAGGACCCAACAGTGGTTGGCTTGCCGGTGGTGGCGCTTGAACCCAGGTGTTTCTGGTCTTCAGATCAGCAACTTAACCATTTGAGCCACCACTGCCCACTATTATAATATATTTTCCTAATGTTACTATTTTATAAAGGTTCATATGAAGGCACGGTATTAAAAAAATGGTCTTTGATAGACAGACGTTAGGTCACGGGCTTCTAAGTTGGGTCCCTATTTATTTAAAATGTATACAACATATAGTCATTCATCTTATCATATCTTGCTGTTTCATTTCAGGAATATTCAGATGAAAAATAAACTTCAGTCCTGAACCACTGTCGCATGTACTCACTCAAATATTTCTCTGGAAATCGATGCATTTTTCAAGCACTAAAAGGCAATAAAAGAAGGAATAGAGACTGCAATGTGGCTGGTATGATTAATTGAGCTTGGCAATGAGAAGAGGAACTGCAGAAAGAACCATATTGTGAAGAAGACTGTGTGTGTGTGTTTGTGTATGTGTGTAAATGCATTTAGCTCTCTTTCTGTAAACCAAATTTCTCCATGATTGATTTCTTTTTTGGCTGCTTGCTTTAAGATCCTTGAATTATTTCTGGCGGAATGAACCCAGATTTCCTACTCTGTATAAATAAAGTTTTATTCGTTGAGTGTTTAAACGGGCAGAAGTTGCTTTGGCAGTTGTCTAATATGCTAATTTGCAGTCCATAAGACAAAATATTTAGTTCCAGTCTAGTGTAGTTTCCACCTGCAATTCACTATAGAGCTGTTTTGGTATATATTATAACAGGGCACTACTATATTAGGACATTTTTGGGGACATTTCCGAGTTTTTTTGCTTTATAAAAGGTGTCCAGATAATGGCACATTCATTCGGTTTTTCTTTTAGGTAGCACTTTATCCTGGTCAAGGTCACTGTGGATGTTCTAATCATAAGAAAACTTGTATGAGACATACATAGACAATACATAGCAAAGTGCACATACTTATTTAAAGCAGTAGGTTTAAGCTACAGACTTGATGCACTATTTAAACAAACATATAAGTGTTTTTTTAAATAGGGAAGTGGTGGCTCATGGCTAAATTGTTGGACTGCCAACCTTAAGATTGCGGGTTTGATTCTCAGCTTCACCAAGCCAGTTGTATAAATGAGATAATATAAGTTGCTCTGGATAAAAAGCGTCTGCCAAAATGATGTAAATATACACTACATTTCCAAAAGTTTGGGGACACCAACACATCCATATGTGGTTCCTTTTAAAAATGTCACAAATTTGGAAGCACAGTTGTCTAGAACCCAAACACTGTTCCAGCATGACAATGACCCTGAGCTCCATTAAGACATTTACAATTACAGCATTTGGCAGACTTCCTTATCCAGAGTGACTTACATTTATCTCATTTGGTGGAGCTGGGAATCAAACCCACTAGCTTCCCACTTCCTATAAAACACCAATACATGGTGTAAAAAAAACTAAAGGTTTCTGCCTTGACCTTAACACTACTAAACCTGGACAAATTGGAATGCAGTTTGCACCACACACATACTGAACACATACTGTATCTCACATTTAAGCTCCAAATTGTAATGCAAAGTTATACTAGAATGAAGAATGAAGCCTAATCCAACAGTGAAATCTCTAATAAAATGTTTGTAAAGATTCTACAAATGTTTGGCATTTATATTTTCGACTTCTATATCATTTACCCAGTCATCGTCTATACCCGCTTATTCCTAATCACGGTAATGAGGATCTGCTGAAGTCTATCCCAGCTGTCATTAGATGTAAGGCAGGGGTACACCTTGGACAGGACGCCAGTACATCGCCAGGCCACATACACACATACAAACACCCACACTCACTTCTATAAGCAATTTAGAATAACTAATCAACGTAACATATATGCTTTTGGACTGTGGGAGGAAACCGAAGTAAAGCCACACAAGGAGAACGTGCAAAATCCAGACAGTAAGGCATCTGCAGGGAATACAAACCTGGGACCTACTTGCTGTGAGGCAGCATTGCTAGCCACTAAACCACTGTCCTGCCGTGGCTTCTGTACTTTCCGAAATAAATAATTATGCATTTATTTAGATGTTTGTTTTTCTTTAATGTTAACTTATGTTGTTAATTTAATACCAGGATTTTATTGTGCAAATGACTTCGAATTAGTATCAACAAAGGAATAATTTTATTATCGCAAGTCTGATATAAAATTGTTCAGGATATTGTTAGCATTCGTGTAAAACCTTTTTAACTCTAGTGGGATAATCTTGCAGAGAATTTTTCTGGATTATTTTTTTTTCTTTTCTATGAATATTTGGCTGCCTACAAAGTGTTAGAAACACCATTAAAGCCACCTTTTACCGCACCACATATCTTTTCCATTTGGAATACATTACAGTTGCAGCAGCGGATTTAGGAACAGTTTTTTCCTTCCTGCTGTCATCCTACGGAACTCTGAACTCTGGAGCCAATAGATTAATCACATACATTTACTATATTTTATAAGCCTACTGAGGTTTTTGCACATTTTACAGTTAATAAAGCCGGTCACCTTAACACTGCCACGCTCACCTTATTAGTATTTATATACCTCACTTCCTGTTTACCATACTTCTTCTGCAACCTATACATATACACTATTTACCATATACAGTTTTTAAAAAATATTTTTTTGTAAAATGCATCCTTCCAGGCAGCACGGTGACTTGTTGCCTTACAACAAGAAGCTTCCGGCTTCGATTCCCAGGCAGTTGCCTTTCTGTGGGGAGTTTTCATGTTCTCCCCGTGCTTGCATGGATGTACTCCGGGTACTCTGGTTTCTTCCCACAGTCCCAAAAAAATGTGTTAGGTTAATTGGTGATTCTAAGTTGCCCATAGAAGGGTGTACCCCTCATGCCTTTCGTTCTTTCATAGATGGCTGGGATAAACTCCAGCGGATCACAACACTACGTAGGAAATATCAATCATATCAGGTGACAACAAATGTACAATATGCAGTGTAGGACACCGTGAGAAACTGAAATTCACATGATGGATGGGTATTCTAGCATGACAATGACGCAAAATACACGGCAACAAAGGAGTGGCTCAGAAAGAAGCACACTAAGATTCTGGAGTGACTTTGCCAGTCTCCAGACTGTAAACCCATAGAAAATCTGTAAATGGAGCTAAGGGTTCGAGTTGCCAAATGTCAGCCTCAAAACCTTAATGATTTGGAGAGGATCTGCAAAGAGGTGTGGGACAAAATCCCTCCTGAGATGTGTGCAAACCTGGTGGCCAACTACAAGAAAGGTCAGAGAAAAGGTTGCCAACAAGGGTTTTGCCACCAAGTACTAAGTCTTGTTTTGTGTTTTTTTTTAGGATGTTTTTTGTAGTTATTTTGTGTCTCACTGTTGGAATAAACCTACAATTAAAATTATAGACTGATCATTTCTTTGTCAGTGGGCCAAACTAGCAAGGGATCAGATAATTGCTTCCCCTCACTGTATCCCACTGACTAATACACTCACTGCAGACTAGTAAATGTTGATCAATGGCCCTTTGATGCATGTGCCACATTCAGAGCTGGAAACATCAGTTTACATTTACAGCATTTGGCAAACCCCCTTATACATAGCGACTTACATTTATCTCGTATAAACAACTGAGCAATTAGGGGTTCAAGACCTTGCTCAGGGGCCCACAGTGGTGTCTTGGTGGTTCTGGGAATTAAAATTCAGTCTTTCTGGTATCACTTCAACACCTTAGCCACTGGGCTACAACTCAGCTTAGAGATAGGAATTTAGTTGAAAGCTTTTGATAAAGAAGCCACAACACCAGGTTTATTACTTTAAATTGATTAGACATAAGCTGCCTCTCTACATGCTTATAAACCTTTATAAAAGCCTTACAGAGAATACGGTGACAGGAACAGTCAGTATTAACTTTGGGAGCTAGATCAGACAGGACTGCAAGGTCTTAAAAATTGCTTGACTAATTGTACTCTTGGTGAAGCTGCCGTGGATCTAAAGGATATTTATTGTGAAGATGAGGCAAGGAAAGTAATCTAAAATCTCATCACAAACCTGTTCTTTTCCCTACACTCAAAACACAGTTAGCTATTGGACAACGATCATTTCCCACAAGTAATTTAATTCTCTTTGGTGTGTTTTAAAGAATTATTTAAAATAGCTTGTTTTTACAATAAAACTTTATTGATTATGGACTGACAGGCAGTAGCACAAAAAAGAGGACCTTGTCATACAATATATTAGTCTTTGTTCTATCTGTTTTACTCTCTTTATCTCTCTCACTCACTTTTACTTTCTTTTTCTAAAATCTATCTAAAATTTAAAAATCTATCTAAAATTCTATCTAAAATCTCATCACAAACCTGTTTTTTTTCCCTACACTCCAGTCTTTGTTCTATCTCTCTCACTCACTTTTACTTTCTTTCTCCTCAGTTTGATTTGGGAATAATCATCGCAGCAGAACATCACACAAAAGAAAATGTCGAAAGTCAGGACTGTGTACCTAATAATAACATCAAGGTCTTTGTGGTAATCAACTGTCTATTCTGTGCCTTTTGAAGGAAAACGTCTTTTACAGCTGTCTAAAATAGCACAGCTTCTTGAGGACAGATCCAGACTAGGCACACTCTACGGTATGTGTTAAAATGATTGCACACTTGATCTCCAGTGACAAAGATTTTCAATGCCTCCATAAGTGATTCACATGCTAAATTATCTTCATACTTAGCAAAGAATGACACAGACTTTCTATATACCAAACTGAATGCCTCTCTAATCACAGTCACATCCCTAAACACATCATCATTGCATTTATCTGCTATAGGGACATAGTGAATGTGTTAATCAGTACCATTTTTAGGATTTTTAGGCATAGGCAAACTAAGCAAAGGCCTAGGGCGCTACCAGCTGCAGGGGCACCAATGAGTAAGTCATATCACTGACACAAGCACATCTAAACCAAAAGCATAATCTCTGAAGACTACAGCTAACATTTCCGGTATTCAGTGTTAGAACATTTTACTTTTCTTTCTGCATTCCAATGCTCCATTTTGGGGACCAGGTCAATTGCGACTACTTTCTTTATAGCAGTAATAATGCAAAAAAATAGTTCTAAAATTTTTCTTTTTGATATGAGTGTACTCAGTGTACTTTCTCACCTTGTCCGCACCAGGCTGTGCCAAATGTCTGGCTATAATCATATTACCTTATGTTGCCAGAAGTCAAAACTTTATTCAGTTAAATTGATGACTGAAATAACTTTGCACCACCATTTGTACAATGGCCACAGGAAAGCAACCTTTTAATAATTATAATAAGATAGACCTGCTGGGAAATCAACTTGTAGTTAATGATGTAATGTATGAGAGGCTAGTTAGCTAGGTAAGTGGCTAAGTAACTCTTAGCAATTCAAGTTTTGAGAGAAAATTAAATTTAATTTCGGTCTATTTTTTCTTAAAAGGTTTAAACTAGAAGTGCCTGTGTGTATCTGTGAAGCACAGGTCTGAGAGGGATCTAATTTGCAGTATAAGTCTATGGTGTTAGCTTAAATAGCTAGCAAACAAGAATTGCTACCGGAAGAAATACCTGATGCTAGTACTCCAGTGATGGTGCCCTCTGGTGGTGGGAAGGCGGAATTGTTAGAGTTTCCCCTTTTATAGAAACACCTCCAGGCGTTCTTGAAGAGACTCCTTGAGGGACTGGAGCTGGGCGTAAAGGGTGAGCAGGATAAAAATCTTGCGTGAGTGGGAGAATGTCAGAATGTCTGGCTTTGACCAACGATCTCTCCTCAGACCCTCCCAGTCCACCAGGTACGCCAGTAGCCCTCTCCTTCTCCTGAAGTCAAGGATTTCATGTAATTGATAAGCGGGGCTTGTTGTTTTGGTTTGGGTGGTGTGGCTTAAGCAGGGAGACATGAAAGAATGGTGAGATATCTTGAAGGGTCCAACATACTTGGGCCCCAGCGGTAAATCTCTGGTGGAGAGCTATATACGAGTTGCCCCGGTTGATAATCAGGATGGGGACATTTCTTCGGTTGGCCTGGATACGTTGCGATGTCATTTCTCTCTTAAATTCTATTCCAGATTTAGTCTCTTACTTCTATAATAACCTTCACACATGCATACAAATCAATGTATGTAGCTACAGCATAGCTATAAATTAATTTATACAGTCTTTTAAAACATTGTGGTGCAATTTACATTAACCGTACATCAAAGCATTTCTAGCATTCAGCACTGTAGCAAAATGGCATTTCAAAAAAAAAACTAAAAAGCCAACTAAACCTTTTCCCTCTGCCAAAACATTTGTACCAAAATGTGTCTTGCTCTTTTTCACACTTTATATTTTGGCACTTCTGACACAAATCCTGATTGCATTGACTTTCCCCTAGTGTATGCACAGTGCTCACACTGATAGTAGCTAGTGTATTATACTTAGCTTACACAGGCCACTTATTTGTCCTTTTTATGCCCAGTTTTAACATCCAATGGCAATTATATTTTAAATAATACAAGATGTGAATTTTTTAAATACACAAATCAAATACCAAAGTAAGGGCAGCACTGTTGCCTCATACCTCATAGGGTTCGATTCTTGGACAGGGGCCTTTCTGTGTGGAGATGTGCATGTTCTCCCTGTGCTTGCATAGGTTTAGTTCGGGTACTCCAGTTTCCTCACATATTTTAAAAACGTGTATGTTAGGTTGATTAGTGATTCTAGATTGCTCATAGGAGTGAGTGTGTGTGTGTCTGGCCCTATGATGGACTGGCGACCTGTCCAGGGTGTACCAGTTCTGCCTTTCGCCCTTGCAGAGACGGCTGGGATAGACTCCAGCAGATCCCTGTGACCCCGAATTAGGGAATAAGCGGGTATAGAAAATGAATGAATATATAAAAAATACCAAAGTAATGCAACATCATTTTCTTAGGAGATTTTAAATTCAGGTGATGCTACAGCCATCAATGGTTACAATCCAAGGTATTAATCTTAGCTGTGTTCTATATGGAAGGAAAGATATACTTTCTCTCTATCCATTCTCTGTCATTCACAGGAACACTAGCCAATCTTTGCTTCTCTGTGAGCTGATGAATGTGAAGTAGTCCACACAGTGCCTTCTGCTAATGCGCAAATAAAATAAACTCTAGTCTGAAAATGTTCATTTGTCTGAATTTAGTTATGCCAAAAGGACCTATGATCATTTAGGTGAAATGATTCTCAGTCTCGAAATTACTCCACCTTTTTCATCTTTCAAAAGTATTTGTGTCAGATGACTTTAATGCTTTATCAATTTCTAGAGAATTTATAGAAGTTTGCAAAGCTAAAATAGACACCTCTGATCTCCTCCCGCAATCACACCGGAATGAGATGAAGCTTCGATTTTCAAGTTTCACATGGAGTGGTGTGAAACCACAAAGGAGCCATAAGGCCATAAAGCATCTCGCTTCAACAGCTATACCGCTGATTTACCGCTAACACTATTCCCTATTTCCAATTTGGAAATTCTAGATTGAAAGTCTTCATTCTATTAATAAAGCCAACAGTTACGAACAGGGTTTGGTTTATTCCAGATTATTGGGAATTAAATTTATCTTAGCTTTTCGCAATCTTTGTGATCCAAAAGCTGTTTGTTTAAAACTGGATTGCAGCTGTAAGTAGCAAATTATTTATTTCCTTTACTTACTAACATACCAAAACTAGATTCTTTAATTACATTAACAGCCTTTGGCAGACATCCTTATCCAGAGCGACTAACAATTATTTCATTAATACAACTGAGCAATTGGGGGTCTTTTTCAGGGGACCAACAGTGGTAGCTTGGTGGAGCTGGGAATAAAACCCACAATCTTTGGGTTAGTCCAACACCTTAACCATGAGCCACCACTGTTAATTACCACATTTAGTTACCAGCAAGCTAAGATGAACAGAGTTAAAGGTGTAAGTCTGGTTTTTAGCTGTAGCAGTGTTGTGCTATAAAATATAGCAAGTGATATGATCTATGTTTACTGGGAATTCCCAGTTCATTGGAAATATTTTTTTAAATGCAAAACTGTTAGACAATTATGGCAATTATGTTTATTTCTGAGACAACATTCCATCAAGCCTTTTTAAACAGTGCATTCTGATGCTAGGGGTCAAAAACAGGACAATATCCAATTACTTTAAAACTATGATGCTTTTTGATGTAAAAATCTTGATAACATTTAAATGGACGACAAAGAAAAGTACAAAATAAAAAAAAAAAATAATTACCCTTAGACTCGACTAAATCCATTCTGACACCCAGTCTTGTTAACATTTGAACTTGCTATATCTTTAATGCTAACTGTATGCCTTTTAATGCCTTTTCTTTTGCTTGCTGCTAAGCAACTGTTGATGTTGTTACCACCAACGGTTAGTTGGCGAGAAGAGTCTTCCAATAGCCACTGAGGCGAGTAATGGAGAGTGAAGTTTGCAGCTCACCATTTTATTAAAGCAGCCAGATCTTGTCTACTTGTATCACTTTATTTTTAAGAGTAGAACAGAAAAAGTAATAAAGTTAGGATGTTCTCCTTCTCAGCTGACACCACCATCACTCTCCGAATCCACTATCCATTGCATGTTTTGTGATTAATGACCATGCAAACAAGAAGATCAACACCGTGTGTATACGTGGTCTGTTTTTGACTAACTGAACAGATAGTCCATTAAAGCATGTTTTTGTCTATTAGATCACACTTTTATATCAATTCTGAGTGCTCGAGATTACAAGTTAATTAACACACCCAACAGTCTGCTTTAAAAGCCACAATCATGCAAAGGATAAGACAAATAGATTTTATTTTAAAATACCGCCTTACTAGGGATATCAGTAAAAACCTAAAAACCTATGGTGATGTTATCATTTTAGATTTATTTGCTAATTGGCTCATGTAGCATTTGTCTAACAAGGAAAAATTACATTTTATTTTTTAAGTAAAAGCTCATTTTTATTTTAAACTCATAAAATAACACTTAATATTAAAACAACCCTGTTATTTACCTCATATGGCATTTTAAAAAGTAGATAGTAGGACTAGATCCCAGCAAAATCCAACGTGATAAAGTGATGTTAATGCAGAATATTTTAAGGTGAGAAGATGATAAATTTCCTATACTAGAAAGATTTTCCAGGTTAAGATTACAGGGTGAAGAGTTTAAGTACTTGGGATTAACAGTCCAGAGCATTGAAGAGTGTGTAAAAGAGGTAGGTAAACTGGATAAACTGGGTGAGTTAACTGGACCCTGCTGTTTTTGTTTGCACCATACAATAAGATAAATAAATGTCAGGGCTGAGTTTTTTCAGTGGCACTACAGCCTTTATAACTTCAGGTGAGGGTGCACCAGGACCCTGCTGGCTTGCGATAGGAGACCCCCCTGATGGGTATTTGGAAAACGGACACTAAATCCGAGAACCAGGCTCGGGCCGGCAAGAACAGGGCTACCAACAGTAGCCTGACTTTGTTATAGCTAACTTGGTCCAGCACTCCAGGGAGCAGTGCAATCTGGGAAAACACATACAGGCTCATACTTGGCCACACTTGTACCATGGTGAACAGAACCAGAGCGGTCAGTGTGTTCTCTCTTGTAATGAAAACAGCTTAACTTCTACTTTGCCAAAACATTTCCATAGGAGCTTTACCACATTGGAACGAAGTCTTCATCCCTCGGGCCGCAGCCCCTGCCTCAACAATATGTCTGCTCCCAGTAGGGGACTCAGTTGTGTAGATTGCTCTGAGCAAGCAAAGTTTTGCCTGAGTCCACTGAGGAATCTGACGTGCCAACTTGTAAAGTAAACGCAAACGCAGACCCCTTGGTGATTGATGTAGACATGCTAGTTGCTTAGGTCTAATAAAAAGTGTTTAAATGCTAGGCAGTTTATGTGTCATGAGAGATGAGTTTCTTTCCACAGGCCTTAAGGTTAGCTGCCACTCTTAGCTGACTGCGGTCCTTTAGTCCCTTGTCTAATGCTCAATCACGCCAAGACCTTGATTTTCCCGAGTGGATTGCCCCTCAGTGAAAAACAATGGTTTGGTGCCACCACTGTAGTGGTCTAATATATAGCAGGATAAAAGGAATTACATTGGATACTGCCAGCATAAGCCTAAAAAAACAGCATGACAGTGAATAACTGCCCCTCTCGGAAATTTCCTTGCGCTCGCAAGTATTGAGATAATGCGGGCTTTTGTAAGCCTAGCCTGGGTTGAGAGAAAATCCCAAATTAGATTCCTAAATAGACAAAATTCCTGAATAGATTATGGTCTGAGCTGTGGATAGTATGCGCTTCTTGGCATTAAATCTCAGCCCTAGCCTCTGGATATGCATAAGAACAGCATTATGATGCTGAACCACTTGTTCACATGACCAAGCTAATATTAGACATCTAAAATGTGGATGCTATAGAGTCGCATAGGATGACAGCGCAACATCTACACACTTTCAAGGTGACAGAGAGTAGCCAAAGAACTCAGTATTAGAATCCTTTGCCCCGAATGCTTAAGAACTTCCTGTGCTGAAGAAATGGATACACAGCATGGAAGTATGTGTCCTAAAGGTCCATTGTGACAAACCATTTCTTGAATCTGATCTGTGATGTGACCTGTTTGACAGACAGCATTTTAACTAAAGCCATCTGATAGTTCAATTTAATCATCATAGGTCTAGGATTTCAGCACCTGTGATGGGGCTGACCAACCGGGCATACCTGTTCTGGGTGAGCCATGTGGTCGAAGCCCTATGGAAGATTTCTACACCTGAAGCACCACCATTGGCATAGTTAGTAAAGTTTCTCCCCTGTGACACCATATAATAGGGTGTGATCGTTCCCTTTCCAGCAGAGTTTATTTCTAAAGGCCCAGCTATTATGGCATAATGGCCTCTTTACCAAGGGCTTCCTTGAAAAGGATGATGATGGCGGTTGTTGCGGTTGCTGCTTCGACAACTCCACCTTCAGTGGATGCTTTGTCTTTGTGCTAAGTAATATGAGGAGCTAGCCCACCTCTCCTTGGAACTAAAAGCAACGAGGAAGGTACTTTACTCAAGCATTGAAGTATCAGGAAATAATGCTTTTTGTGCTTAATGGGCTTTAGGTCAAAGGTTATAAAAGGGCATTCCCAAAGCGCCCTGCCTCAAGTTCCTGAAGGGAAACAAATTTTTATCTTGGACTTTTATTTAATACATTAAATAATGGATTAGCCACAAGGTTTGAAACATAATAAAACACTGCTTTTCCCAAAGCTAAGTGCTAAATATCAATAGGCTCAATGTTTCGCTGTCTTTGATGCCTTGGCAAACTAATTTACCCGAGTGCACTAACGTTACCACGTCGACCCCTGAGTCCTATGAATTTTAATTAAAATGTAGGAAAAAAAAATCAATATTCTGCACGTTATGTTTAAGATTCTTCATCAGACAGGCCTGGGATTACACAATTCAACTAATAAATATTAATAAACATTGTGAATGTGATGTTATGAATATTAATTAATAATAAATTTGGGAAAAGTAAAAATTTAAAGGGAGTAGAGAATACCACTGTGTACTTCTTTCACTGTGCACTGTCAGGACAATGGTTTATAATGTGAATATCATATTTATATTGTTATTTTGACATTTTTTCACATTTTATTATTTTACATTTTTTTTTTATTATTTTACAGTTTTTTGGTCACATTTGACCCCCCTTACTCATATTCAAATATGTATATAAAATTATAAAAAAATGTCAATGTTATACATAATTATACATAAATATTTAAATTTAAATTCTTCTAACTTAATCTTAACTTAACTTCGTTTTCTTTGTAGCCAGAAAAACTAAAGTAAAATTTAAAAAAAATGATCAAACAACGTATTCAAAATATCTGATAGTCAAACCACTCTTTTGTAAGAGCTTTTATTACAGAAATGACTCATATTAATAGTGACAGATTAGTCACTTATAGTCATCTCTAATTGAAATCAATTATGAAGGTTATTTGTGCACCAAGAATAAATTGTCAGTCTAATTTGTCATCTCTGACATACAATTATGCTTTTATATGTCTAGAGGACAAAACGTCCAGATTTTGTATTACTTTATCTTCTAAAGAAGTATGCAGTATTAATTAAGAAGTCACAAGCTCCTTTGTCCCAGGAAGAAAAATAACGTCATGAGCTGATATTAAACCTTCATTCTGACGGCCAAGCTTTTTTATAACCGGTTATAATATCAAGTTTGACTGTAATTTTCATAAATAAGAACACAGAAGGGGTCTGTTTTAATAGATTAAAAAAAAAATAACTCCAAAATAACATATATAAACATATATAAACATTTATTTTAAGTCTTTCTTTCAAATAAGGGTGACAAATGCGGATGAAACGAATGTAATAAACCTGTTGAATTTTGCAGTATAAGTGATTACAGCACATACCTGGTTGTCAGATTCATAGTATATTTATATTCACATGAACTGTTAACTATTAAATGAGATATTTCCATGCAGCAAATGTATTAAATGTCAGTGCTGAATTCTTCCGAACAGACAATATTAGCGAATTATTTTTGTCTACGATGTTAACCTTTTTTAGGGGTCACATTAATTAAATAAATGTGATGGAGTATGATTATAAGCCATCTATTGTCAAGCTCAGACTATACAGATGGCGCACTGGCAATGGGCCCGACTATCAAATTTGCTAACAGATTTATTACTAAATAAAATGCATAAACATGCGCACAAACTGGGATTAGTGCACATTTTTCTCTAAAGTTTTATTTACTTACAACTTTAACTTTCATGAAACCTCGACGTCATTATTGAACAAAGAATCAAATAAAAGCACAGTGACAGTGTAAGATTTATCCTATTTTCATGCCAAACTATTTCCAACATTTATTTTATATGTAATTCAACATTTCTGCAAAGCCTACTGATAAATACAATTTTTGTGTTAATACGGAATCATAAAAAATTCTCCATCTGAGAAATTCTATTTTTTGCCTTCTGCTCATAATTTTAGATGTGCGAGCTTCCCCTGTTATGAGGTTTTGTGGGTGTCATAATAATACTGCCATGTCACTTTAACACACTGCAGTCAATGTGAAGGATTTTCTCATGCTGTAATTCAGTCCAATAGACTCTACAGGTCTACATGTTCAAATTAAAATTCACCAAAATCTTTAAAATTGGAGAAAAATAGGATCCGGTGGTGCCAAATTGAAATGGTTTAAGTATTTAAAATGTTTCAGATCGTTTGGGATTTCATGTCTGTCTGAATCAATTGTTTACACGATATGATGTGAAAAAACAGTCCATCCCAAACTATTTTTGTGATCGTTGCAGGTTAAATTAACTAATTTTACAGCAGCTTCTCTAAAAAACATCTGCAATGCATGTTGCAAAGTTTTTAAGACATTTATTGTAATAAAATTGTCGTATCAAGTAAAAACTCCTCCACAACAGCTCACCTCTGTTATTTTACATCCAGTTTATCTTTGCTTTTGGGAACTGCCACACACGGCGTCTTAATTTTTGTGTGGTAAATGTAATGTCTGCATTACAAATTTGTCTAGAAATGGCACAGATAATTAGAGAAAAATTGCATGGGCACTAATAGTTGTGATCGCACCACGACAAAATCCTGGGGAGACTATTTTTAAACTTCCTATTGATAAGAAAGGTAACATAAAATTGATAGACTATTCTGAGTACACAAGAGGGCAAGTAGCTCAATTAACTATATATATGTGTGTATATATATATATATATATAAACGATGTCACAATGCAAAGCATGTTAAACATTGATATACATCGATAAACTTTAAAAATGAAAAACTTTAAAAACTTTGAACTCCCGTAAACCATAATTTATTTTATATGTATGTTTCTAATAGGGTTGAACGGCACTGTTATTTAAATCAGGACTGTTTTTAATAAATCGACTAAGCTCCTTCGATAGAATCCTGAAGTGTGTTGTAAAGAACCAGTAACAGAGCTGTAAAACTAAACCTGTGTTTTAAGACATTAACATCAATGAGCTATGGGAGTCCATCAATTCCAGCTCTCAAACTGCAGCGGCAGATGTGAATGATGACTTCGCTGGCTCTAATTCAGTCATGTCCGGAATTCAATTTCTTTGAATCTTTTTATGCCTACGAAAATTTAACTATACAAGATGTAATTCATTCACACAAAGCAGGTTATAAAATAAAAACGTTGTCTGGCTTACACAATTTATAACGAGCATGCCCCTTACACAGCTTCTTATTTAAGCAGTAATACAAAATTCAAAGAAAGGCAACGAAGGCATTTTTATATTTTGAGAGATGGAAAATTGATACCTTGTGCAGATAAACAAATAAATAGTTTGTCTGGGTTATTCTATTTTCTTTTCTCTTTGGGTTTTTTTTTGGTATGCAGCTCTTCCAACTAAACATGGTCATAGGATGCGCCTAGTATCTTTAATTAATTACTAATTTCTCAATCTGTTTTTTGCTTTTCATTCAGATATGCGAGCTTTGCCTGTTATGAATTACCTTTTTACCTTCGTGACACAAATTTTGACACAAACCTTGTTATCTACTTAACCAATGACTTGGGTAAAAAATGTGCTTTAAAATTTAGGAAAATAGAAAATAGGAAAGTATAACAACCCTAACCTCATTTAACTCCTTCATTAAGCCTTATTAAGTAGCGATGACTAACAATGTCTAACCTTTTATACCAAGACTACCCAAAACTGCAGAAACACCTTGTTCACAGAGACTGAACAATACAGAAGATATTCTTTCTTTACTGAGGCTAAGCAACACAAAAGCCACACCCACTTAAGATTGACCAATGTAAAAAAGTCACATGTTCTTTACCGAGACAAGCAGAAACCTTGTTAGTATGAATTATAGCCCTGGACCACATCTCCTACAATAAGAAGTTTTGCCTTCTTCAGTGGCATAGTTTTGCTAATTTTAGTGTACATAATTTAAGAAAATACTCAAAAGAATTTAACAAAATCTTGAATGAAATGTCCATTACTGAAATTCAGCAAACATAATAACTCTTACCTGTGGTAAAGTTGTAGTTCGCTGAAAATCCGATGGCTTCTAGTTCACCATCTGCTACAAATTTTATCCAGAGGTATCGGCCGCTTGACCTGATGTACTGCGGGCTCTGCTGCCCACAGTAGCGTCCGATTATAGGAGAAAAGCCAAAAGGTCCGTCACGCACTTCGATGTGGTCAAATTTACATTCCCAAGAAGGCTCTATTGAGTACTTCTCGTCAAAGAAGAGATCAATACACTGTCTCGGGGGAGCTGGAACAGCAAAAGCAAAAGAACAACATAACCATAAGGAAGTAGAGCATGCACGTCATCAGATCATTTCATTAGGAATCAATAGCGAGAAAGAAACTAGAGGCACTATTTTTAATTACATATATATTTAATGAATGTTTACAGCCTCCAGTTCTTCCAGTTCTAGAATCAGCAATAATGTGCTTAAACACTATTTATATAATATGGCAACTTACTCCGGAACTAAATCAGAAATAGAAGCCAAAACAACAGAAAGAAAAACTTGCGTGATATATTATCTGATGCGGTAACAATATTTAACTCCTTAATTGCATATACATGTGATTATTTCTCTTGATGATTAGTTAGCAGCATAACGGAAATGATAGTCGACTATATCAAAACTTATTCTGTACAAACAGAATTTGTCAAGTGACCAAAGATTAGCTTGTCTTTTTTATTTTGGCTCATAATTAAAGATAATCAAATCCACTTGAAGAAGTGATGATCGATGAATTGGTTCCTTTTAAATAAAGAGCAAGTCTGGGATTGATTTTTATGGCAAGTATAACTGATTAAGGTCCCGGCACCCACATGCGTGGTTACGCTCCGGCGACCCAGGTTTGATTCCGGCTAGGGTCCTTTCTGATCCTACCACCCTTTTTCTCTATATACCCCATTTCATCTCTGTTTGTCCTATAAATAAAAGGCGAAAATGGGCAAAAAAGTAAATAAAAAAAAGATAACTAACACCAAATTCCTTCATGAAATTGTGTACTTTGTTTTGATTAACAAAAAATAATTATAAAGAAATGACTGTGTTAAATCTTATTTGAAATCAGGCTGTCAGAATGTGATTAGTATTTAAGTACTACATTTGTATGGCTGTAGAATGTAAAGAGATGACCTTGGCTAACATGATGCAATGCTGCTAAGTGAGCAATACAGGATGATTAAAGAAAATGCGAAGGTGGTGATGTGTTGCAAACCTTCAATGACGTAAATGCATTCGCGCTCTGGTGGGTATTTGTTCGGATAGTTGGGGGATGTGAAAAGTCCTCCCTCTGGTTTTTTTACCCATGTTCCACACTGTCCTGCTGGTTGAACACCTGAGTTGTTTTTCACTAAAAAAAAGCAAAAAGCTAACGTTAGAAATTAGCTACTTTATAATAAAATAGGAAAGATCTTAATATTGTGCCATTCAGGGTTTTCTATTGCACAACTTTAACTTCAATTAGAAATTACTACACTAAAATATCATAACAAACAGACACAGAGGCCAGGGTTACTTCAATACAGTTGACAAGCACAGAATATGTGCCTCTATCAATATAACTGACATAGACCATGACTCCTTCCCTATAACTGCCGAGAACACAGACCAAGCCTCAATTATAACTAACTGACACAAAGACCATTCCTGCTTTACTATACTTGACAGACACATAGACCACGCCTCCTTTATTATAACTGTCAGGCACATAGACCACGCCTCCTTTATTATAACTGACAGACACATAGACCATGCCTCCTTATTATAACTGATAAACACATAGACCATGGCTCCTTCATTATAACTGACAGGCACATAGACCACGCCTCCTTCATTATAACTAACAGGCACATAGAGCACGCCTTCTTTATTATACCTAACAGGCACATAGACCACGCCTCCTTTATTATAACTGACAGGCACATAGACCATGCCTCCTTCATTATAACTGACAGGCACATATATACTATAACTGACAGACACATAGACCACACCTCCTTTATTATAACTGTCAGGCACATAGACCATGCCTCTTTTATTATAACTGACAGGCACATATACCACAACTCTTTTACTATAACTGACAGGCACATAGACCATGCCTCCTTCACTATACCTGACAGACACATAGACCACACCTCCTTCATTATAACTGACAGACACACAGACCACGCCTCCCTTATTTTAACTGACAGGCACATAGACCACGCCTCCTTTACTATAACTGATAGGCACATAGACCACGCCTCCTTTACTATAACTGATAGGCACAGATATGTTAGCCCTGTCCCAGTACCTACATTAAGCCCTAAGGTCTGACATGCAGAACAAGGAAGGTTTAAAGTACGTCACCCATATGCGCCAAAGGTCATTGTTACGTCATTGTCGCGACACCCTTCAAACACCAAATGGCAGTCCCGGTAGTCGCGCTGTATGCAATATTGCTCCTAAAAATAATATATTTTACTTGCACTTAACCTTTCTATCCTTGTATATTTTGTCCCGCTCTTCCCAAAACAGCTTTGCTTTTTTTTCAATACATCACACCACCAGATGCATTCTGGTTAATATCTTTAGGAAAGTGTACATTAAGAGTAAAAGCAGGCAGGGCATAGAAGCTTCTTAGCAAATTGGGACAGCCTTATGCATTTGCACTCTAGTGGGAACACACAAATGACGGGCATAAGGGTGCAAGTGTGGGTATTGTGACAGGGGCCATGACTCCTTCACTATAACTGACAGGCACAGAGACCATGCCTCCTTTATTATAACTGACAGGCACATAGACCAGCTTCCTTTATTATAACTGACAATTACATAGACCACGCCTCCTTCACTATAACTGTCAGTCACATAGACCACGCCTCCTTTACTATAACTGATAGGCACAGAGACCACGCCTTCTTAAATATAACTGACATTCAGAGAACCAAAGCAGAGGTGTTTAATAAACATTTTAAAAATAAAAAGTAAATACTTGTTGATACAAAAACACTATTGATATGGTCATCAAATGTAATAAATGAAATACTTAAAACGATGCATTTTGCAATTTAAATCCCACTTCTTATAAGATAAAACAACATTTCTGGTATGAAGGCATGTCAATTACCAGTATCAAAAACAAAACCAAAAAATATACATTCTCATATTTAAAATATGACTCAACATTTTGTTTTATGTTTTAGAAATCTGTAAAAGTTAATAAAGGAAGGATGAGTATTAATAAGTTTATTTGAAAAATAATTCGAGCGGTTTATTTTTTCAATCTGAATAAATGTCAGCATTACCTGCATCTTTTTTTGTCGCAACAGACAAGCCAACCACGAGGAGACCTGCAACAACTGCAGAGAATTCAGAAAGAGGACTTCTAATTACAATATAATAACACTTTTATTACACATACTTGCACTTCATTTTACCTTTTGTATATATGCACCATATATATATATATATATATATATATATATATATATATATATATATATATATATATATCAATGACTACTGACTACTTGCAATTTAACTGCATTTCATTGGCTCTCTACTCTACTTTATAGGACAATGAAGTTGAATCTAATCTAATCTAATCTAAAAGTGTGCATCAAATCTTAAATTCTACAAGTTTTAAATCAGAAATCTGGAAAGCTACTCAAAGAGAAAGTCCATTTATCACTTCATCAATGTAAAACCAAAGCTGTGCATTAATATTTTAGGACTCACCGTGATAAAAAATGCGCCCATGAACCATGTCTGCTCCTTTCACCACTGCCTTCGATCTCCAATACTTCCATTTAGAAAGCAATGATTAGAAAAGAAACGATATTTCCAAAAATCGGATGCTTGGAGTTCCGCGCACACCAGCCGCTGGGTGATTACGCGTGGATTTCAGAAGCCCAAAACCAAATCCATCCAGTGAAATAATACATAAACCACAAACGTTGATCGAGCAGTTTATAGTTTAAAAACGTTCACTACTTTGTAAGAGAGGTCCGTTTCATGCTGCATGGATGCACGCATGCATTCGGCTTGCCTGCATTGCTCCACCTTTAGCGCTGTGCAACAAAAACGACTTCCAGAGAGCACGTCGAGGGAGGTTTAAGAAATAAAAGAACATGTACACAAAAAAACCTTCATCCACCAAGAGATCAAACCCAAAAGAAGCAAAAACGCGCTTATCCACTCATCGATCTCTCCATGCGTCTGTGCACGCAATGTATCCAATCCTCCAGTTCATCACTTCTTCTTTCTCTTTTTCTTGATCTTGATTTCACTTGGATGCAACATGCAACTTCATCCACGTGACAAATTTTTTAAATGTATATTTTATTTCTCTACATTTTTTTCATAAGCAATGGACACCGCAGAGTTTATTTCGGCTTTAGTTTTTCTCACTTCTTCCATTTAAAAAAAAAAAAAATTCTGCACTAGCTATTAAAAAAAACGTGCATCTTATCATTTTTTTTTATCCGACATACGCGTTTAATCCAAATCTGTGGCGCAAAAAAAGAAAAAAAACAGTTACACTGCAGCATCCGTCCCTAGACACGCGCATACACACGCACACCAACACACACATGCAACTGAATGAAGAAGCAAGGGGGAAATCTCTCTCTCTCTCTCTCTCTCTCTCTCTCTCTCTCTCTCTCTCTCTCTCTCTCTCTTTCTCTCTGGAAGGAAGCGATAGGATGGACAGAATGAGATGGATGGAACGAAGGAGGAGACACATTCGAATCAGCGTCATCTGTCCAGGAGCATCTGCAGCAAACGGAGGCAGTCCTTTCATTCAATTGCAAATAAAGTCAAACAGCTCCCTTAGGAGTTGCCAGTTCTGAGGAATTGACCTCCATGCTGAATTATTATTTCTATGTCAAGTAGTGTGGTTTGTTGTCTGCTTTTTTAGCCATCCTACAAGCAAGAATTTGGGGGGTATTAATAAAAATTGGTGGTCTGTGAACTCATACTATGGTGACTTCATATACCGGGAGTGTTAATGCCACTGAAAGCAAATGCAACTAATGACAACGTCCAAATTGTGTTATAAATATATTTTTAAATATTACAAGGGTGTGAGATTTAAAATATACTGTGTAAAATCTACTTGGTACAATTTTTTTATGACTTAAAATTATGACTAGCCCCTTGGAAAAAATGATCCCGATCAAATCTGTTATGTCATCAACCATTCCAGATAAAAAATATTATAGTATTGTAGAGTAACTTTTGTTAAAAGTTCATGTTGTATATACTGTAGTGGTAATTCTACGTGACATGGTATTTTGTTGGGGTAATTCTACTACAGGCAGCACGGTGGCTTAGTGGTTAGCACTGTTGCCTCACAGCAAGAAGGTCCTGGGTTTGATTCTTTCTGTGTGTAGTCTGCATGTTCTCCCTGTGATTGTGTGGGTTTACTCTGGGTTCTCCGGTTTTCTCCCACAGTCCAAAAACATGTATGTTCGGTTAATTGGTGATTCTAAATTGCCCAGTGAGTGTGTGTGTGGCCCTGTAATGGACTGGCAACCTGTAAAGTGTGTACCCCTCCTGCCTTTCACCCTTTCAGAGATGGCTGGGATCCCTGAGATCCCGAATTAGGGAATAAGTGGGTATAGAAGATGAATGAATTCTATACCCACTTGTGTATCACTATTTATCACTGTGAAATGTATATATATATATATATATATATATATATATATATATATATATATATATATATATATATATATATATAATATGCTGTGTATGCGATAACCTTCACAGCACAGATCAGAGCAAAAAAGTGTATCATTTGCATTTACAGGCTTTGGCAGACACCCTTATCCAGAGCGACTTACATTTAGCACATTTAGCACAACTGACCAATTGTGGGTTAAAGGCCTTGCTCAGGGGCCCAACAGTGGTAACTTGGTGGTGCTGGGAATCGAACCCAGACACCTTAACCACTGAGCTACCACTTCCCTGTATCAGTACAATGCAATCGAAATTCCTAAAATGAATAAAACCAAACAACATGTCGAACAGTTCAAATCAGTTGCAACTCACTGTTATAGAGGTTTTTTTTTTTTTTTTTTGGTAGGCATGATTTTACGGCCATTGCATTAAACGGACGTAGCACAGTGAGGTTGAACAAGGACATTTTATCTGCAGGACCTGTACTACTCAGCGTGTCTTTATTTCATCTCACAGATAAGATGGAAAGCTCATCACATTTTTAAAAAAATCCTACGCAGGTAGAAAATTTTAGTTTTCATATTTTCGGGCTGCTCTGATTGAGTTTTTAAATGGACACTTGATTCAAAGAGCCTGTGATTTTAATTTTAAAAGGACATTGATTCATTTCTTTAAAAGGGACATTTGAGTTTTTATTTTTTATTTTTTTGAAATATACTGAAAGGACGTTTGGATCCTTTCTGGTTTTTTTTGTGTTATTGTAAAATAAATACCAGCTTTATACATATGTTTTAATCATTTTTATTTCAACACTCCAAGTGGGTAAAATTCCTATGCACTTGCACTTACAAACTATAATTGCATTGTAGTTTGAATTGTTTTTCCCTGACATAATGATCAGACATTGCTGGCAAATTTACAACACATGTATCAATTGACCCACTTACAATTTTTTTACCTTAAATGTGGCACAGATCTAATAATACCCACGATCGTGTAAGCATGAAATAAAGCACAAGGAATCTGATGTTTTAGATCGTTTTCAGACCTTATTCACATGTGACAATCGAACAGATATGAATCGGAAATGTGCTCTGCCATGTAAGCAGACAGATCGGATTTTCACATGCTAATGCGTCATTAAATAAGCAATGTTGCATGACGTCAACTCATCCAGAAGCGATCAATGCAACATTCTACCAGGCTGCAAAAAGTACTCTCCTTTATTTTCGCTGACTAAAGAGAGCATTGTTTTAATCTTTAAATGTAGAGCAGAAAGCGAAATATAGAATAATCCTTTCTTCGCAATAATCTATTCCATCTGTTGATTATCGCTCCATTTTTGTATCCTTTTCCAGTCAGTACGTCTACCATGGCTTGTTTTGCTGTAACCAGTGTAAATTCAGATATTGAATATGGGTCAGTTTTAAAAGAAGATAAAAGCGGGTTAACACAAAATTCTGATATAGTAACAAAATTAGAATAACATGTCAAATCTGCAGGGTTGCAAATTGGAATCTGGCCATTGACACTGTAACCCGCTGTTCCCTATTAGTCTGTTTTCTATAGTCGACTCTAAAAATATTCCTCATTAGTTTACTACAGTTCTTTCTATAGTTTGGCGAATACATTAATTAAGTTCAAATACTTTAACAAACTAAATACTTTAGTAAATACTATAATATAATTCGATATAAGTCTTTTAGTTTACTATAGTAACTTGCAAAGTATACTACAGTTTTTATTGCAGTTTATTAATTATTAGAGTTAATTTTATAATATGCTGCAGTAAGATGTAGTAAATACTGTTATAACCTACATCATACTACAATTACATTTACTTACTTTTAACATGACTTGTAGAACAAATTTTTATATATTTGACCTAAACTTTATTTCTTCTCCCTATGACATTAGCATGTTTTGTTACACTTTGTAATTGCTACTTTATTTAGCGATGTCTGTCTTACCAGCTGTTAAGTGGAGCTGAAAAGTCAGATTTCCTCCAGGCAAGTGGTACTGCAGCTTAGTGGTTAATGTGTTAACACTGTTGATGGGAAGATTGCTGGTAAAGCGTTAAGTTGTAACTGCTTGGCCCCTGAGCAAGGCCCATAACTCTCTACTGCTCCGTTAGATTGTAAAAAAAAGATGAAAAAGATCCCTAGTAGGTCCCTCTGGGTAAAAGTGTCAGCTAGATTCTGTGTGCTAAAGTCAAAAACCGTCTTTGTGGGCTGCGATAGATAAGTGTTTAAGATGCTAGATCAGTTGTTCCCAACATTTTTTTGTCTGAGACCCCCTTTTCCCCAAGTAAATATTTCAGGATCCCCTTTCGCATTTAGTAATATTATTGCTCTTGGTATTTCCTGCTTTTCGTGTTTTAAGTATTGCTAGCACTGCGACTATTACTGGTGGGAGCTTCCCACCAGTGTCATTAGCTGCTCATTAGCTGCTCAAGGTGAATCAGTGAGACTTGGACAATTTTGTGAAGGAAGAATTACAAATTTGTCCATTATCTGGTCAACCAGGGATAAAATTAGCTTATGCTATATGATTTTTCTTCTAAATGCTCACTGCTTAACACTTTTCAAAATATAAAGTGACATCCTGCCAACACCCCCCGCCCTCACTCCACAGGGCTCGCTGTTGGGAACCAGTGAATTTAAATTAATTGAGGCCGATTAAATTGCCACTGTTAGACTCATCAGCAAGGCTTTTTAACCTGCTTAGTTTTTTAACTGCTTAGTTGTATGAAATGAGATAAATTTATGTCACTTTGTCACTTACAAACAATTTTATTCGGTTTAATAATTTTATACTATAAAGTTACTATAAACTATAAAGTTATCTTTGAAATGAATTTCACTAAACTTAGCAGCTTTTACAGAAAATTCATCACTACCAATCTTTGACCATTTAGATTAAAGAATTCAATAGCACTCAGTATAATTATGGTAGTTATAGCAACAAGATATAGGTATATTTTTTAACATACTGTAACTAATGTGTGTGTATATGTGCATGTGTGGGGGTGTGTGTGGGATATTCAGCCTTGCAGGTTTCTTTCTGTTAATTGGTAGCCATAAAAATGACTTGGTTAGCATCAGCGTTACAGCCTTAAAGATTTTGAAAACAAAGAAAACGGTGAAATCGCACAACACGAAAGAATTCCGGCAACACTTTGGAATAAGGTTACCAATGCAGGAAGTAATAGGTAGTCCATTAAAACTTAAATGAATGAAAGAATTATTTATTTATTATTATTATTATTTTTATTATTATGCTCAAAGTGGAAATAAGGGAAGTGGTAGCACAGTGGTTAAGGTGTTGGATTGCTAATTGCAAGATCGGGGTTCAATTACCAGCACCACTAACCTGTTGGGCGCCTGAGCAAGGCCCCTAACCCCCAATTGCTCAAAATGTATGAAAGAGATGAATGTTAGTCACTCTGGATAAGGTTGTCTGCCTAAAAGTAAATGAAATTAACAGAAAACATATACACATTCATGCTACATAGTATTTATTGCTTTAATTATTAATTAATTCGTTATTCTTTATTAATTAATCATAGTTTGGAAGTAGTTCTCAATGACAATCATTTTTATTTAGTAATTTTTAAGTAACTAATAAAGAATTAGCCGAATTAGCCATTATACACTGCTTAGTTATTCTATATTAGTTACTTTAAGTGTTAATGTAGTACTACCTATTACTTCCTGCATAGTTACTTAACAATAGCTGTTTTTCCTGTAAACTCGATTCTTTTCCTAATGCACAGGAGTATAAATTTCATGCCCGTCATCCAACAAAGTTGTTAGGAGTGTATCGTTTCAGCCATAACTCGATGACACAGCTGATCAAAGTGATTTAGAAGTGTAAGGTGATGTCTGCTGTGTTAAAAAAGCCTTGGGAAGCAGAGCACACCTTCTATGGCACACTATACCCAACGAGTGTGTCTTGGTTGAACCTGAAATGTCTACATGCATGTTAATAAATGCATTTATACGCTTGCATTGATCTGCATAAAACAAGAGCTTTTGATCAGCCGCCAGGTTATAAACGTTAAATTACTTTGGCGCTAGAAAATCTGATGCTGATTTAAGATTTTATTTCCTACAGTGGTTAAGAGCTGAATTCCAATTAATAAAAACACTTTATTTATACATGTTTTATTATTATTTATTATTTTTATTAGTTACTGGGTCTGTGTATCTTGTTTTAATTCATTTTCAAATAGAAAAATAACAAAACAGGGTTATAATCCACAGAGTTATTTTAACCTCAGAGTATGTGGCTATTAAAATTGAAAAAGTGACTCGCACACCGGGACAATAGTCTGGAGTATAGCGCAGTATAATAAAAACTGGTGATTTAAAAGCTGTCATGCATGAAAGCTCACTGTGATATATGAAACCCAAGATTACCTTGTAAGAGATGGTGTGAGTTGAATGTGAACTCATGCAAGTCGTACTTGATGCTGAACAAGTGATATAAGTATGTTTTAGCTATTGACAACATCTTTATTTCCCTCAACAGCAGGGGCACCGTAAGAGGTTGTGTACTCTGTGTGTTTGGAAGATGAACCCGGGTTTAGAGTGGGATCTACACTACAGTGAAAAAGCCCAACTGAACAGACAGTGATGATATGTAATTTAATTACAAAATAAATGCAACAATGGTGGCACAGTGGCTTAGTGGTTAGCATGGTTGCCTCACAGAAAGAAGGCCCCGGTTCAATTTCTGGGCAGGGGCCTTTCTGTGTGGAGTTTGCATGTTATCCATTTGTTTGCTCTGGGTTCTCTGGTTTCCTCCCATAGTCCAAAAACATGTATGTTAGATTAAATGATGTTTTTAAATTGAGTGTGAGTGTGTGTGGCCCTGTAATGGACTGGCGACCTGTCCAGGGTGTACCCCTCCTGACTTTTGCCCTTTCAGAGACAGATGGGATAGACTCCAGCAGATCCCTGTGACCCCGAATTAGGGAATAAGCGGGTATAGAAGATGAATGAATAAGGACAAATGCAACAGCAAAAAATGTGTAACTCAATTACAACTCAACTTATGAAAATAGTAATTATTACAAATGGTGGTACATCTGAATATTGTCTTTAAAAAAATATATTGTCTGTCCAAAACATAAATAAATAAAGTCACCACCTGGATTTAACTAATCAAATAGGTAAGAGCCTCCCATTGGATAATTACTGCATGAATAAATGTTTGAGCTGGGTACAAGTTATTTAACCCGAACTGATGCAGTGAAAAACATCCATGGGATGTGGTGCGATTCCCAGTACCAACAAGCCACCTCTGTGGGGCTCTGAGCAAGGCCTTAACCCCCAATTGCTCAGTTGTATAAATAGGAGACAAAAGTCGCTCTGGATTTGGGCGTCTGCCAAATGCTGAAAATGTAAATGTATTCCCCAGGGCTCTGTCCTGGGAGCCCTTCTTTGGGGGAAGTGGTGGCTCATGGTTAAGGTGTTGGATTACAACCCAAAGATTGTGGGTTCAATTCCCAGCTCCACCACTGCTGGGTCCCTGAGCAAGGCTGTTAACCCCCAATTGCTCAGTTGTATAAATTAGATAGATGTAAGTTGCTCTGGATAAGGGTGTCTACTGAATGCTGTAAATGTAAATGTACCCATGTCTGAACACACATCCTGTGATCGTGGAAAAGATTTAATCTGATTTAAAAGGGTCAAATTATTGGCATGCTCAAGCAAAAAAAAAACATCTTACAAGATTGCTGAAACTATTAAAAACTGGAAGGATAGTGGAAAGAAGAAATTTGGTCTTAAATAATCGTAATCGCCAACCACTTAAACATTTAGTGAAATCAACAGTAGAACTTACGGCTATGTTTAATAGTGAAAATAAGAGCATTTCCACAGGCACAATGTGACGGGAACTTGGGGGGATTGGGACTAAGCAGCTGTGTAGCCTTAAGCAAACCACTTTTCAGTGGGGCTAATAACAAAGGCCTCAATTTGCTAGGGAGCCTAAAGATTGGCCTCTGGAGCAAAGGAAGAAGGTCATGTGGTTTGATGAGTCCAAATTTAACCAGTTCCAGAGTGATGGGTGCATCAGGGTAATGCCTTAGTACTTAACACAGTCTAAAGACAGTGTCATTAATGTTTATGTGATTGTGACTTCCTAATGCAAAGTTCTTGTGACTAAAATCAATTAAAACCTTGGGAACCAACACAGTTCAGACAGTTCAGCGGTGAGAGCAGGCTCTGTCTGGGCATTGCTCCGTAAACAGATTCAAAGTTCATGAAGGCGTTTGTAGGTATATAAGTAAGATCCAGTTACTTAAAGACTATCGTCTTTAAGGCCATAATGACGACTTAAGAACATTTTCTTTTTTTGCATCCTATTCATCCTATGCATCCTATTTTCCTGTTCATATACAGGAAAATCCGGACAAGACCACGGAAACTTTACTGGAGTATGGGTAACCTACTGGTTTATCTGGTCAGAGGAAAACTGACCCCCTGACTGAGCCTGGTTCTCCAAAGGTTTTTTATCCATTTTGTCACCGATGGAGTTTTGGTTCCTTTCCACCATCGCCACTGGCTTGCTTAGTTAGGGACTCTTATTTATGGATATCAATCAAATTGACTGTTCTAATGAATGTTTAATAATGTAGTCTCTGAGGTATTTCTGTAAAGCTGCTTGTTAAAAGCGCTATAGAAATAAAGGTGACTTGACTTGACTTGAAAGTTATTTACTTTTCTGTATATTTTTTTAAAATATTATTTATTTTGCCGTTTAAGCTAAGCTATGGGGCAGTGATGGTTAAAATGGTTAGGGTGCTGAGTTGCTAATTGGAAGAGGCTAACAGGATTCAAGCCCCACCACTGCAACTGAGCCGCTGTTGGGTCCTTGAGCAAGACCCTTAATCCTTCCTGCTCCAGGGATGCTGTATTAAAGCTTACCCTGCGCTCTGACCCCAACTAAGATGGGATATGCAAAGAAACAAATTTCACTTTGCTGCATGACAAATAAATACATTAAACGTGTAATGTGTCTGCCTGTGATGCCGAGGAATTACACCAATAAGAGTATAAGGTTAAGTAAAAGTAAAAATAAAAATAAAAGAAAAATCTTTATGTAGAAAACCAGACCAGTCTTACAGCTCGGTCTTGATTTTAATATTTCAGTTGCTCATATGCTGTGTATAATATTCAGAGATAGATATGGTTTCAAATAAACCCTAATTTTGTTGTATTTTAAGCATTTCAAGTGAAACTTGTAAGTCTGTTTTTTTTTTAACACAGCGAGATGTGGAAAGAAGGATTGAAATTCAAATGCATCTGCACATGTGCTAATCCTATTAGTGGCCTTTCTTTATATCAGGATGTTACATCTCTTAGGGGTTTGATGTATGAGAGACATGTGAGCAAATAAATCATAATTCAGCTCACTAATTGGTGGTTAAAGTGATGAATAGTGGCAACATGGCAATGATACAAACGAGGACATATCTGGCATAATATATAAACATGAACAGAATAAACATAGAGTGGGCCTGATATACTCTAAGATATGTTAAGATTTATCTACGATACAAGGAAAAAAATGGTGCCATGTGTAATTAAGGGAACATCGCTGAAGCATAATGTAGATAAAAATCATATTTATTCTGCATCTCTGAATTTGTATTGAAAATATGGCAAAGTTTCACATAAATGCAAATAAAACTAACACAGACATTTAGTATATAACACCTGTAAGCTTATATGTTATAAAATAAAGATAACAAAAAGCCAGAGCTATTTTATATGGTTACTATGATATATTACTAATAATTAATTGAAAAAAAAAACATGGAATGTTTGTTAGGATATTATAATTACTAGAACACTTTAAATTTCATAGTTACCAGGTACCACCGAGATGTACACGAGAGCAATATTAGCTAGTAACTAGTCATTGTACTATGAGGTTACTAGTAAATGTTTTCTCCTCACTGGTATTATATGAAACAATCTGGCAGAATGGTGTCATCCATGGACACACCCATATCTAGAAACCAAAGGTTGCTAGAAGTTTGTGTGAATGTAGCAAACAAAAGCATTATATAGCCACTATTCCATGAAAAAATGTAAGATATCTGGGTTTGAGATCTATAAAGGAATATAAGATTCAAAATTATTTGCTTCCTTTTTTTTTGGTATTTTAATGTAAATGTGTTGAAAACCTGTGTTGAATGCGGCACTTACGGTGGAAGATTCTTGATAGTCTTGATAGAAGTTTTAGCTAAAAAAAAGTTTACAATGAATACATATTTTACATATAGACATAAATAAAAGTAATAAATGATTAGAATGGTAATATTTAGGTAAGAATTGATCGGTGCCAGAAATTTGTTAGTAATTAATTATGATTTGTTATATAAAAAAGTATAAAAGTTCTAAAGGAATTAAAAACTTTATTTACATTTATAGCATTTGGCAGATGCCCAGAGCAACTTACATTTATCTCATTTAACAACTGAGCAATTGGGGGGTTAAGGGCCTTGCTCATGGGGTCCAGCAGTCGTGGCTCGAAGCTGGGAATCAAACCCGTAATCTTCGAGTTGGTAGTCCAACACCTTAACCATGAGCCACCACTTCCCCTTTATAAACTATTATTACTCTTTTCAAATGTACAGGTTGAGTATTGTGTTTTTGGGTAAACTTTTTGTTTGCAATTGTAGGTTGAACTCATCTGTTTTGCAGACATACTGAAACATTTAAACAGATACATAAGTGGGACGTGTAAATGTGTGGGACGCTAACTATGTTAATTTCTTGTTGAAATATGCGCTTTTCTGTTATAAGAAAAAAATGAACTTTTGTTGGGATCAGTTACAATACAAGTCAAATTATTGATTCATTAACTTATCACAGTCTATTATTACACCAAACCCAATTCTCCTTTTTAGATTGTTTGCAATCATGTGATTCTAATGACTTATTATAACAGATTATTAAGTTTTTAAAGATACCAATGGGGATATAGCATAGCTTCTGGCTTTTCTGTTTTATACTCCGCACAGTCTGTCTCTCATCGAACCACAGCAGCTAGAGTCAATTATCACATCTGCAGAGCCGGCTTCTCTTATATTGCCGTCTGGATGAACGAGCACAGATCCTCTGATTTTAGTGTACAGCAAATTGTCTTGTGGACATAGTGGAACTTATTAGCAAGTACAAACGTGTCTTTATGGCATCAGACTAATAACATTTAAATGGTGTGGACAAACACAAGAACAATAAAATGAGAAAAGCTGACAGTATAGCTGAGATATATAAAAATATAATAAAAGACAAAATTCTATTAGGGTCATACCATTGACTTATTTTATTAGCTTGCTTAGAAGAGCTGGACATTTATCCAGGATGTGGAACACAATGCAGTTATACGAATAAAAATGCAAGTAGCAAGATAGTATTTTTTTTTCTTAAGAAAAGCTTGCTAGGATGATCCCCCTCTCTATAAATATTGAGTTAGGGTTAGCGTTAGGGTTAGGGGTTAAGGTTAGGGTTCTACTTAACTTCTACTAAACTAATGTATATAACATTAGTTTACTAGATAGTTTAATAATGTCCTTTCTTGTTAAAGCCTTCCTCAATTATTTCACGCCAACATTACCCTCTATGGCTGGAAATGAAGGTTAGGGGGAATTTAATGGTCATTTACACTAACACCAAATCGTGAAATAATATAAAATCAAAAATGATTTTTTTTTAAATAAAAAAATGACAACTCTAAAACAAACAAACGGTGTCTATTCTATAGTAAATAAGTACCAGAGTTTAAATAATATAATGGAAAGGATACATTTGGTTACTCCTTGGTCTCTAGCAACAGGATCAGCTTCTGGACTTGTCGTTAGATGACTGACAGCTTGTCGAGGTGACCGCCATTCTTTTTTAGATTCAGGTCATCCTGGCAAAGCTTAACCCTACTCACAAGCCGGCTGTAGTAGTTTTGGTAGCTTGAGCCAGCCACCACTCATTTCTGGGCAGATTATCAGCCCTTTTCATGACAATAACTCCTAATGTGTGCCAGCAATGCCTGGTGGCCAATGTTGGATAGAAAACCCCTTTTGCAGACGACTCCAAAACTGCACTGCAAGGTACCGAACATGACGCCTTCTATTTATTGTCTCTCTGATGAATCTCCCTAGTGGTGGTAATGCTGAAAAAGACCTTATAGTAAGCAGGTTATTAGGAGTGTGAGGTCACATTTAGTTTGGCACAATGCTCCCCGTAATGCCAAAGAAACAGCGCATACTATTGATAAAAACATCTGCAGACATGTAATATAGTTTTCTATTTGAATTGCTCTGGAGCTGAAACATGTGAAGAGAAGCCCGTACCTTTTATTTTCCTTTTGGCCCTGTAATGAGAAAGGGATCAAAGCAGTCCATACCACCGTATGTAAGCAGTGGGGATGGGTTTGTGCTCTTTAAAGGGAGGTTGGCCATTGTTTGTTTCTCTGTGGGACTCCTGATTTCCTGACATATCACACAGTGATGCACATGGGATGCTACTGCTCTACTCATTTCTAAAATCTAGTAACTTGCTATATGATCCCATTAATTGTTATTTTTTTCTTGGTCTTTGACATTCTTTTGACATTAAGAGATGATAATTTTTGTTACTTTGTAAGCTTTGGGAATGATCACTGTGTGTTTTGCCAAGCCTTCCTCACACCTTGAGACGATACAGATTTCTGCTTTATGACACCTGGGCCCTCTTGCTCAATAATTTGATATCCTCTGGACAGGTGTTTTCTTGTAAGTCTTTATTGATGATGTGTTTAGAATATTCTATTTCAGCAACTGTATTGTGCCTGCGGAAGTTATTCTCTTTGGCTGAGCAAACAAGATGAGCCACAGCTTGGACAGCTCCAGACCATTAAAAAAGCTTAAACAAGCTGTCTAAGAGGCTGACTTTTGTTTCTGTACTCTGTCTGAGCCAGTTTTGCTTTAGGATCTCCAATCCCTAGTCCTGTGTCAATATGTGCAAAAGAAGGTATATCCTTACTCCATAAGAATCTTGGCCCTGTAAAGCAACTGGATGTAGGAATGTTACCAGCATTTAAACCTCTTGACGCATGGTCAGTAGGGTTTTTATTAGTGGTAACAGTAAAGTTTGCTACGAATGTGTCAAAGTGGCGTGTTTCGTTGTTAATGTATCCCAAAACCACTTGGGAGTCAGTCCAGAACTTTTTTATCTTTATCTTTTAGACTTTAGCTATTAGTCTGGCTCCCAACCCTGGATTTACCAATGACCTTGGCACAATGACTGTTTCCTTCTTCATTTCTAAGTTTTAAATTGGAACACTAGCCATATCTGCTGTTGCTGGCATCAGAGAAGTGATAAAGTTTGCAGGCCTATAGAAGCAATGGTATATTGATCTTTTCCAAGTTCAAAATCTTTTACCACCTTGGCTGAAATTCTTTGGAACGGGGGTCATTCCAGCCTGTTCCATTTCTGCACATTTCCTAAAGCACTAATTTTCTATTGAGCAGGAAAGGCACAAAAAAGCCAAGTGGATCATATAGTGATGCAACTGTGGATAGTATGCAATGGCATGTTGCTGGCTGATCTTTAAGGTAAACAGAGAATCTAAATCAGTCAGAATCAATGTGCCAGTAAATCCCTAAAGCTTTCTCTAAAGATCAGTCATTAAAGTTGATGCCTTTACTTTAAATAGCTTGTTCAGAAATTGGAAAGATATTCAGAACAACTGTCATTTGAAGACCACCCGAGGCACACAGCTGTCAAGCTTATCTTTCTACACAGTCATCTACATAAAAGTCTGTTGTGATAAATTTTGAGCCAAGGGGATACATACGCTTGTTCTCCTTAGAGACATGTTTCAGACTATAGTTGGAACAGTCCAATGATGAGGTTGCAGTATTTTTGTCAGTGTAAAGTAAAGTCTCCATTTTTCCACCAGTGGAAATGAAGGTAGTTTCGATTTGCTTCTTCCAAATGAAATTGGGCAATGGGATGTTGCCTGAATCTTGCAATAACACCAGTTAGACTATTCAATCAATCTGAGCCTTGAAACAAGTGGTCATTAAGGCGATTTCCGTGATACTTGGTAGAGCAGTTGAAGACAACATAGAACTTGCCTGGCTCCCTGATACACCCCATGACGAGGGATGTGCTACTTCTCTCCATCCTTTCCTTCATCATGCACATTTTCTGTATTACCTATCTTAATAACCTCCTCCATAAGCCTTACATAGTGTTCCATGAACTTGTTATCTTTCAACAATTTCCTTTTCAGTTCATTGAGCCTTACTACGGAAAGCTGATTATAAATTACTCTAAAGGTCTCTCTTTAAACGTAATATACGTAATGCCTATAGTCATTCATCCATATTCCTTGCCGCAGTTTGGTCAGGATGAGGATGTCATTCTGTGACACAGTTTTATTATCTTTACCAGTGTATTTAAAGTCAGACTCCAACACCTTTACTACATCTGCTTGAGTCACTGGGGGGGGGGGGATCTTTAACGCTGGCGATTCATGGTGTGAAGACAGGCAACCAAAAATGCATCATCCTACGTCTCTTTGGACTGCATAATATTCATCGTCTTTTCCTAAAATCACCTGTTTTGGTGCCAACGGACAGCTGTACCTTATCAGGAGACCAACCACACAATCATGCAAAGGTGGAATTTTGTCCACTATTTTAGAGAAATGCTTCCAGTGTCGTGCTGTATCACAAATGGGGACAAGAGTTTGCTTCACTGGAATACTGGAGTATTGGAGACTGGAGACTGGAGTCCTTAGTGTAGGCAGAGGGTTGGTTGAGGACAATGGGGGATATGTAGCCTTCTCATTCTTCATCAAATAAGTGGTCCCCATGTCACCTTGTTTTATAGACTGGTGTAGAGTTTGCATAGTTTTCATCATGTAGACACTTTGGATTTATACCTCTACAGATGTCACAGGATAAATCAGTGGCCCCACAAAGACAGCTTGGTGGTGTTTGAATCTTCTGGTCAGCTGTGTACTGTAGATATTTTTACTTGCTAAAATGTCATTTTTTCAGTATAAAATATCTACTTCAAAATTTGTAAATACATCAACATTCTAAATTAACACACATTGCAGTACAGTATAGTAAAAATAAATACTATGTAGATTTATAGTCCAGTGCGATAAATAGTTCAGGTTAGAAAGCAGGTCTTTTTTATTTAGCATAAATGAATGGAATACATGATGCATGGAACATAGATGTCAGGTTTTTCTGTCACCTGATCCACAATTATGTGTGTATTGACCCTAAATGCGATAATATTATTACATTATTATAATTGTTTTTTTTTTTTTTTCTAGTGTTACTAATTTAACCTAAAATCCTAAAAGGTAGAGCACATTGCTAAGTGCAGGAACAACACATTCCAGCCTGTATGTTTAAAGGCTCTGTAATATATCATTTGACCTCATTAGCATGCTGGAAGGGGGAATGAAATTTATCAGTGTGGGTCACACTCTAGGTCTTGTCACCTCAATGGGGGACAAAAATGACCATTTGCCAGTGTAACCACAGGGAACTAAAGTTCTACAAACACATACTTGGAAGCAGGTCGCTCTTCTACATGTCTCTGCTGTACTTATTTTCAAAGTCATAATGTTCTGGATAAATTGTGTATCTTTTTCTAATATATATTATTGATCTGTTTTGGTTTTGGACTGCATTAATGTACACATACACTAAACATTTTACATAACAAATCTGATTATGTTAGTATTTAAATAAAAAACTTACATGGCTGACTATACCAACAAAAAACCCCAACAAAAAACAACTAATATGATATTGTGTTCCACTTTTTTTGTTTAAGTCTTCAGTGTTCTGATATCGTACTATCATAAAGACAATAACAGGTTTTTGGCAAATATTGCTTCAGTAGCTTCTCTGAGGAATCAAATTACTAACCCATTGATATGCATGCGCATCACTGAGCCTTAAATATTTCCCCAGTCTTATTGCATTAATATTTTTTCTGTATATTAACATGTAGGGTCTGTACCAGCTGGATTACATGCTGTTTTAAAACAAAATAGATTTTACTGTATGAATAGAAAAAAAAATTAAAATGTATACAAATATAACAAAAAATTACGGTACATTAAAATGGAATAAGAAAACGACGACAATAATCAGCATCATCGCTATTATTATTTTATTTTTATTGTTATTAGTATTGTTATTATTATTATTATTTTATTATAATATTATTTACAAAATTGCAAGTATACAACATTTTACCATTACCTGAATTTGCAGACTACCGTAATGGTTCTCAACACTGTTTCGATACAGTTAGCTATAAGTACTTCCAAAAAAGCAAAGACATACACACTATTATCGAAAAGTTTAGTTATTAAAATAAAATGACAAGATTAAAAGAGTAATGCATAAAGTAAAGAAATAATGCATAATTTTCATGTACTGTATGTACTATTTTACATTAATGACCTTCTTTTAACCTTCACATGAATAACTGTTTTCAATGGTAATAAAACATTGATTTGTGATGCAATATTTGTTTTCAATTTTTACAGGAAAAATCTATAAACAACATTTATGCAAAATGACACACAACTCTGTGAAATACAGAACATTATTTTCCCTCTATATCTTTTTTTCCCTCCATACTCACTCACCTGGCAAAGTTATTACCTCACATGGATTCACCTACCATTGTTTGCTGATGACACTCAACTTGTCTTTTCCTTTCCTCTATCAGACACCACAGTTTCTGCCAGGATCTCAGCATGCCTGGCAGACATATTTTCATGGATGGCAGCTCACCAGCTGAAACTCAACCCCTGCAAAACCAAACTACTTTTCATCCCAGCTGACTTGTCCCCATGCCAAGATCTTGCTATCACTTTAGATAACTTGCTGATCTCCTCTTCGACCACTCAGATCCACTAGTACCGCACGACTTGTCCCACCATCCCTTAGCACACAAGGTAGGTTTGCCTCAAGACTTTTCTCTGTTCTGTCCCTAAGATGGTGGTATAAACTTTCTGTCAATGTCAGAACAGCAGAGTCACTAGCTGTCTTCAAGGAACGATTAAAGAACCACGTCTTTTCTAAATACCATATAACATTTAGCAAAAAATAAATAAATAAAATATATCCATGCTGCTTTTTTAACAGTTTTGTGGTTGTTACCCATTTGTGATCCATTGTAACAGTATTGAGCTGTTCAATGATGTGACTCAAAGCGCTTTTGTGAAAGACGCCAAACATGAGGACAAAACAAATCCTAGATAAACTATACAACCGCCGCAATAATCAGAACATCGTTGGAAGCAGAGAAATCAGCCCAAAATAAGCCTGGTTCTCTTGTAGTGTGTACCTGACCCTAAACAATAGTTAATATCAAAATAGAATAAAAGTTAAAATAAAAATAATACAGAGAGTTACTTTTAAAAGAAAATTTTTAAAATGTGAGAATTTCCACAGTTTTGCTCCATAATTGTGTGAAAAGCCTATTCGGTTCTGATGCCTCGGTTTCCCAATTTTTGTATCCATATAATGTAAAACCCAGACATCACATCTGAAAAAGGTTTTTCACTAAATTATAGAGCAAGACTGTAAAAATTCTCACATTAACACACGGTAGTATTCAGTGAATTTAGTCATTAATGTCAGGTGAGGAGGTCAGTAGCGCTTTCTCTGTTCTACTTTATCCTAAATGTCTTCAGCTATGTTCTGCAGCTCATTCACATCAACCATTACAGAAAATAGAACTCATGAGATTTTTGCACAGGGGCATTGTCATGCTGGAACAATATTCCGGTCAGTGAGGAGAATTTTAATGCTACAGCATACGAAGATATCCTAGATACCAGTGTGCCAGAGTATTTGAACACAAATAGCCTTTTAAATAAAAAATATTGTAAACAGCGAGTAGTGTTTTTATGTGGTTGTTTTGCACTTGTGTAGAGAGCACACTTTACTTTAGTGTGCAACTCAACCCTATTTGAATATTTCTTGTGATTAAGTGCAGTTTCTAGAACAATTCAGAGAGGAAAAAAAAGTCCTAATTGATTTTAAAATTCTTGGTATGTGTGAGGAATACTAATGTATTTGCTGTGCCCAGGGTTGCCAGATCTGCATGAAAATCACATATATACATATATATATATTGGGCAAAATAAGTTTTTAGAAAAAAATAATTATATATATATATATCTATATATCTATATATATATATATAGATATATAGATATATATATAATTATTTTTTCTAAAAAACTTATTTTGCCCAATATTTCCAAATATTATGTATTAAATATTCTGTAATACATATACCGTAACACATTAAATAAAATAAATAAAAAACTTCCAAAAGTTGGAATAATGAATGTCTACCCACAATTTTTTTTTAAAGTTTTTAAAAGTGGACCAAATAATAGACCCAAAGTTTCTGTACATGGAAAATCTTTTTGTTTTTGTTTTTTAATTACACAGATTTTTCCTCACTTTCTTGTTTTAAATATGTCCTAAACTATGTCCTAATTCAAATTTAAATAATCTGTTTTTAAGCATACAATGCATAAATCATTTACTAGTAGACTTTATTCTGGTAAAGAATTTTACACACTTTAGACGCAGTTTCAGTTTTCAAAAAGTTGATAACAGGACGTTGATAAACTGCCCTGGTGAGGTAGTCATACATCAAAGTACGGTTTTTTTTTTAAGGACAGATAAAAAGAATAAAAACACAGCTTTTATCAACTTCACTTTTCATCTGATAAATTTATCAAGACTGGTAGCTTTTAAATTTTTCAATAAAAAGGTTTTGCTGTCGGAATTTGTCTCTCTGAAACAAAAGTCATAGGGTAATATGTCCTGGTGATCTTTTTTTAGTTGGTTGGTGTAAAGCGCAATGTGTTATACTGTAGTTTTATTTCTTACCCCACACTCCTTCGTCGGTTCTTGGCTTTGTTCGGTGGGGTCTGACATTGAACCTTGTTTATTGAATATAGCGAGGTGAAAATGATGTGCTGCCACATCTGATTAAACAGTGTGTGTATCCTTTCTCCACCACACAGACTATTTTCTCCTGTGCCCTCAATCACAGGCCCAAACTTTATGATATTATAATCAGAGCTAATGTAAAGTTGCACAATATTATTTTTAACCTCCCCACGGTTGATGTATTTGCAGTATTGCCTGGTTTCAGTTGCTTTAGCTAATGAATAAACATTCCTAATTTTTACACGGTTGGGGCACTGAGGTTTCAATTTAAATTGACTTTAACAGTTTAGTATATAAAAATAAATAAATGTGCCACATTTTAAGGCATCATCCAAGCTATATGAATAGCTATTTTGAGTAACACAAGAAATTTCATTCAAGTTGTTTTAGACATTAATACTGATTTTTGTTACGGTTTCACCTCTTTTTCTTAAAAAGTTACTCTAGGTTACAGCTTCAACTTCTAATCATCAAGACTTGCTGAGTTCAGCATTGCCTTTACACAACAATCTAGTACACAACAAATTATTACCCTCAGATTATTGTGCAGTGCTAGGGGGAAGTGGTGGCTCATGGTTAAGGCGTTGGACTTCCAACCCGAAGATTATGGGTTTGATTCCCAGCTATATCAAGCCACCACTGTTGGTCCTCTAAGCAAGACCCTTAACCAATAATTTCCCAGTTTTAAAAATGGGATAAATGTAAGTCACTTTGGATAAGGGTGTTTGCCAAAATGTTGTAAATGTAATATATACTCGCTGTATACTGCAGGTTACATACTGCATGACTTTCCAATAGAAAGAATCTTTGACAACTCTGTCTGATCCGCAAACTGCGATTCACCAACAAACGCCGGTGAGATGTGATTAGGAAATAACTTTTATGCCCGAAACTGAAAATGTTATTAAAATGGTAGCATTTAAGTAGTTAGCAATACAAATAATTGGTGCACTGATTTGCAAAAAAATGGGTGAAAGAAAAATAGAAAAAAGGTCGGAACCAAAGCCAAGCTTGCTAATGGTTTATTGTGGTCTATAACTCCTCCCCAAACTTCAGGCTGCCCTGTATTCTGCTCCACTATTGGCTGTAGATCATGTCAGAGAGTTTATTTTTTTTTACTTAGAACTCAGTTTACACAGCAGTATTTTAAATCGCTGATATTTCAGATAATTAGCATGCCAAACATTCTCAAAACCTGTTGGCGAGTGAAAATAAGGGCTAAAATCGTAGCGTAAAAACCTGCTTTTGCTACTCTTGGAAAAGTAAGCTGCTTTCGTAGCTACTATCGGTCAATAATGTGCTATAATAATAATTTAATAGTAATTTTATGGCAAATGTAACTCGTCTAAAATCGTATTACTCTTTGCTAACTGCTGACACAGGACCGGCATGACATTTTGCTCTCAGTGGGAGGGAAAACAGCTGCTTTTATTGCTGTACAATAAGGAACAGGTCGATAGACAGTAATGGCTTTTGTGAATTGGGTGGGTGTAAGTCTTTCCATGAATAAGGCTCATCATGTGGGCCTGGACCAACCACAGAGCCTATTTAAAATAACTGCAAGATGAAAGACAGAAAATGAACAAGGACTTGAAATTTCCATTCATGACTCCAGATGAAAAATAGAATGTCATCATGCATTTATATATAAAGCTGAAAATAAATATATGTTGCTGCAGATGGATTTTTTTGTTGAAAACCAGAGTGAACATCACTGCAAACAACAGTAGTCCTTTATTCTTTTGGATAACACACACACACAGTATACCGGTGTTCTATTATTATTATTATTACTATTATTTTACTATTATTATTACTATTATAATTAACATCAGCAACAATAATAATATAAGTAATATTTTTAATATTGATGTAGCAGTAAGACGAACAAAAAAATAAGTTAAAAGCATTTTTATGATTGTTTAAATGTGTAGAAGGTTTTAGGATCTGGCATTTACAGTTAGTCCCACAAATATTCAGACAAGAACATTAATTTATTTATTTATCTTTTATACCCAGGTCCCAGGGATCTGCTGGAGCCTATCCCTGCCGTTTCTGAAAGGGGGTACACCCTGGACAGGTCGCCAGTCCATCAAAGGGCCACACACACTTACACTCACTCCTATGGGCAATTTAGAATCACCAACCAATCAATGTTTTTGGACTGTGGGAGGAAACCGGAGAACCCGGAGTAAACCCGCGCAAGCACAGGGAGACCATGCAAACTCCACACAGAAAGGCCCCTGCCCGGGAATCGAACCTGGGACCTTCTTCTAAGCCACCGTGCTGCCCTCAGACAAGAAGAGTTAATCAGTTATTCGTATGTTAGTATTAAAGAGTTAGAACTTAATAATATAGTGTGTAATAAATGTTAGCTCAATTTATATAATTTAATTCTTTATTTTATAATTTTTTTTTTAATCTAGTTGTAAGAAATATTTTTTTTAAACATAGGAAGTTAAGTAAAACAGAAGTAACTGGATACGCCAATATTTAATTAATTAAAATTGTTATTGAGATGATCAATTATTTGTTTTTTTAAAAGCTCAACACCTGCCTGTAGTCTGGGACCCTGAGACATCATAAAATATTGTTTTTTTAGTGCTCTGTTAAGCTTTTACTGCAGATGGCTTCACCTCCTGCATGTTTTCAGGGTGTTTTTGTCTTTAACTTTGGTTTTAGTAATTAAAATGCATGCTTGGGTCATGTGATTTATTTAACGACAGCAAAAACGGTCATTATTCCACTTCTTTACTCTAAAGGGTGGAAATAACCATTCAGGTAAACAGATAAAAATCTCTTTAAACCTTTGTTCTTGTCAGCAGTCAATGAGGTGATCGGTACATTAGATCATGAGAGGTTGCTTATTCTGGTAGAAGTTAAGCTTTGCCTTATCTGACCATGTGTTTCAGATATTTTTCTTAGAATCAATGCTTACGAAGTAATCATTACGTATTGTTCAACGGCATTATGTTTTATTTAATAAAATGAATTCTTATGCTATAACAACTGTATGACTCCCATTGAGCCTATTCCCTAATTCGGGATCACAGGGATCTGGTGGATTATATCCAAGCCATTTCTAAAGCCATCTCTGAAGGGGGACACCCTGGACAGGTCGCCAGTCCATCACAGGGCCACACAAACACAAACACACTCACTCCTATGGGCAATTTAGAATCACCAATCAATCTAACATACTTGTTTTTGGACTGTGGGAGGAAACCGGAGAACCCGGAGTAAACCTACGCAAACACAGGGAGAACATGCAAACTCCACACAAGAGGGGCCCCTGCCCGGGAATCGAACCCAGGCCTTCTTGCTGTGAAGCAACAGTGCTAACCACTAAACCTTATAAAATGTTTAAATTAAATCGATATCGCTCTGTGGCTTTTTTTTTTTCTTTGTCGTGACCTTATTTTTAGGTCTAGTAGATTGTAAGCTTTAAATGCAGAAAGAAAACATTATTAATTCAAAATTTCACCGAATCACTTTGTGTTTATTTCTTTCATATGCATTATTTAATTCAGTGTTTATTTGATTTTTATGACTAAATTAAAACATTTCGATGGCTTTGTTTTCAGCACAACACAAAGAAATCTAGTCGAATCCAACCAATCAGGGTGACTTTCAAAATACCTGCAATCTTTTACCAGTATGTGTGCCAGATGCATCAGGGATTCAGCCAACAGAACACATGCAAAGCATTTCAGGCTTAAACTAATGATTTGATTTCAACGTCAGTTTCAATGAGTGTAGGTCTTTTTACAGCATTTGGCAAACACTCCTATCCAGAGCAGATCTATTTGATATTTTTCCTGTAAAATGCCCAACAAAGAAAGCACTTAACTAATAACACAGAACTACCCCAGTTTGGTACACACTTCACTGTTCAAATTTCTCCACTTTCCTAATAATGATGTTAAACAATCATCATTATCTATCTTACTTACTGCATAGTGTGGTCTACAAATCTGCCACTGACACACATATAAAAGATACCTTTGTTAGGATTTTGGCAGCGTGTCTCCTTTGTCACAGTAGCACTCTAACATAATTAGGGCCATGAAAGAAAGAGAAGAAGGGAGTGATGTCCAGGGGTTGGCTGAAATAAGGGCATATTAAGGAAAATGGTAAGTAGGGTAGAGGAGGAGGTTTTGGGTTTTCAACCTCACAAGAAGCTGTTAAAAAACATTATATTGAAAAGTAATCAATTTAATCAGAATAGGAGGTATAGGGTAGCCATAACTACTGTACTATATTATACAGTATACAGGTAGCCAATAATGTTATATATATATATATATATATATATATATATATAGATATATATATATATATATATATATATCTATATATATATATATATATATATATATACAGTGGTGCCTTGACTTACGAGTTTAATTAATTTTGTGACGGAGCTCGTAACTAAATTTCCCCCATGAAATAATTTAAAATGCCATTAATCCGTTCCGGGTCCCTTTAAAAAAAGCCGCAATATTTTTTGTTACATGTTTTTAAAATAAGAAATTGTATTTTATTCAGGCTTTATTAAGTATAACGTACAGCATTTACCTTGGAGATCAGACGACTCCACTTGCTAACGCACTTGCTAACATGCATGTCTGACTAGCTATAGAGTAAGACACAGGATGCTGGGCGGATTTTATGCCGTTTACTGTGGCGTTTGCTACGCCAACTAGCGGTTGGGTGTCTGAAGCTGGCTCGTAACCCGAATTTTATCTTAAAGCAAAAAAATCTGCAGAGAGCTCCAGGTATCTCAAAAATCTCGATAGTTGAGACTATAATATATACAAGGCTGCAAAATTTAAAAAATCCCCTTTAGCCAATAAAAATGACATTAAGTCCTGAAGGTTATGTTAAGTTTGATCGATTATAAGAATATTAATCATGTTGAAATAACCCACATACTGTCATACTGTAAGTTCAGGTTTTTTACAGAAGCTTGAAGATGGTATTTAAAAAATAAATTATGGATCATGGAAAAGCTTTAGAGATTTACAATATAATGTTTTAATTTTTGTTTTCTTTCAATGTTGATTGTAGAATAAACATACGTCTCTTTTGCTTACTCCTATCAGCTCCTATCAGCTCCTATCAGGTGTGGATACAAACAAGCTTTGTGTTCCAGCATTCAGGAAATGTCTAATGTGTAAAAGTCTTTTTTAAACACATGCTGCATTCATCTCTCTCTCTCTCTCTCTCTCTCTCTCTCTCTCTCTCCCTGTTCCTCTCTTGCATACAGTCCACAATGGACTGAGAGTAGTGGACTGCATTATTATGCTCACTCTCATACTGCCATAAAAACATCTTTGATTCGGTTGGTGTTTGATTTTCACAGGAACTAAAGAAGAAACTGAAGCTTCAAAATGACGAATTTTGCTCTTTTCAGTTGATACTTCCATTTAAATTTCCTTTTAAAATGCTTTTCTGTTGGCCAATACTCAATCAATGATGATTTTGTCCTTGCATCAATTCAAAGGCAGACTTTTATTGATTCTTTTAATGGGAAGAAGTTCGGCTCTTTGTTCCTGATCACTGAAAACGTGCGGAAAATCCTGGAATGGACTCACTGGGGTTTTAATCATTTTAACCTTTAAAATCAACAATAGTATAATACATATAGTTGAAGATAAAGTTTTATTAAGTTTGTGTGTGATTTACTACATCTTCAGGGTTAAAGTCAACAATGTAGAGATTTAACATTTTTACAACATGTCCACTGTAGTGGACCCCAGGACATTAAAGTTTGTAAAGACAGTCTATTCCATACTACGAACTAGCTTTTAGCATCCCAGCCAATCAAATGACAGATCACTAGAAAGGCCAGAATTGATAGAGCAGGTCAATGTATGGTATATTATATATATATAAAAAAGATTTGTGTAACATTCTAGTTAACCGCTATTTAGTTTACTTCATACAGCTTGACAAATAACCCTTTGATACATAAATTAGTATTCCGCATGGACCAGCTGCTCGTTTTAAAGATGAGATGATGATCATCTCCAGCTTACGTATGTAACCATGGTTACATACGATTAAATGAGACGCTGCATCGAAATATAATATACAGCAAGAATATCGTTCTGAGACCCAAAGAAAACATATAAGAGATTCCAAACCAATGTAAGCCATTGCCAGTTTTCATGATCGGCAGTTGTCTTCAACTTGACTCTCTTTTTCTCTTTGGTCTCTTTTATAGTTCTGCGTTTGCTGCCATACTTCTCCCAGAGTGGGAAATAGGAGATAAATGCAAGGCCAGCGAAGTCCTTGACTACAGCTCTGTAACTCTGTCAGCTTTCTGCACAGGATGAATGACCATCTCTCTCGATGTCTGTTTTGCCTGCAAACAGCAAGGTGGAAATGTTCTTGGGGATAAAAAATGAAGCAGAAAGACTCAGCAATGTCAAACTGAGACATCTCACACCTACTGCTGCTTCCCTTTCTCTCTTCTTGCATATAGACTACCATATGGGAAGAGTGTATGAGGAGAACAAAGTGATGCATTGCAGGTTTTGTGTTGAGCTGGCTGTTTTTGTACTGTTTTTGGCAACGCAAAGCCCAGCTGAAGTGTAGTTATACACGGTTCGGTACACAAAACCATAAGAGTGGGTAAAAAACTGCCTTTCTATTGTTGAAGATATGACAAATCTGAATCTATTTACACATTCTAATCTTTTTTTTTTTTTGGATTCAAGTCTTACGAGACCTTTGAGTCACTAGGAATTCATTTATCTCTAGTCTGTATTATACCTTGCTCTAAATTGATCACAGTGATTATTTCTTTTGTCGATTTACTGCATTGGGTTCTTTTTGTAATTCGGTGCTGGTGTTCTAGGGAGGGTAGGTTACAGATTACAACCCTGAGAAAAGCCAAATGTGTTAATGTGTTTCATTGCTGTTGAGAAAAGAGTAAGGAGTGGCTACGCAATCATGCATGGAAGCAAATTGGCTTTGAACGTCCCATATTACAACATTACAGAATACGAATGCATCATTTTATTTATCTTTATGTAAAATGATGATTGTTACTAGAATCTGCCAAACAACATTCCACCACAAAAGGACTAAATCAATAAATATGCTTATGCATTGAACGATTTATAGTCACATAATGGTTAAAATACTCTTAAGCACAACCCTAGGGGGTATCAGCTGATACTTAAACATTGAACTCAAAACATGATATAAATACACACTTTTTGGCAGGCATTTTTTTTATTTCATAAAGCTGACTACAATTTTGTGTAGTGTTTTTTTCTATTTAACACATTTACCTCTCTTCCTGTTCTAAAAATCAATAAACCTGCATACATAATGTCGCAGTTTACTCCCGTAGCTAAGTAATTTATCAGCATTTAGCCATTCAAGCAAAAAAAAAAAAAACCTTGTATAATTGGATTAAATATGCATTTACAGCACAGTGCTTGTAACTGCTCCATAATGCAAATTTAAAGAGCAGTGGGGTTTTAATCGGTTTGTAATGGCAACTCCATGTGGGCTCGGGTTTAATGCTTCTCTATCAACTATTTGAAGTTACCATCTCTGTGTGTTTGGTAGTATGTGCATTTTTATACATCTCAAAAAGCTATCTTTCTCTAAAAAAAAAGATATATTATTTTTTCCTAGTTGTTGATTTATTAAAATACAGACAATTAAATCTCATTATTTGAGCTAACAGGGAAAACAACAACCTTATACACTACCATCCTGACAATTGTTTTGTTCTACAGCAGGGGTGGGCAATCTCAGTCCTGGAGGGCCGGTGTCCTGCAGAGTTTTGCTCCAACTTGCCTTAACACACCTACCTGTAAATTTTTAGTATACCAAGCAAGAACTTGATTAGTTGGGTCAGGTGTGTTTGATTAGGGTTGGAGCTAAACTCTGCAGGACACCCCGACCCTCCAGGGCCGATATTGCCCAATCCTGTTTTACAGAATTTAAAAATATTAAGGGTTTGGGTCTAGTTTTATATATGTTTTATGCTCAGCAGAGTTTGTATGACTATACAATGCTTTATATTATACCTGTGAACTAATACGATACCTACTGTTTAATCACATGATAGTATTGGTTCTATATATCATTTTATTATATATATGGTCATTTTTTATTTTGTGCACCAGCATTTTTTTTATGTTTTTGGCAGTGTTTTTCCCTCGATATGATAGTTTGGTTAAAAGGTTTTACGTTTACAGTATTTGGCAGACGCTCATATACTGATCGACTTACTGAACTGAGCAATTATGGGTTAAGGGTTTTGCTTAGGGGTCCAGCAGTGGTAACTTTTTTAATTTTTTTTTATTGTTATTCTAAGTTCACACTGCACAATTTCAGTGCCGATTTTTACTTGTAAAATCGATGCTATTTCGTGTGAGTGACAATCACGCATTGTTAATTAAAGACAATAGCTGAGAAAAATGCCGTGACGCTGTCACTCAGGAAGGCATATTTATCATGCTTAATAAATGGATTTGTTAGCATTTCAAAATCCTACTGTGTGAAATGAGTTTATGACTGAAAAAATACATCGGCACTGACCTACAGCCAGTGGAAGAGAAAGATACAAGGCAGCGGAGTTATAGAACACTATCAACCTTTCACTGCAAATTGCAGGCTACCATTTTAATAACATTTCCAGTCTGGCATGTGAAGTCTGACCTCACACATGATCCTGCATTATTTTCTTATCATTTCTCACCTTTGTTTGATTGTGAAAAGTAGTTTGTGGCTCAGACAGAAGTAGACTCAAAACACGGGGTTCGAATCAAACAGATCACTTTTACTCTAATGGATTAACGTCTTTTAAACAAACAAAGAACTGAAAGAGAGAAACACAGGATTACTGAGAACAAAGACATTTCTGCGCCGCTATCCTCCAAAACCAGTATTGTTTTTTTTTCCTCTTGGTGAAGCTAACCAACATGCAACAGAATAGGTCCTACGAGAGCTTCTACTTTTCCTTGTGTGAGAGTTTTACCTGTTATTGACTGGACCTTGTAAGGCAGGAGTGTCATGGTGCATGCGACAACCAGACCCACCAGGGTCGGAATGGATGTGTTTTCTTCACATGTCCACCTTTTTCGCAGTACAGGCATTAATCCTGGTGGTGGCACTCGGTCAGGGTGAGCCCCGTGCTGTCCACTTGCATCATTTTGGAATATGGTTGTAGAGGACTAGTTTTTTCTGGCTGTCATTTAGCACTGAGTGGGATTTGAGACGTATGGCTTTCCATACAACTTTGAAGCCACTTCGCCACACATATCATGAGTTAAAAAGTTTACGAACATCATAGAGTCATCGTAGACTGAGAGAAACACAGGATTACCCAGAAAAAGGGGTCTCCTGGAATATCTCTTAGAAACGCCAGGAGCGTAAGGAGTCTGGAAGTCTCAGAGTGACTTGGAGCATGGGGATCTTGGAAATCACTTTGGAAATCGCTAGCCAATCAAGGAGACACGAAAAAAAAAATCCTTCTTCCATCACTGAGACCAGACCGAATCTAAGTGAAGGTGAGTGGGTTAAATAGTGTGGTGTAATCAGTATTCGGGGGAGAGTGAGCAGTGAACCGAGAAAGAGCCTGGCATGCCTGTGACACCGATCCATTGTGCAATGTGAGCACAGCAGCAACTGAATGTTTCCCTAGATAGTCAGTAGTGTGAAAATAACCGTGTTCCGAAGACTTTGATAATCATGCAGTGTGAACTTAGCATTAGCCTAGTTTTGGATTCTGGATTTTCCTACATTGTTAAAGTTTGTGTGCCTATTTTTTAATTAGTTTTTTATTTTATCAGGTTTTTAAACTACACTTGTATCTATTTCAACAGTCCCTACATGACTGTTATAAGCTCAGACCTTTGAACTCAACTGTAATTGACTAAATGAGGAAAGTCTCGAGGCACAGAGGTAGTATTATAAAAATTTAATTAGCTTAATTAATGAACCTTTGCATATTTAAATGGACACAATGCACCAAACTAACAAGCACAACATGCTGTTAATGCTCATGTTTCAGCCTGCAAATTTTTGTCCTTTTTCATGACCAAGCGTTGCACAGATTACTGACTGATCCTCTATTTAGTAAAACTATTTCCACCCAGTGTGCCTTGCTGCTAAATAAAAGAAGACAAAATGGACATTACGTCCCAAAACGGTTCTAGATGATATCTTGGAATGAAGCAAAAAGCAATAGATAAGTCAAATAAAATTCTTTTCGATGCTCCATCTTAAAAATGTCTCTACATTTAAAACACAAACCAACAAAAATTTCTTTTTTTTTTTAATTACATACTCAACAAAATCTGCACCAGGACTGCATTTAGCTTTTTTTATGTCTTTATTTTGTCACATATACTTTACAACACAGTGAAATTTGTTTCTTTGCCTATACTATCTTAAAAGGTTGGGGTCAGAGTGCAAGGTCAGGTATGATACAACGCCCCTGGAGCTGGAAGGGTTAAGGGTCTTGCTCAAGTAGCCAACAGTGGCGGACTGGCAGTGGTGGGGCTTGAACCCTGGTCTTCCTGTTCTTTCAGTTAACAATTCAGCACCTTAACAAATTTCAGCCACCACTGCCTCACCTAATTTTCCCTTCAATTAAATTTTAATTACAACCCTTACTCTTTAACTCTGCTACCTCCAACTTTGCCTCATGCCTCTTCCTCAGTGTCACTATCTCTAACTCGTACAGCATGGCTGGGCTCTTACTAATACAATAAAAATATTATATCATATTATGTAAATATAAATAATATGTTATTATTCTAGCTATTTAGGACATTCACCCATGATTGAAATTTTAATAAAAACCACTTTTGTTTTAATTTTTAGTTTCCAATGCTGAATACAGACTCTCTCTCTCTCTCTTCTGTGTTTAACGTATCTGCCTGTCCCGAGTACTAATTACACATCAACACTCACTCACTCTCACTCACCCCTATTTAATCTCTCTCTCTCTCTTTCTCTCTCTCTCACACACACACACACACACACTGTCTGGTCCTAAACTTAAAACAGACTGAACACAGACTCTTTCCAAAGTTCCTAGATTCCTGAAGACATTCTGTCAAATTCAGCAACAAACTCCTCATCACTCCATCATCTTTACTACTTCCGCCATTCAGCTCCATTCTTCATCCATCATTCACTCAGGACCGTATTCTCTATTTTTTCTTTAGTAGCTTTTCAGTTTCATGTTCTACTTGTTCTTTCTGTGCTGTAAATAAATTGTGTTGACTTGCCTCCATTTGTCTGAGTCGTTCTGTTGTAAAGTATACATTCAATACTGTCTTTGATGGTACAAAGCCAAGTTTGCAACATTACCTAGTAGAACAGTTTTATTTTAAAATAAGGGTTTTGGGTAGTCTAAATTAGTGATTTTCAACAGAGAAGGTTGCGCCCCTTAGTGGGCGGGCTTTCAGACAATGACAGGGGACATTGGAATCTGGTGGTGCCTGACTGGGGTGTGTTTGATGGTCGGTGATAAAGAAACAAGTATGTTTAGAAATTAGACTAACCACTTAGTTGTTAAGGTGTTGGACTGATACTGGAAAGGGTTCTATTCCCAGTAGCACCAAGCCACCACTGCTGGGCTCCTGAGCAAGGCTCCTTACCCCCGATTGTTCTGTAAGTCGCCCTGGATAAGGCCAAATGCTTCAAATGTAAATGTAAATATTTTCCTTACATTTATTACCATTTATAAAAAATAGCAGCAAATTAACAGTCACATGTCTCTCTGTAATTTTATTTAAATATTTTATGCTAAACTGCTACTAAATCTTTTAATTTCTTTTTTCTTAAAGAATATTTCATATTTTTCATTCTAATAATGAAATAAAAATAAGACAAATAAGACAGAAAATATCCAGTTTACATTCATGGGATGTGTGTTGGGGCTTGGGGGGGGTAGTAAGGGGTTAGTTTGGGGTTTTCTTTAAACTTGTTGGGGATTTTTTAGGGGATGTATTTGTCAAAAAGGTTGAGAACCCATAATTCGATATGAGCTGTTATTGGTTTAGCTTGTACAGCAGAACCAGCACGCATAAAGAAAGAAAAAATGTTAATTAATTACATTAAAATATTTAACAGGATTTTTAGCTAGCTTAATTTGTAGCTAGCTTAATTCTAAAGCCGCCCTTGTTTACATTACCAAATTCAATTATTTTATTATTATTATCAGTTTTTGCTTAATCAAAAAGATTCTATATTCTGTTGATGTCTGACATGTTTCTTCTCTCAACCTCCTTTTTTAGAAAGTGTTACCCAGGGACATTTATAGCTAAATAGGTTGTGGATTTTCCATCATACATTACGTAATAAAATAACAAATAACGTGTTTCAATCCTTTTTCTTTCATTGTGTTTCAAGAGCAGTTCAGTATCTATGTATAGATGAGCATTTATTATTATTTAAGTAAAATACCAGGCTGTAAAGTCTTAGTTCCTTTGAATTTTCTCATAATGAGAAGTTCCGTCTCTAAAGAACTTCATATAATGATGTCTCAAATGAGTCCTGGCTCATAATTCCACCCGGCGTTTGTTCCAGACTGTCTTCACTAATGAGCCATTAGCTTTCACTCACACAAAGTGCATCACCTTTGCTACCTGTGGAAGAATACTGTCATGTAGATATAATGCCTCTACACACACGCATACAAATTCACATTAATTCAATTAGATGTGGATACTACAAAAAGTTTTCACTTCATTAAAAATTTAAATCTAATCTTTAAAATGATTTGTTATGACTACATATGACTAGGACGCTTCTAAGGGTCCCCAGCAATGTGGAATGGGTGTGGTGGGGGGACCAACCTCATTTTCTTTCAGCAGCATCCCCTGAGGTTTATTATAATTTATTTAATTGTTTATGCAATAATCATCTATAATACTTTCTTCCCAGATAAGATCTGTTCACCCACCTACTCATAAAAGGTTTACACACACACACTCTAATATTTTATTGGCATGCCTTTGACTTTGATTACAGCACGCATATGGAGTGTTTTGTTTGGATACGATTCTGCAATGTTACAACATTAATTCTTATCAAGAGATGCATAAATCTTGTATTGTTGATGTAGGTCTGACTGCTGTGCATAGTCTTCTCCGGCACATCCCAAAGATTCTCAATGGGATTAAGGTCTAGACTCTGTGATGGCAAAAAAAATCCATGTGTTTAAATGATGTCTTACGCTCCCTGAACCACTCTTTCATAATTTGAACCTGATGAATCCTGAAATTGTCATCTTGAAATATTCTATAAATGTACCATCAGGGAGGAAAAAATCCATTAATGGAATAACCTGGTCATTCATTATATTTAGGTAGTCAGCTGACCTCATTCCTTGGGCACAAAACGTTGCTGAACCTGACCAACTGCCCCAACCCTTAGATCACAGCACTGTCCTCACAGGCTTGTACGATAGACACTAGACATGATGACTTCCTTCACTTCTCTTCCTAACCTGATGCACCGGTCACTCTGGTACAGGGTAAATCTGGACTCCATAGACCACAGGACCTTCTTCTATTGTTCCAGAGTCCAATCTTTATGCTTCCTAGCTTTTTTTCCCCGGTTAGCCTCACTGATAAGCGGTTTTACCAAAGGCTACACAGCTGTTTAGTACCAATCCCCTTGAGTTCCCTTCGCATTGTGTGTATGGAAATGTTTTTACTTTCACTATTAAACACAGCCGTGAGTTGTTTTTATAAGATTTGACGTCACCAAACGTTTAAGTGATCACCGATAACGATCTTCTTCTTTCTTAAGATGTTTTCTTTGCTTGATGCATCCCAATAATTTTACTCCTCTGAAACATCTATTCCACAACCACAGGATGTTTCTTCCGACATGGTTGTGTAGAACATGAGTAGCAACTAACTGCATCAGTTAGGGTTAAGTAACTCATTGCCTTATTATCCAATGGGAGGCTCTTAGCTATTTGCTTAGTTAAATCCACATGGTAATCATGTTTTCCTCAGACGACAAATTACTAGAAAGCCCGGGATGTCCCTTGTACAGTACAGCAGAAATTGTAACGATATACAAAAAAATATACATGAAAACAAAACATCCACTACAGGAGTCAGTGGGCGGGGTTTCACACTTTCAGCATCTTCTATAATAGTTCTCACAATTCCTTTTTTAAGCCATTCCTTTTTTAAGCACTCACAGTGGAAGGAAAACCCAATAGATCCTAAAAAAAATCTGCCATAATTAACATTATATTTTAATTAATATAAACAATGCATTGTTATATCCTTTGTATACAGTGCATATGTTTATTTGTGCTAGATTTGGTCAAAATGATTGACTGAATTGCCAAATCTATAAATATTGTGTTAAATATGTGCGTGTGTAATTTTGACATATTATAAGACCCTCTACATGGGTCAAGACTTAGTGTATCGACAGTGTGAGTTTCATGATTAAAAAAAGATTGCAGCCAGGGAAGAAACACACATCATAAACGTCTTTATTAAAAGATACATAAAAGGCTATTTATATTGCAAGTACTAGGATCCCTGGTGCAAAAACCGGCCCAAAATGCCCTGCTCTAATGCTGTGTATATTCAATAATATCAACATATCTTCTGTGCTCCTACTACAGAGCCTCAGGCTTTATTGGGATACTTAGAAAACTTAGGCTGGCGGCCTCACAGCTGGAGTTTTTTAACCAGATGATATGAAAGTGTCCTTTGAAAACAAGGATTCCTTTATCCCTTATGCAGATTAGGCATAGAGGACATTGTTTATGGCCTCTCCAGTAATTTAGTAACGCTCTGACGTGAACTCACAACCTCCCCGCTGGGATTTCTTTGAACACAAGATTTTACAGAAGTGCATTTCGTAGAAAAGCGCCTTAAAGCTGAAGTTAATGATTTTTAAATTGTATAATTAGAGTTGAGACCTATTTATTAAATATTCCTGAAAAGAAAGTCTCCAAGCTGTCAGCTAATTAACGGTATGACGATTTACCTGGTAAACACGGATAATCCTGTTTTAAAGAAATTGCTTGTCACTATTATCTATAGATGAAAAGGTCCAAGGTATGAAGATTGATATGAGCTACTTTCTTATTAATTCCCTATTATGTGTGCGTCAGACACCTTATGTGGTGAACAGGCAAAAAAAAAAGGATCTCGACAACTATAATTTGCAAAGCATGCATGAATCAGACAAGCCAACTTTATCATACTCCTATTAGTTCCAAGAACATTGAAAAAAGACATGTTGAATATTAAATAGGTAATTTTTTAATATCAATGACTGGCTTAGGAATGTCTTTACAATTTTCTTCTCATTAAATCTGCATGGAACTTAAAATTGGAGACTTTTGCTTATGTCTTTCTTTAACCAGATACCGCATAAAGCACATATTCCTTCCTCTATCATTGATATGATATTAAATAAGTAAACAGTTTCCTAAATCCCCCAAATCCTATATTATAATTACAGGTGCACACACTGGCCTGCAAATTTGACCTGATCTGTTCCAATCATTTAGATGAACACGATCATTTAGATCTTGTTAAAATCTTTTAATGAGCAAAAACTGCAGTACAGCAGTCTAGTAGTTGCAATTCACTAGACAAAGTACAATAATCAATAAAGAATGAAAAACAAGGGCTTCACAAAATGAGCTTATTAACCTAGTTGTACAATTTAGCAGTGGAAATTAAATCTTTACAGGAGATAATGTGTTATTTGAGAGCTTTAACTACAAAGAGGAGTTCATAATCGGGTTCTCACATCCACACATGATTCATAATTAATCACAATCCCTGTTTTAACATCGTTGTTTAAGTATTCAGGGTTTATGCTAAAACCTCTGTGTACTTTTACTGTATATGAGGAGAAGCCACAAAAACGCAAGGCTTAGCTTTTCATTTATGACATTTAAAAGATGCCTTTATCCAGTGAAACTTACATTTATCTCATTTTATACAGATTTTAAACTGATTGGAATTTAAGGGCCTTGCTCAGGACCCCGCAGTGGTAACTTGGTGGTGCTGGGGAATCTAAAAATGCATACCCAAAGTGAAGTGAATGCTGTTCTTACCATTTAAACTACATGTTTGACCTCTTTTGAAAGTTATGGTTTGTTGATAAACAGTCAGAATCACTGTAATACTGACATACTGATATTAAGTAAAAGGTCTTGGAATGAAAAGTATTACACAAGAACCCTGGATCCCAGAGTTGTGGCTAGATCTAGTTAGTAGAACTGGACAAATGTAGCCCAAGCCACCACTCTACAATTTTGCGGGAGTTGTAAGCAGGAGTGATTGTCTTAATCACCTGCTTGTTGTCTGTTTAGCGTCTGCCTCCGTTCTCTTGGGCAGGCCAAAACAGACAAACAGCTGATCTGACCTTCTCCACAGGGCAGCTCTGTGAATCTACTCAGTGCTCACAATGGGCACAAAAGGTTAGCCTTTCCTGGTCTTAATCTTTAAAGAGAGGAGGACAGAAGGCCTGCAGCTCAATAGGATCCGGCACCGTCATTTTGGGCACATACCGAGGGGTGGGTGTGTGTGATGCCCCCTTCAGTGGTTCATAATTGGGTTCAGTTAGTCTCCCCATCAAAAAACCTCAACAGTAGCCCTTGCCAGAATGGGGCTAACAGCCACACTGTAACCCTGCGCCGGCGTACTCTCTCCAGAATTCCCGTTAGCAACTGTTGCTAGTAGGCACCAACAAGAACCAGAGTGTCATCTATCGTGAAGCAAACAAGTCTACTTTTGCCTAGGGATGAATTTCCATATAAACTCCACCACTTATCTCCATTCCCTTGGCCTCTGCTTTGGAATCCACATTCCCTGAGCCCCTGCTTTGAAAAGACTTTTGCTCCCTGATTCAGAAAACCTGAGTATACATTTCTCTCAACGAGTCAAAGTGTCCTGCGAGTCCTCTAAAGGTTGTACAGCTATGAACACAGACCTTTCTGATGGTTGATAAAAGTGACCATTGACATGTTGGCTGTAATAGAAGATAGATAGATATTGTCCATAGCCCATGGGTGTAGCTGCTACTTATGACTGCTTCCCTGTCCACACTCTCTTAAATGATCCTGACTTCCACCTTTTTAAAGGATAAAAGCTGAAGTTGGGCCTCTCTCTGTGGGAAATGAAACTGCAGAACCGGCTTCCTCAGCCAGTTTGAGGCCCGCTGAGCAATTGGAAAGCGAGATAAGGCTAGATCTGTCGTATACTTTTTTGCTAAGTCCACTTAGGAGCCCAAAAACGCCAGCTTGCGCTGTGTCTTAGCAGCAGCAGTGCCTGAGCCTTGGGGACTCTAGTAGTCCAACGCAGGGCCACATGCAGACAAACAACCATACACACTCACTCCCTTTCTGGCCATCTTTATTAAATACTGCCAGATGACAGCTAACACACTGAGTGTGACAGCTAACACACTGAGTGTGTGTATCCATGCCTGGTTTGACTAGCTGGATTGGACACATGGTTCAGGGCAAAGGTTAGCGCAAACCGCAAAGCTTTCGGTGTCAGCTTGAGTTCCTAAAAAGAAACATAATAGATTAAGGGCCACATATTCTAGTATTAAAAAGGCATCAACTACCCACAATAATATAGTCAGAAATACAATATATTTAAAATTTGGATCATCTAAATCTAGGCTGCGGCAGTAAATAATTGCATACCTTCTAACCTTGTTACGCTTTACACAGAAGATCTCTAACTTGCCCTTCACTGACAGAAAACACACTAAATATAGGTGTCAGCAGCATGCACATCATTACACACTGTAAAAGCAGAAGTGTGTGATGTATACCAACCTTGAGGGAAAGTGTCAGTCTCTTTGTAATAAGTCATAGGGGGGCATAGTGGGACACAGGGACAGATGACAAAACATTATTATCTCGAGTCATCATCTCTCCCTCTCTCTCTTTCACTCTTCTTGTCACAGTGCCTCAAACTCAGGTGCACAGCGTTTATCTAAGTGACACATGTGGCAAATTAATCCACTTTGTAAGAAGCAGGGCATGGTAATGTGATAGTGATAACATGCCAGGGGGTTTATCAAAATGACCCACGGTACCTGTTTCCTTACTTGAATTCAACTTTACAAAGTTTTTGCTTTAACAAGAAAAATCATTCAGGCTTATGCTTTTTTAATATTATATTTAATAAATGTATACCCCTAAACGGGAGCAGCCGAAAGGAAAAAAAGATTCAATAATTGTATAATCATGTAAAATTAAAGAATTAAAAAAGGATAGTTTCTCATTCTTTCATCAATTAGAGATTATAAACTCCTATATTAAGGTATGATTTTAACCTAATACATGGTTCATTTATATTGCCTAATGTAGTTCAATTAGTTCAGTAAAACATAATTTTATTATAAATTATGACTTAATTCATTTGTTAAAATTTGTTTTTAAGGTTTGTTAAAATTGACCCAATCCTATAGTTGCAAGCACAACTATTTATGCAAATTTTAAAAATCCCTGGTCCAATCATGAAACATGACCAGTTCATTACCAAACATTCTTTATTGTTTTTTTTTTTTTTTATTTCAAAGATGATGCAGACATGCGCAAGGCTAATGCAAAGCAATTTACAGTATTCTTCGAAAGTGGAGCTGAACTGTTTTTCACTGTTTGCATTGTTGTTGCGCAATTTTCCTGCAATTTTAGTGCAATAACCGATGCAACCCGCGTTGCAATTTTGCCCTTTTTAAGTTTTCCATTTATACAGTATTATACAGATTTACTTGTCATTTGCCATACTTTATACACCATGTGGAATAAACCATTTCCAGTCCTTTGACTTAGTCTAAACATTTCATAAAAATGTTAATATTTAAAAATATTTATAAGAATCTAAGCAAACCAAACGTTACATGCGGCCCTTATGTTCTTTAACAGCTACACCAACGATTAAACAAAGTCTTAATACAAATCCACATGGTGCACAAATCAATAAAGTATAATTAATGTTTATGCCTCATTAGCCACATTTTCAAACTATTTAAAACTTCCACCATCTCCCATTGATTTATACCTAAAAGCTGCTCCTGTCCTCTCGTCTCCTCTCCTCTCCTTTATCGAATGAGTATAAAAAGAGTTGCAGCTTTTCTTAGGTTTTGCAAACTTTTATAGACTTTTCATTGAAAATTACAGCATTGTATTACAGCATTACGAACTTATTAAAGAAAAAGTGCGAGACTGTCATTTGAAACTAAAAGACTACACAAGCCATGGAACGCTGGTCCATCCTGATCCTTAAAAGCCATTTAATGTGAAAGTAGATGCCTCTTGCTCTGGAGCCATTCTATCCCAGCATCAGGGATCACCTCCTGAACTTCACCCTTGTGCATTGTTCTCTAGAAAGCTCACTTTAGCCATAATTAGATTTTCTAGCTATCAGACTTAACAAATGGAGGGACTGGCTGATAGTCGCTCATCACCTTTTCTTGTCAATACTGATCACCAGACGTTAGAGTACCTCCAGGAAGCCAAACAACTTAATCAACGTCACTGATTTTACCAGATTCCAGTTTAAAATCTCTTACTGTCCCTGGTCCAAGAACGCAAAGGCCGATGCCCTGTCAAGATTGTATGCCCCTGATGACCCACCAGAGAACTCAAAGACTATCATGCCTCTGGAACTTGCGAATCGTATTCCATGGAATAAAATTCCTGAAGCAAGTGCTTCAGATTCTGCTCCACCGGGATGTCTTCCAAACCTCACCTATGTTCCTAGGAGCCAAAGGCTTAACCTGATCAGAACTTCACATACATCCCTGGTCACCAACCTCCTGGATTCCACCAGACCATCTCGCTGCTTATAGATCGCTTTTGGTGGCCAGCACTAGCCAACAATGTCAGAAAGTATGTGAGAGGCTGTCTGGAGTGCGTCATGGCTAAAACCCCTTATCATCTACTTACTAACTCTGACCATTCCTCGACGTCCTTGGTCACACTTAGAGGGGAGGATTTTATTACTGACCTTCCAGCCTCTGAGCCACTGAGACAGCAGAGGTACTATTTGCGCTTAGAGGTTCAAACAGACTTCTACAAGACTTCTGAGACCTTTAGACCCCTCACGCTACTGGCGAGTAAAAGTTATAGTGACTTTGTGTATGCCTCTTGTTCTGAGTAATCCTATGGTTACTTAAGTTCTCCCTTCGTTTCGAAGACTATGTTTGATAAGTTCGCAGTCTCTACTGCTTTGTGTTTACTTCTGGAATATAAGTGATCTGCTTAAATCTAAAGTCCTACTGAAAGACATTATTATTGTACCAGAAATTATTGTGTCACTACAATCATTTCTCATCCAGAGTAATAACAGAAATCCAGAGTATAACAAATCTGCTAAGAAGTTAAAACTTTAATGGTAATGCTTAACATTGTTCTTCAAGAGCTTTCACAATATATACACCTCTAAGGATAGGATAAGAATAAAGGGAATGACTCTCATAAAAGCGTCCTTAAACCCCCACACTGTCCACTTACAAAACCGTTTCTCTCCCTTAGTCTTTGGCAGCATTCTATTCAGTAGGTCACTCTGATATTCACACTTCACTCGATTCTTGGCATTCGAACATTTGATGCGCCTCAGCATCACAGATGGATAAATTCTGGCAGCCACCTTTAAAAACTGATGTAAACAATTTCATCAAGGTCTTTACAGTCTTCCCCCACTCCAGAACATCAAGACTGTCCCTGCTGAGCTGCTTGAGGTCCTGCCAGTCCTCTCGTATTGCTATAGATTTTTATCACTGATCTCCTTTGAGGATTACACTACCACACATTATTATTATTATTGACAGATTCCCTAAAACTTACAAGCTCATTCCTGTATATATTCCCAATAGACAAAGAAAACTGCAAAAGGATTTTCTTCTATTTTTTATCTATAAAAAACTCACATAGGACAAAGTTCTACCAAGTTCACAGCAAACTACAACTAGACGGTTGTGGTATTTTCAATGTTCTGCATAACATCACTGCAAATGAACCATCTAAACTCTGGAAAGATTCCATGTTGAACCACTGAGGCCACATTATGTACAGTATATAAACAAATATATTAGAATGCCTGACTATTAAATCCTTATGTTTTTTAAACATCCGATTCCAGATTTAGTCTAAGACTAAGATTTAGTCACTCTAAATAGTAATAGCATTCACATATTTGGAGGTTTTAATTAGATTTTGGAGTGTGGCTGGGGGGATTTGCCCAATTACCCAAAATAGTATTGGTGTGTTCAGGGACTAATGTTGCATGAGGTCGATGTTCTAGTTCATCCCAAAGATGTTCAGGGGGTCAAAATCAGGGTCTGTGCAGGTTTAAAGAGCTGTGTAACCTATGAACTTTGTTCCTCTTATTTTCCAGCTACCCTTACCATACCCATTGTTGATTCGAACCCACCGGTTCGAGTGTGATCAGTCAATCCCTGACTTTTACAGCATTTAGCCCAGTAGTGGTAACTTAGTGGTACTGGAAATCGAACCCCAATCTTCCAATTTGTAGTCCAACACCTTAACCACTAGGCTACCACTTCTCTGAAAGCTGGCAGATTTCATATGAGGGTGAAGTGGGGGAAGACCTGGTGATTGGGTATCTTCTCCCCTCTGTTTAACTGAACACATCACAGTTGACATTGTTCACAGGAGTGTTTGGAAACAGTGTTTGGGTCTCTTAGTTCTAGTAATTAAGCAATATTTTAACACTACATACAAAGACATTTTAGACAACTGTGTATTTATAACAACATACTTTAGATTATATATTGCATCCTAATATGTAACGTGTAGCTGAAACGAGCGCTGAACTAAGCCAATAGTCATTTTACTGAATGTTGGAATGTAATGTCTTTTTATTATACACAATTCATACAATCTGACATCAAAAGAACTAAGTAGCAATTAAAATTCTTTTTTGAAAATGTTTTCATCATATTTAGAATTATAGTCACTGAATAATTAGACGATTAATGTGTTATTGGGGTTAAATCAGGCATTTGATTGCTGTTGACATGATTGGAAATGAGACCGTTGAGATTACAAAATGGCAAGAGAGAGGGAGAGACAGAAACAGAGCAAATGCATGGCTGGTCAAGCCGAAATCCAACCGACAGTTGAGCAGATGCCACATTCCTTTGAGGCGAATTGCAAAACATGATTGACAGTTTAAAAAATGGCACTGAAGCAAAGATTTTACTAGAATCCAGTCAAATTTATCATCGTTGAACCCACACTTTTCTACAGGATTTTTTTTTTTACCAAAAAAAACAAAACAAAAACGTGTGATGACATAAAGGTAGATCTTTGTAATGATTTAACCTTTTAACATTAGTTCTAAAGAGCTTTATTTCTTATAAAAAAAACAACAACACCACAAAACAATAAGAACAATAAGAACATAAGCTGAGATCAAACCACAAAAAATTAAAGTTGTACCTTCTGTAATAGGTTAAAGGCTGTAACTTCATTGCTATTCAGTATAAATGTTAAAACCCTTTTTTCCCTTTTTCCTGTTCTTTGTTTTTTTGTAGATAATGCCACAATATATCGATATAAGGTAATGAAACTTTCTGAAAAGTGACACCAGATGTGTCAGACAAAAAAGAAATAACTGAACGAAACTAGATTCACTAACAAAGGTCAGAAAAGTCTCTATATGCCTCTGAGCACTATAAATGACTAACAGCTAGCGCAGAGCGCAACAAGCTATTTTGTTGGCTGTGTTTACTTGTTAATACAAGTAAAAGGGACAGGGAACGATTCTGGCTTTGAGGATCTGAACAGAGTCAGAGAGTATTTCTTGCCTTTTTCTCTATTCTTGCATATTCATGCTTACATTTGTGTTTTAATTTCAATTGATTTATCAGATTACTATTATAAAGCTTGCTATTTTTGCGAAACAATCGCTGCCACCGTTTAAGTATAAGTATATTCAATTCATTGTGCAAGGTACATGTACAGAGCCAATGAAATGCATTTTTCGCATATCCCATCTTAGTAAGTTGGGGTCAGAGCACAGGGTCAGCTATGATGCAGCGCCCCTGGAGCAGGAAGGGTTAAGGGTCTTGCTCAAGGACCCAACAGTGGTTGACTAGCCGGAGGTGGTGCTCGAACCCAGGTGTTTCTGGTCTTCAGATTAACAACTCAGCACCTTAACCATTTGAGCCACCACTGCCCCTTTATCAGTATCTGTGCATCGATACGTTATACTAAATACATTTTCGTTTTTGTCTCACTCCTCATCCTATAATCACCTTCATATTGCATGTAATGAAAAGTCTCAAACACTGTTACAGCATGGCAATGCCACCGTGCACAAAGCTCCTAAACTAAAAGAAGTCATGGTGTGTTAAGGCTGATATTTGGATATATTGTAAGAACCCTGACATCAATTCCACTAAACATGGTCCACATACTAAAGAAATCTAGTTGAAGGAAGGTAAAAGTTATTAAAGGAGCAAAAGAGGGGGTAAATTTGGTTTTTTTTGGATGTTTAATAAAATAGCCAGCGGTCTATTTTTTGGCTTTGATTTCTTTTGGCCAGTGTATAAACAGTTAAATTGAATATATGCAATTTCCCCAGAAGGTTAAAAAAATAACAAGCTCTGCACATAGATAGATTCATTCCCATTTTTTTCGCTTGGTGTAAAATAATTATGTCCACTATTGCCCCTGAGACTAACTGTATAACTATGTAGTATTAAAAGGCATGAAATAATGCCTCTTCTACATGTGCTTTTTTAGCATGTACTCCAATAAGTCTAAAAGAATAGAATAATTCAACTGAATTGAGTCTTCTATCAGTGGGGGTCCTTTTGTGCCTCTCTTTTCTTCTGCTTGGCTGATTTTCTCTGCAGATCTGCAGTAACAGCTCGATATTACTTTAAGGAAGCGCTTTCTGAAAGGGTTAAATCAATAACACTCTTTTTCACACCACATTTGTCTTGTTTACTTTTTGCCTTATCAGCAACAGTGGGTACTTCCATGATGCAGTGCAAGTAGTCTTATAGACCAAAAGGAATATTTAAAGGACAAGCTCTATCTGTCTGTCTGTCTGTCTGTCTGTCTGTCTGTCTTATTCCCTTTTCTTTAATTATCTCCACATTATTAGAAAAGCTTTCATTTTAGGATTCTTTTTATTCCCACATCATGTCTTTATAGAGTTCAGGGGCTTCTTGCACAGGGACATACTGTCATACTGGAATGCTTTATAGCAAAAGTTGAGACACTGTCCACTGGATAGATAACTCATCCTTATGTGTATGTTCTCTACAGTTTAGATCAAGCATAATGCGTCTCATTTAAGCTCACTTAAATTGAACACTGGATTTGACCTGCAGTTAGATTTAGCCTTTTATAACAACAAGCCAACAGTTTAGTTTGACAGTTTAATGGTGAAACAGAAAAAAAGAAGAAAGAATATAAGAGAAGCAAGAGAGTGAGAGAGGAAGGTTGGAGGTAAAAGAAATGGTCTCACAGCTACTCCGTCCAGATGAATAATGCATGACTGCTCTATCAAAACTGTCAAGCCAGACTGCTCGTTTTCTTCCTTTTTTCGTCAAACTATGCATATTGTCAAGATAGACAAGTGTCCTGAACAAATAAGTGGAATAATGGAATAAGGCATACTTAACAAGATAAAACAACAAAATATTTATTTTCCACCATACTGCTGTTTTCTTATGGGGTTCTATCTTGTAGTAATTTTTGATCAAATATAGAAATAAATTCATTTATTTGTACACCCCCACACATAGACACAAATAATGGCGGCAATGTCACATAGCCGACTGATCAGTTGGCACCTTCTACGGGTGACCTGAAAAGCCAAAGCTATCTGGTTGCAATGGTGTTCTCCACCCTGCCCTGAACAGTCAAGGCCGGATAATTGGTTCCTGGGTGTCAGTCATGACTCTAAGCTGCATTTGCTCCAGTTACTTTTTTTACCGGAGGTATATAAGGAGCTGGCAAAGTCATGGAAAGCATCATTTTCGGCCAGATTGCGAAATACCGGCTCCTTGGCTCTTACCCTCCTCGAGGGGGGACCAGTGAGGGGGTATGAGTACGTCTCTCAGGTGGAACAACTATTGCAGTGCACCAGTGCCGCCACCTAGAGGGGCCGTCCGTCTCTTCTGCCCTAGTGGCACAGGCTTACACAGCTGCTTGTTGATGCCTGCATCACCCCTGTGGTCTTTTTTTCAGCAACACGGAGGAGGAGTTGTCCGAGTAATTCTCCACAGTGAAGAAGCGGATGGAGACGAAAAGGTGTCTCGGCAAAAGGTGAGCGCTAGCACCGCTTCCCTCCAGCCAGCGGGCTCCCTCTGCTCAGCCCCAGAGACAGGGCTGCAGTGGCCTGGAGACAATCGGGACCCTCAGCCAAGCCAGTCCACCCAGCTACTCGCAGAAAGGTGAGAGAAGAGCATTAGTCTTTTCTGTCAACTGCCATTAAACAGACACCTTGCTCTTTTCTTGCTAAAGCTTATGTTAACGATCATACTTTTGTACTTCTTTTGGGTTTTTAAAATAGCCCTAAACATGCTCAAACCTTCAGAGCGGGCACCTACACCAGCCCCAGTGGGTAAATGAAAGCATTCAGCCTCCTAAAGATCTGACTGCGCATTCTGTGTGTATCCGAGCCCGATATATATCTTGGACACGGATACAAACACTGCCTGTATTGCATGCTCACTGCCAACTTTTGCTTTCTTTTGAACTTTTAAAAAGAACAGTTTCTTTCTCACACACACGCATATACACCAAAGAAAACGAGCTTACCAAGGCGCATGTTTATATATAGTTTATATAGCATTCCTTCTTCCCGCCTGTGACATAATGATTCTTGATTGAACAGATTACACACATGCTTCAGGCCAAAGGTTATAAAAGGCTGTCTCCAAAGCATTTGAAGCAGCTTGAATTCCTGAAGGGGAACTGAAGAACTGATTGCACCCGAAACCTCATCAGCCAACATTAGTCTATCTCAGCAATGTTTTTGTGCTAATGCAAATGTATACAGCTAAACCCCAAAATTTATTGGGTTAGGGGTTTTCTTTATTTCCTTTATCACAAAATGCACATTAAGTGAAGGGTTTGTCACTTCACTAGTTTGTCCTAATTTGTTTTCTAATTTGAACTGGCAATGAAGTTGAATAAGTCTAACATAAAAACTGAATTATGAAGGGGTTCATTAGACTGGATTATTAAAGTTTTAAAGTCTATGCATTGAAACTGTCCTTTAATCAGAGCCAAGTCATTAAAAAAGGTCAAACAGTGGATGTCTGCTATAAAGAGATAGAATTCCGAGCATGCATATTTATTACTATTTATGAATCTGTATAAGGTTCTTTAGTTCGATATTTCAATGTTTATACAGCTTAAGCAAAAAGGTAAATTGTTTAAATAAAGGAATATATATATATAGTGTATAACAGTAATAATAAGTTATATATATTTTATTCTGTGACATTTCGAAAAAGTTATACTTATGCATGTCTGTATAAGGTTTATAATAGGCCTCTTCTTTAAAACACAATACTTGATATTCTATTTATTTATTCATTCGTTGTACCCACTTATTCCCTAATTCGGGGTCACATGGATCTGCTGTAGTCTATCCAGCCGTCTCTGACAGGGCAAAACGCGGGAGGGGTACACCCTGGACAGGTCGCCAGTCCATCACAGGGCCACACTCACTCCAATTGCCAATTTAGAAACATCAATTAATCTAATATACTAACATTTTTGGACTGTGGGAGGATGAACATGCAAACGTTCGTGTGAAGTGGGATTAGAAAAAAATAAATTCTTTTAGCAACATAAAGTGCATGTGTGCAATCTGGTGCAAACAGTGCATGCTAAACAGCACAAAGAGATAATACAGACATTACTTCAGACAGTGCAAAATAGACAATACAAACAATACTCCAGACAGCACAATATAGACAATACAAAAACAAAGCCTCTAAATAGCACCGGCCAGATTCTAAGTGATGTGCAGAGGAAAAATGTGAAAGTAAGTAAGTAAGTAAGTAACACCAGCAAAGATTATTTTGCAAAACACCATTAAAGTAACTGTGCTTAAACATAATGTTCAATTCTGTAACCATTGATTTATATTAAATGAGTGTGTGTGTGTGTGTGTGTGTGTGTTTCAGAATGAGGTAGTTCAGTTAAATGTTTCCAACTTTGATAATGAGGGCTTATAAGACATGGAAATTAAGCAAAATGAACTTCAATTAATGGTGTTACATGTCAGTTAGGCACCTTCTTTGGCAGTCAAAGCCGATCTGGTGTCCAGATTTACTGCCGTCAGTCTGAAGGTCTGGCTACACAATGCTAAGTGATATGGTGCTTGATAATGTCATTTGCAATGCAAACCTAGTCTGTATTCCTCTTCTGATCATTTCTGGTGTTATTGCAGTATATTATACTGCTTGCATTGTATTTTACTACTTATTTAATTGATTTTATAATGTATGTATATTTTTTTTCTAATCCCACCCCATTTTTGCTATTATTTGCTCCATTGATCACATACTGTAGATGGAACAAACCACTTCTGCGATCAAAAATTTTAAAGGTTGCTTAAATCCAGTGATGAAAAAAAGAAAGGAAAAAAGTGTCTTTCAGGCTTAGCTGGCTTCAGATTTTTCTCAAAGGTCATCGTGTTCTTCAGCACAGAGCTGTAACTACACATTCAATCCAGTCAAGGTTTCTTTGTTTGTCAATGTGACTGAAATAAAAATCGTCATTTTGCCTTTTTTCCTTGCAATTTTCTGCAGCTGCATTCAGAGTCCATGGAAACAGTGAAGCTCAAGGTAAAAACAGACACACGTGTGCACACACACACACACACACACACACACACAACCTAATTTTCCAGAGCAACTTATGTTCATCTAATTTAGCCATCTGAGCAGTTAAGGGTCGAGGGTTTTGCTCAATAGCAGCTTGGTGGTACTGAGAATTGAACCCAAAACAAACAACTTATTTCTACACTTACACTGCTATTAAAGTTTATTTGTTTGCATAACATTTTCTAAGGACTTGGTACTACAGTTTACACACACAGTTACTGCTATCTGTTTATCACCCAAATGAGGATGGGTTCTCTGTTGAGTCTGTTTTCTTTCTATTACTATCTCAGGGAGTTTTGCCTCGCCACCGTCACCCTCGGCTTGCTCATCAGGGACATTTCATAATTATCTTTATGTAAAAAGCGCTATACAAATAAAATGAAATTGAATTGAATTAAATAAAATATAAGTACTTTTTTAAAATGAAATGTTTCTAGACGTTTCTCACACTGCAATGCTGTAATGGTGGTCATGTATGCAATTCTCAAAATGGTTGCAAAGTGGTGCTACATATCAGAGAATACAATATAACAAAACCGATATCTGTTCGTCGGTTTTTAATAAATATCAGGAAAAATATCGGTAAAACCGATCATCTGTCGATTTCGAGTATTAATGAAGAAGACACTTTAGAATACCCTGTTTTTAAAAAAAGAAACAATTAGGTGGACATCTGGCTCACATCTGGTTACATCACACCAACTCATCATTTACTGCTTTTATATAATAGCATACTGTATTTCTTTACATAAGACTATTATGTAAGGTTATTTTTGTGGTTATTTGGTGGTGTGTTTGCATGAAAGAAAGTGGCTACAGTGCTGTCCAAATGCTAAGAGACACTTTACATTTTTACACTCACATATTCCATATAGTGCTTATGCTTAAATTAGTAATGAAATGACACCCGAGAAAGCTATTCACTCTTAAACTGGCATCTAGCTGACATCTACATGTTCAAACCACTAAAATATTAATGCCTAATAAATTGACAGAACATTAAATAAATGTCAAGAATGTCAGCAGATTATTAGATCACTGTGTATAAACATTTACCCATCTAGACAATTTAATAAATTTGTTATGACTGTAAATGTGGAGGTGGCAGCACGGTGGCTTACTGATTAGCACTACTGCCTCACAGGCAGGGGCCTTTCTGTGTGGAGTTTACATATTCTCCCAGTGCTTGCGTGGGTTTACTCCGGGTTCTCCGGTTTTCCCCCGCAGTCCAGAATCATGTATGTTGGGTTAATTAGTGATTTTAAATTGCCCATAGGAGTGAGTGTGTGTGTGGCCCTGTGATAGCTAATTAGAAGATCAGCGTTTGATTCCCAGCGCCACAGCTGGGCCCCTGAGCAAGACCCCTTAACGCCCAATTGCTCAGATGTATAAAAAGGAATAAATGTACGTCACTCTGGATAATGGCGTCTGCCAAAGTCTGTAAATGTATAGCAAAGTATAGGAAGTACATTCCCACTAAGTAATTTATTATATCACTTTCGTTTCATGCCCAGATTGAACAGTGATGTGTTCTACTGTCAGTAGTGGTGTCAGAAGAACTACTGCTGGAATCAACATCTTTCTCTAACTTATTATGAATTAATATGCCAAATCTAAGCATTCAATTATTTAAAATTTATATGTGATACAGCAAATAGGAGCTGTTTGTCACTCAGCATGAGAGGGTATACATTTGAGGGCTGTTGGAGGTCACAATAAATGCTTTACGGCAAAAAAATTCTAGAAATAAATAAAATTTAAATAAAAAAGAATGGGGTCATAACGAGATAGTACCCCACAAAAGTACCCTGTAAGGTAACAGGACATGGTCCTTAAGGTGACAAATGTGGCTCTTTGTTTGAACCTCTTAGCTCAGTAACGTCTGCCCTACTTTAGGCATCGTTTGGTAGCCATACTTCCTAGCCTCGGCTATGTTAGAGTACAATGATCCGTACCCGCAAACTAGCCTAGTGGAATACAGTTTAGCTCACCGCTCATCTAGCCTGCTGCATGGATAAGTTTCGTGTCTCTCAGCTGTTTAACCTATCCTTAGATTCTCAGTAGTCTAGTTACAACCCTACATTAGCTCCTCATAGTATTGCATGATGCAAAGTTTAATCACAGTATCGCCTCATTATAATCGCATTACGAGGGTGCATGTAAACGCACTCACTGACTTTCCTTCGTAGGCGCATTGTCAACATTATGGAAGAGGGAGACAAGCCGCTGCCAGTAATTGTATTCGGGATGATTAACCTTTTGTTTTAGACACACATGCCTCAACCATACCATTGCCCAAAGTGCACCCGAAGGACATTTACCCCTGTGAAATTAATCCAACATGTGGGAGTTGTTAATGAACTGAATTTTTGTAGATAAGTGCCAATCAATTTTCAGTTTCCATTTTTTAGAAAACATGTACAGGTCTTATGGTGAAAAAAAAGGACCAATGAAAAGCCAGCAGTACAGCAACACTGCATGGACCAGGATCAGCAATATTCTGAGAGCGATCCAAATGCTTTTGAGTTATGCCACATTTAGATAAACTATTAGAGGTTTTCAGAGCTAAAGATGTTGAGGTTTTTTTTGGGAGTGACGAGGTTTAAACAGAATTAGGAACTAGTTCATCAGGGGGACGGCTTATGTTGGATGTTTCGGGGAGAAAGTCAGAGAAGCCAGATTAAGGTGGTTTGGACATGTACAGAGGAGGGATAGTGAATATATTGGTAGGAGGATGTTAGAAATGAAGCTACCAGGCAGAAGGCAAAGAGGAAGACCAAAGAGGAGGTATATGGATGCGATAAACAAGGACATGAAGTTAGTAGGTGTGAGTGAAGAGGATGTAGAGAACAGGGTTAGGTGGAGACAGATGATTTGCTGTCGCGACCCCTGAAAGGGAACAGCCGAAAGGAGAAGAGGAAGATTAGAAGTTTTTCTTAAAGAAAATAATGATCATCTTAAAAATAATGGTTTGGATGTTTTGAAGTGCCCTGAATTTCAGTAGGTTTGCATTCATTTAATTTCTTTGAAAAAAGCTTTTAAGATGATTCGTTCTCTGCATATAATTAAATGGACTACACAGAACCTGAAAGGCCCTTCAGAATAAACAATAGGAGCCTACTCTTATGTTCTTGTTATATCTGAATATAACATGGTCTAGGATTAACAGTTTCTGATGAACTATAAAGATGGTTTTCATTTTAAGAAACATTTGTTGCCAAGGCTATTTTTCGGTGTCTTTCTAAAACAGGGAGTTTTTCCACTGACGTTAAAACATGTCATTTGGAAAGCTTATAAACAAAAGCATATAACTATAAATGAGCGAAATTAATAGCTTTAAAAATTCTTTTTGGGACAGAATGACGATGCCAATTGCAGAACGGTGGCTTAGTGGTTGCCACGGTCGCCCTACAGCAAAAAGGCCTGGGTTTGATTCCTGGGCAGGGGCCTTTTTGTGTAGAGTTTGCGTGTTTTCCTCGTGCTTGCGTGGGTTTACTCCGGTCTCCTCCTACAGTCCAAAAACATTTTAGATGGATTAGTGATTCTAAATTGCCCATAGGAGTGAGTGTGTGTGGCCCTGTAATGAACTGGCAACCTGTCTAGGGTGTACCCCTTCTGCATTTCGCCCTTTTGGAGGTGGCTGGGATAGACTCCAGCAGATCCCTGTGACCCCGAATTAGGGAATAAGCAGGTATAGAAAATGGATGGGTGGATGGAGGGATGGACAATGATAATTAGCCTGTGCTAGCCTGTTTTTAATTCTAAAATGTGAAACATACATTTCTGTACTGCATTTATTCTATAATGTAAAAATAGAATCATTCAGTAAACCCATTGACATACATACGTGAACATGTAGTGATAGTTGGACATTTTTTTTCTTATTTCAAGCTTATGCAAACAAAGTCTTAGTAATGAGTGACTGGATAAAATCAGAATAAAATCATTTTCAGCCGTGGGGCAATATATCTGTATTAAGTATAATTCTTCTGCACATAACAGGCAAGTGCATATATCACACCATCAGCATCAGTGGTTAGAGATAAGAGTCAGCCGGTATAGTAAAAACCACCACTCGAGAGATTTGAAGAAAGATTACATGAAAAAGATCACAGCTTTAATAAACGGTGCTTGATTGCAATACCAAATGAAAAACTGATGTCGGCTGATGTAAAGGGGGAAAAAAATGATAAATCATGGGAGGGTATTAACTTACATGAGCAGGAAGAGCACTCTGCTTAAGATTCCGAATGGTAACTTCTGTTTGGAAAGATTAATCTTGTGTTGAGTTGAGCTAGAGCTTTGATTTAATGCACATATCACACATGAAACCCTGTTTCCCATGAATAAGTGCTCACAAGTTGTTGAGTTTGACAGTTTGTCAGGTTTATCAACTGCATTTTATGTAACATATTCATGAGTCCATTTTACTACATAAACCTTGCAGCTTATGCGTGTTGGGATTTATAGCATCACCTTTCTGCTTTTTTTGCACTTTCTTGCAAATCTCACATGATAACATCTGTAAATAATTTAGACATGCATTACCAGTGTGCATGATAATGTCAAATTTACTCCTACGCTATGTTGCAAATATCATTAGTCTAAAAGATTGGTTTATAGATAGGAATCTACAATACAAGTAACATGATTAGTGTTTTTTAGCCTAAAATTAAAATTAAAATTAAAATTAAAAAATAAAAATACATTTAAAATATGTGTAATTTTTTTTGATTAATTCTTTTGCCTATCATGTTGTTAGTCCAGTGTAAATTGTTATCTAACACACAATATAGTCTGGATTTTACAATAATTTAATAATATTTTTTATACAGTAATTATAACTTAGTATTTCAAAAAATACTAAGAACTCAAAAATGTTGTAGTTTTGCTAGTCTAAGATTAATCATTTTAGAACGCACATGAATTTTTACATCTCTTGTAAGCATGAAATAAAACCCAGCCAGTTAAATAAAAGCTCTGCTGTTACATGACCTGAGCAAAACGGTATTGTGAAGCCAGGACTGCTGGTGAAATTAATTACACAGCAGACGGGTTAACCTTTCCCGCTCTAAATGACTCTGGCATGAGGTGTTACTAACATGCAGGTCTGTTTTGATCAGTAGGCCTTACTAAATGAGGAAGTGAAACTGTTAATTAATGCACTCCATCTTCATTATACTGTGCGATCGCTATGAAACGGACATCCACAGGCTTTTGGAAAAAGAGAAGTGTCATTGGCATCACCTTCAGATTTAAGTGCACTTCATCACAGAAGTAGCTTAGAGATTGAGTGCTCTTGGAAAGACAGCTTGATCTGTTTTCATCCGGTGTGGATTTCATTAAGTGTCGTCTGACTTCACACCTGGTGCACACTCTCGCGATGTAACCAACCCACGTGCATTAGATTGCAACAAGGAGGGAGTGCACACCTGGTATACACTCTTGCAGTGTAACCAACCTCAGTGCATGTCATTGCATCAAAAAGAAGAATCGATTAGACAGACAGACAGACAGACTGACAGATAGAGATAGATAGATAGATAGATAGATAGATAGATAGATAGATAGATAGAAGGGCGGGCAGGCAAGCAAGCAGGCAAATAGATAGATAAAAGGACGAGTAAAAGGACAGACAGACAGACAGACAGACAGACAGATAGATAGATAGATAGATAGATAGAAGGGCGAGCAGGCAAACAAGCAGGCAAATAGATAGATAAAAGGACAGACAGACAGACAGACAGACAGATAGATAGATAGATAGATAGATAGATAGATAGATAGATAGATAGATAGATAGATAGATAGATAGATAGATAGATAGAAGGGCGGGCAGGCAAGCAGGAAAATAGATAGATAAAAGGACGAGTAAAAGGACAGACAGACAGACAGACAGACAGACAGATAGATAGATAGATAGATAGATAGATAGATAGATAGAAGGGCGAGCAGACAAGCAGGCAGATAGATAGATAAAAGAATAGACAGACAAACAGACAGACAGACAGACAGATATATAGAGATAGATAGATAGATAGATAGATAGATAGATAGAAGGGTGAGCAGACAAGCAGGCAGATAGATAGATAAAAGAATAGACAGACAGACAGATAGATAGATAGATAGATAGATAGATAGATAGATAGATAGATAGATAGATAGATAGATAGATAGATACTCAAATGACTAACATTTATTTGAATGCACTGCTTGGTAGGTATTGTGCTTATCTGTTAATACTGATCCTTTATTACACCCCTGATGTGTGTTTTCATTCCTACTGCTATCCTATATGACATTAAAAGATTGAATAGGTCTGTTAAAATAAAATCACATTATTAATGATATACCACTAGTTTCTTGTACAAAAGACCATACCTCACTGCAGTTAGAGCTTGAAATGGACTACAATGTGGTTATTATGCATGAATAACTTGAATGATCTTCTCACTTGGATGCTGCAGTGTTACTGCTCCCCAGAGCTCTGATAGTCTGCTGAACCACTTCATTTATGATGGCTTCATTTTAACTATGAAAGTGAGAAATATAAGTATAACTATATATAATTACTTTTACAACAAAGTGAAATTGGTTTTTGGTTAGATAGATAGGTTTAGCCTTCGGATCGGAGTCTTGCTCAAGGGCTCAACAATTACAGGTTGGCGGTGCTGGGGATTGAAACTTAGCGAACAACTCGGCACTTTAAGCACCATTACTATTTGAGACACCGCTATTCCCAACTTTATGTTCTTAGGAGGAATTTGTTTCAAATTTATATTAAATATTAAACTTTTTTATGTTTTGTTCATTTTAGCCATTATTTTATAGGGTGACTATAAAAGATGCACCGATACCAAAGACCGATTGTGACAATACCTTTAGCAGTGATTGAGTCAATGTGTCAGTGGTGTTGAAATATATCAAACTTAATGACAACAACTCGCGCATGGCAGACGGCAAACGTTGTTTAGCAAAAAAAAAAAAAAGCAAGAGGTGCAAAATCTTTTATTATTTTTATTATTATCTTTTTATTATTAGTTTTTAAAAATGGCTGGAATTATAACAAATATGCGCATGTAGAATTTGCCACTAGCAACTAAAACTTGGCAAGGAGAAGATAACCCCAAAGCCATATAAATACTCCCATATTCCAAATAAGTACAGGTATCAGTATCAGCAAGTACCAGGAGAAAAAAATATCGGTTCTCAAACTCTGTCTTTAGAAAATGGTATGGATGCACCGTTGTCGATGATTCAATGTGTACCACATAAAAGGAATGTGGGAGAAAGTGTAGCTAGACAGTTTCGACATGTAAATTCTATTTCCTTCGTTATAGCGCTATTTTTAACAACAGACATCATTACAAGGCAGCTTTACACGAAATCCTAGAAGATCCCTACTAAGCAGGGCAAATGTGACACTGCCAACTTTCTGAGATGCCATAAGGGATCAGATTTAACAGAGGGATTCATCCTCCTTCCTCTGGGCTATTATTCATTGGAATTGCAAATAGCTCCAAGATTAAGAAGCAGGAGCTGTGCAACAGTCGCATTGTTTCAGGCAGGTCTGGAGGGCACAGACAAACCAGTGAAAGAGAAGTCCATCAGGACCTTGGACCAGCATCTTATCATACCACAGAAATATCTGTACAGCTTGACAGAATTGGTTGATGTGATGGAAGCTTTAAATAACTTTGCACACTGTAGCAGTTCTAACAACGGCAGCATGATTAGAAAAGGCAAACCAGAATGTAACCCAGGAATGAGGGCAGTCTGGAACAAGAGCGTCAACAAATCTAAGTGAAGACCAAATCTCTATGCTCCTGAATCCTTTAAGAGGGAAAGAATGGCTTAGTACCTAGATGATTGACATGGGGAGCTGCGCAATTCCAGTGTATATAGCAGATATGCTAGCTGCTGTACTGTTCTGTGTCAAACTCTATACACTCAACATCTAAACCTTTCTCCCCTTGGGACAAGGTACAGTTATGTTCTTGTTGTCAGTCCCTGCCCAAGAGGACTGCTAATTGACCGGCCACCCAGGCACCCTGCTCCACCTTGGCCTGTTCCACTGGCTCCACACCGGCCCCCGGCACCGCCTTGGCCTTCTGTTTTGAAGTGGGGAAGTGGGGGTCATGGTTATGGTTAGGTGTTGGCCCATCCCGAAGGTGGGGTTCGATTCCCAGCTCCGGCAAGCCACCACTGTTGGACCCCAAGGCCCTGAGCCCCTTAACAAGGAATATTTAGTCCCCAATTGCCATTACAAGGAATATGTAAGTCCTGCTCCGCCAAAGGGCGTTGCTTCTCCACTCTATGGACCTGGCGCTCCATCCGTTCCCTTGTTCTGCCTCTGCTCCATGTCCCTCCTGGGCCTCTGTGTTTGTTTAGAAGCGCCTGAAAGATTTGCTGTGATAATTCCAGTATGTGTTTTTTGTTTGTGTGTTTTTGGTGACTGGTTTGTGTCAGGACTCGTGTTGTAGGCTTGTCCCCCCTATTGTTCCTTTGTTGCTCTACCCTTTGTTAGTGCTCATTAGTTGATTGTTTTTTCCATGTATATATTCCCCTGTTTTTTAGCCCTAAATTGTGAGTCATTGTTTGTTGCTTCTTGTTTGACTTCATGTTTGGTTGGATGTATTTTTGTCTAAGTGTTTCTCTGGTTTCCTCTGCGAGTAAATCCAGCAAATTCTAAACTTCCAACACTTCTTTTGCATGATCTATTTTCAGGTTGTTTCCAGTGTATTTGAATTAATCTTTCATAGAGTAGTTTAAGTTTAACGCAAGAATTATTTGTTTAACCAAAATATTAAAGTTTAAAGCACTAGATTGTTCCTTGACTCACAATGCCTCAGACATCATTATTAACTGTGTAAGTAAGTATACTGCAGCTCTGCATAAATTGTGGTGACAGAAATAAAGAGATGTGACTACAATATAACTTTTCCCTAACAATTCTACACTAGATATTGGAAGGTTGTAGGTTTTACTGCGTGTGAAGGTGTGTGCTGAAAACTATATTTAGTGTGTTCAATGTCATTAGTGGGCAGGTTCTAAAATTACTTTGTAAGTGTAACAGGAGAAGTGTACAGGTGTACGGTCATGCTGTTCCAGTTGCCCCCTGACTCAGGAAACAGAAGTTAACTTATAGCTGTGGAGGTATAAAAGAGTAATAGTATTATTAATAAATTATATAACAGAAGCAACACTTGAAATCGGTTAAAATATTGCAAACAATGCTGCAGTGACAAAAAGTATTTCATCTTGACCATGTTATGGAGGAGAAAATCTTATTATAATTAAAATAAGATTTTATTATGAATATAATTACATAATATATAATATGTAATTGCATTATACAATTATATTTGTAAAATTGTAAGACTTGTACACTGCCATTTAACCGAACCGAACAAATGTATGAGTGTTGCCCCCTTAAGAATGTCCGGAAGCCACCTTAACCCTAGTAGAGTGCGTCCCAAGCTTTTCTGGAACCGGTGGGCTAGCAGCTCCATTAGTAAAAGCGATGGCCTTGACCACCCAGCCTTTTCTGGTCTAAGTCCTAAATAGGATGGAAAAAGAAGCTCAAAAGGACCTGCCACTGCCAATCTGGGTATGTACCTGGGCTGTGGGTGGAGGACTGCTTTCACCATGCCAGGGGCAATTATGGCAAGGTAGACAATGCCTGAATATTGTTAATGTTTTTGATGGAGCCAGTGGAAACACAGTTTTTAGTGTCAGCGTCATGTTTGTCCGATGCCAGCGAATCATACCGGTGGTCAGACAGACTACCCAACACCATAGCGAGGTCTCATGATGGAAATCTCAGTTGCTGTGCAGGCCTTAGCTTCTGTGTGTCATAAAGAAACCTAGATACTAATGGGTCACTGCTCACCGATTTGCCACCCAGAGTAGCTTCAGCTGTTAGAATTAAATATTAAAGTGACTCTTATAAGAACTATGAGACTTAAAGTCACATTGGGAATGAACAGCAACATTTTAAAACAAATACTGACTGAATTTAATTAAATATGTGGGTTTTTTTTTTAATTTTTGTAATGAATGTAGGAGCTAAAATCTTAAAATAAAAATACAGGGAAAAAAGAGGAATTGAGGAAAAGCAGAGGAAGAAAAAAAGACAAATCTTGTAAATTCATGCTTAACAGCACTTGGTAGTAAGAGGGGCATCAGGGCTATATGAGGAATTCATATAATCAGTCAAGCGGTGTCTTGCCCTGACTGGAACTTTTGGTGTATTGTTTCCTTGTGTGTACATGCAGAACCTTTTAATTCCTAGTCAGAGCATCTTCGTTAATATGAGTCGGCTTTACATTAATAGATAACCATATCAGTGAGGTCCAGCTGGGATTTTTACCACCTGAGTTTCAGCACAACCACAGCTCTAAATATTTTATCCTAAGGCCAGTCTGCCACTACAAAAGAAATTGCTTTAGTCCTTCAGTTTGTTATATCTTTTACCGAGTACCATTGGAAAATGTCTTTATGCCCTGTGGAACAGGTGATTTTTTATTTTTTTTTTGCTCTCTGGCTTTTTTTTCAAGTATTTACATTTGCAGCATTTGGCAGACGCCCTTATCCAGAGCGACTTACAATATCCCTTGTTATACAACTGAGCAATTAAGGGGGGGTTAAGGGCCTTGCTCAGGGACTCAGTGGTGGTGGCTTGGTGGAGCTGGGAATTGAACCCACAGCCTTCGGGTTGGTAATCCATCACCTAAACCATGAGCCACCACTTCCCCTGTAAATAAATATACTACATATACAAAAGTATTAGAACACCTGACCATCACATTCGTATGTGCAAAAATATATTAATGCAGACCTCAAAGTCTCGAGCATCTGAAGTCACACATCAAGCAGAAATGGAAAATAATTTATAATTATATAATAATTATATTATATAATAATTATATAATAAATAATATATAATAATCTAAACAGCTTTATTAATTAGTTACCTCGCTTTCCAAATGCTTATTGAGTGTTGTTAAAGGAAAATGGGATGTAACACAGTGGTAAAAATACTCTTGTAGCAGCTGTTTTGGAACGTGTTGCAGGGAGCAAATTTAAAATGACTGAATATTTGCAAAGTACAATAAAGTTTCTCAGTTTGAATATAGCCGGTTTTTATTTAAATATGGGTCAACCAGGATTTGCAGGATTCGCAGGTTTTTATTTATGTTTTACACAATATCCCAACCTAAATGCAATTAGAGATTGCAAAAAAGATTTTTCAAATCCATAATTACTCACAGTGCAACACATCTGGACCCTCAGCAGGACAACACCACACACTTACTCATTAGGAGTGTTCCATTATCTCATTACCCCAGAGTACCCTTTTTATAGAGTTTTATCATGACCTTTTCCCCCTGGCTTTAAAATTTGAGCTATACACGGTGACATTTGTTAAACTGTGGCACATGGCAACTGTTAAAAGGTTAAAACGACTAGAAATGAAAGGAATGAATGTGAGTCGCAACTGGAGCAGAGCGAGTGTGAATCGTTTATCATGCTAATCTAAACTCCCACTTATCATCGGACCTCGTATAAATCACTGTCATATCTTGCACGAGTCCTCATTATGCACAGAGTGCTCTAAAAAAATCACAGCTCAGCAGTGAATAGATTAAGATGTTTGCCTCACCCTAAGAAGTCATCAAGGACTTTTACAGTTAGTGGGGCTAGGGCATGTCTTTGACAATTCCGGTTGCTTTCGAAATGAAGCCCTTTGATGCAACCTACTTTAGTTTCCTGTTTCAAAGAAAAAATATGTCAAGGCATAGAAAAAAAATAAAAAATCATTAATACAGGCAATATAAGTAACAGAATGAAGAGTGAGGTGTTAAATGATGCTCTAAGAAGGTTAATTAGCTGGTTGGTGCTACTCATCAACTAGGCCTATTATTTAAAACTTGCAATGTCGTGGTCCTACTGTTTTTTCCTTTCGGCTGTTTCCTTTTTGGCGTCGCCACAGCGAATCATCTGTCTCCATTGATTTGCATATTTAGATTTAAAGTTTTACGTCGGATGCTCTTCCTGACACAACCCTCTTTATTTATCCGGGCTTGGGACTGGCACCAAAGTCACTGGCTTGTGACCCTTGTGGCTAGATTCTACACATAATACACTCATTTTTATTATTTAAATCCGTTAAAGGATTGCTGGGCTGCAATATTCAGGTCAATCGGAACCAGGAACACCACCAATTACACACAATATATTTGTATATTGTAAAATGAATGGCATCTACACTAACATACGTCTGTTTCTTTGTTATTCCTAGCTCACTGTCGCCGCCAGCCCAGTTGGCAGATCAGCATTTGGCAGTTTCCCAGTGACCATCTTGTCTTCTAGATGGCCATCTAGACTAGACTGGACTAGACTAGACAAGACCACTGAAACTTTGCTGCAACATGGGTAACCTACTGGTTTGTCTGGTCAAAAGAGAACTGACCCCCCCCCCCCACCCCGACTTAGCCTGGTTTCCCTCAAGATTTCTTTTTCTCCATTCTGTCACAGATGTAGTTTTGGTTCCTAGCCGCCGTTGCCTCTGGCTTGCTTAGTAGGGGATTTTTAATTTAGAGATATTAATTAAATTGAGTGTTTTAACATTGTGTATTTTTATGTGCTTCTGTAAAGCTGCTTTAAAATAATCTTGATTGTTAAAAGCGCTATAAAAATAAAGGGGACTTGACTTGACTTGAAAGTCTCTTCACATCCTGATAGCAATTTAGTCTAAATGTATGTATATGTATTTATATATTCTGTGGAAGTTGTTGGACCAAAAAATGTTTGTCTGATCTAAATGTCCAGTCTGCACATTATGATAGGCTTTTTTGTTAACTGTCTGTCAACATATTTATTTAAATACCTCTAGAAACCCTGTTCATGTGGACAGGATACATCATCAGCACTTTCAGGCACTGCAGAAAAAAACAGAGTGAAAACCTGAAATAATAGATGATGCCACAGTTGCAGTATTTCTTTTGGACAGGTGTGGTTTATTGTTTAGAGTTTAGTGTGATCAGCTACTATATGTATATATATATATATATATATATATATATATATATATATATATATATATATATATATATATATATATATATATATATATATTGTGATGCCTGGCCAGAAGAAAAGGTAGAATTGAGTTAGGAAATAGATTCAGTGAGGCATTAATAAAACACAACCTTAGAGGGCATAGGAGGAAGAATAAAACCACAACAGGAGCATTTTAAAGCCTTTCATCATCAATAAACTCCAACTTCTACTGCAAACAAGCCATTAAGTTTCCCACCACTCTCGGAAAAACAGATCTGAATTCGCCACAAGCTCAGGATGTTCCCTTTTGCACAGAAAAACAGAGATAATGAGTGTGTGTGTGTGTGTGTGTGTTTCATGCTTTTTGATTTGTCCTAGCACTCCTTCAGATCAGTGAAGCTTTGCCAAGGGCATCAAAACAATTTGTGTTTGCTCTTTTATCAAGTAAGTCTTGCAAAAACAGGATTAGTTGCTTCTAACGTTCAAAAGGTATTGCCCTATACTGTATTTTGTGATTTCAATCACAACCTATTCGATATACGCACAATGAGATGCTTTTAAAAGTTATTACTTTTTGTGGGCTTCCTACCTGTAACATAAAAACAGTGTGGTCCTATTTCCCAGAGTGGATTTGCAGATTATGTAGTGTTTATAAACGATATTAACAGAGTAGATTCAATTGTTTGTAAAGGACTGATCGATATTGAGTATGATAAAGACACCAATATTGATTTAATTTTATTAAATGTTTCGATCAAAATTTATGAACTACCCCTTTTACCCTTTAAGTTTCTTTAATAGAAGCACATGCACACTTGTTTACTCAGGCAATTATCAAGTCAGGCAATTAGGTGGCAAATTAAAGCAGATACAGATAAAGCATTCGGCCCAGGGGTGCTTGCTAGCAATTTTGGGCCCTTTGAAAGATTCTAAGGTTGGTTCTTTATCACACCGATTTGGCACCAAACATACAAATTTCTAGGGGTCCCTAAACTGTTAGAATCATACTAAAGTCCTGCCCCTTAGCACCACCTTTGATTTGAACACGGCAAAATTCAGAGTGGAAAGTTTGAGTTTACCATAAAATAAAAATAAAATAATAAAATAAAAAAAATAAAATGTGATTAATGATCTGGTGTGCATATTTTGGAATTTGGGACTGCACAGATATTGCAATGAAAATAAAGTTGTATCTATCTGTTTATCTATGAGTCAAAAGTGTTAGGAGTACATTGATGCCGGTTAGCCAGGTCACGAAGTAAGATTACCATAAGTCTAAGTGCATAGTGGGTCAGTAGACAATGTGGACATTATTTAAAGACTGCCAGCACCATCAGCTCTCTCAATACGTTCCTTCCTTGTACCTTGAGAAATGTTGGAGCCATTCGAGCAAATCTGGAGGATTAACAGTAGTATTGTAATGCCTACTTCGAGGTAAATGTAGAGTGTGAGGCCAACTTCGAGGTAATTTTGCCTGTTTTTAGCCTCATAGACAAGCTCCAATGTTTTAAATGTGAATTGATTTAGAATTCAGGAATTGACCTGTTTATCACATGTTATCTGTTTACTTAAAGGATTGTTGGCTCTAGAGTTCTAGGTTTTCAATTTTGGCCATACCAGTAGCTTGGATCTGTGTTCACTAAACATTTTTAACCCGTTCAATCATTCTGATGAAGGATCAAACTAATTTCTCCCTAATTTTCTACTGAACAGTGGGGATGTCTGTGATTAGAATCCACCCATGCACAAACACACACACACACACACACACACACACACACACACACACACACACACAAACACACCAAGGCCTGGGCTCCAAAGCAAAAGAAATAGGATATCTATCAGCCATGGAGAGAACCGTGCTGGTGCCAGTTTCAGAACTGTGGGGAGTCACTGCAGGAGGTGAGGTCCACCGCCTAAAGAAATCTAATAACAAGGTCACAAAGTGGCAGTGAACCAAACAAGAGATTTCTTCTGGCTGTTTTTTTTTTTCAGCTCAACATTTCTCTGAGATATTCTGAAAGGTCTGTTGAATTACATTTTTTTGTGAAGTGCACACCTAGCTGTAGCTTATAGCATGGTGATGTGCCTGTACTAATAGTTAAAGCTGAAACGGGTGTCTGCTGTTACAAGTTGGACTGAAAGTATGAAAATAAATTATTTATTTCATAAAATGTACATTTATTGCAATTTTATTACACTACATGTACATAAATTGTAATAAATAATTTTCAGAGAGAGACATAAAGAGAGAGAGAGAGAGAAGAGAGAGAGAGAAATTGTGCATAATTGAATTGTATTCCTGGAATAAATAAAAGTAATAAAACAATAAAACAAAAAAATAGCTGTCTCGCTTGATTCTCCACTGTTATATTCCAGAACAATGACTAAACTGATTGAAATTGTGTGCACACAACAGTTAAATACACACCTACCAGCCAATCAGAATTGAGTATTCAGACAACTATTTGTTTTTTAATGTAATAAGGAATATTTATATTTTAAAAAACTATGTTTAAATACCAGACCTCCTCATGTCTGCCAAAGCATCTTCACGTTACATTTGTAACCATGGTTTCCTAATGGACTGAGATGCTGCGAAGAAACGCTTTGGGAACACCCTAAATAAACATCCCTTTATTTTAAAAAGGTTAAATAAATGAAATAAGCACAACTCTACACTATTTTAATGCTGTGGAGGCATGTTGCGATGTGCGTCATTAGATTAGATTTGCATTTATTTCTACGACATTTGGCAGCCCTTATCCAGAGCGGGTTTTAGTTATACTATCTATACAGCTGAGCAATTGGGGCTTGCTTAGTGGCAACTAGGCAGGGCTGGTTGACAGTCCAACACCTTATCCAATGCGCTACCACCTCCCATTACATACCACCGACATGGAGCGACTCTTTCATCCTGGACATAAGTTGCAGGTTTTAGATGTTGTTGCTGTTGTTATTGTGTGACTGTGCAGGCTTATGTGTGAACGCCAGTATCACTCTCTCTGCTTCTGATAGGCAATTGATGGAATTTTTCTTCTACCCAAGCCAAACACGCACAAATCATCATCACTTATGTGTGCCGTCCCGTCCCACACACACCAGAAGAAAAAAATAAAACTGTTTCAGAGAGCTTAATTATAATTTAGGATATTAAAAGAGTAACACAGATTGTATGGTCAATAACAGTGATTACTGATGCAATAGGTAATCAAACTTATTGACTTATTCAAAGCCATTTTTTGGGGTGGGGGTCAGTGGTGGCTCAAATGGTCAAGGCGCTGAGTTAATGACTTAAAGACCAGGAAGATCTGGGTTCAAGCCCCACCAGTGCCAGTCAGCCAGCGTTGGGTCCCTGAGCAAGACCCGTAACCCTCTCTGCTCCAGGGGCACTGTATCATAGCTGACCCTGCACTCTGAGCCCAACATACTAATATGGGATATGTGAAGAAACAAATTTCACTGTGCTGTAAAAAAAAGTATATATGACAAAATAAAGGCATTAACATATTTTACATATACAAAAGAGATCAGACACTAATGTCTGGGGTGCAGTAGGTGTTTTAGTTCAGGGTCAACTATGTCTTCATGGCTTCATGGCATTGTCATTCTGGAACAGTGTTTGGACAGCTAATAGGCCCAAGTTATGGAAGAGTGCCGATAGATATAGGTCATATAGTGTAGCAATACTGTTAAACACTGCTGCTACGGCGCAATTATGTTTCACCGCACCATTAGCGTTAAAGGTATTAAATTATTTATGTTACATATAAATCAATTACTCTACTTCTGGTCTAGAGATGAAGAGTTAAGTATTAATTTAACATAAAAGCATGAAAGCCAAATAGTGTCTAAAATGCCAATGCGACGGTTCTTGGAGACATATTAAGAAAATGGCATAATATCGGCTCAGTCAGTCATTACAAATGGCTGTAAAAGCTAAAAATGGCATAATGAGTGTCTAAATGAATCAGTTAGAAAACCAGGGTAAAGGAAAAGAACTAAAAAAGAAACAGTCCTGCTTTTATAATTGATTTTGATTTGATTTGACAGATTATTTTTTAACTCATCCCCAGAACAAAAGGATAAAATGGACCTAAATTGTTTTATGGATGCTGATTTTCCACTGATCTGAGAAATGGAAAGTTTCTTGGATATTCAATTCCTGCTAATTCAAGCTTCCTGCTGGGAAGGAGGAAGTAATGTTTATTTGTTATTGGTGTAGAGACCAGCCCAAAGTTCTGCTTGCTTTCTTACTGTGATTGGAGTCATTAAGCTAAATTGCACTTTACCAAAAATTAAACAGTACAAAGAAGTTCAATCCAAATGAAGATGCTGTTGCAAACACTAGACCTTACATATAGTAAGTGTTCTTATATATTAAGAGACGATAGGACTTCTAGAAACTTGTTCACGGAGACCTTGAGGAAAGATATAGAGGGTGGCTGAAAAAAATATGTGAATATTATACATTTAGTCACATTTAAAACAGAGATTTAAACAACACTTTGCTGACATAGGCGGTAAAGATTTCTATTTAACTACAAAATGCATGTCCCCTAACCCTAGTGCTACATTCCTACTGACTTTGTAAATCTAATTTGTTAGGTGTTCGTTTTTTTTTTAAAGAACGGTTCTACTGTAAGTAGTTCCAGTGGTATTTATTATAATAAAATATAACATTGTACATAGTAACACTTCAAAACTTTACAAAACTTAAGAGGTGCCCTCCTTAAACTGTTGCTACAAAGTTAAAAGCACATAGATGTTACAGTCCTTCATAGAAAGTATGACAATTTCTTACCTATCGTTCCTTTTCTTTCTATCTATCTGTCTTTTTGCCACGGTAAACTCTGTTTCTGGCTGCGTCTTAGGACCTTCCTTATCCATGCTGATTGCTCATGGAGTGTTATCAGTTGGAGGGTTTTTTTTGTCCTGTCATCATCTCAGGGAGTTTTTCTTTGCCGCTGTTGCCACAGGCTTGCTTATTGGACGTAAATATGACCTTAATTTTCACATTTAAATTTCACTGTAAGATTTACTGTAAAGATGCTTCGAGACATTGTCAATTTTTAAAAGCTCCTACAAATAAAATTGTATTAAATAGAACCTAATAATAAATACATGGCTTTGAAAAATTAGCTAAGGTGACTATACTGGATTATTTTTATTTAATTATTGAATTTTTATATATATATATATATATATATATATATATATATATATATATATATATATATATATATATATATATGTGTTTCGAATTATCATATTCTATCTAAAAAGTTCGTTCAACTGCCTAGCTCTGTTTAAAATGCTTTAATAAAACACATTTGAACCCTCAGGCACAACTTTCTCAAAACCAGCAATCTAATTACTTTTTTTTTTTGCTGTAGCCTTTGTAACAGAAGCTGTTTTTTCAGCTTAGCACCTCCTAACAATGTGCTAAAGAAAATGAAAATGCCAGCATGGTGTTGATAAAAAAGCGGATTTTTAAGGCTGGAGTGACCTCGGAGGACTAAACGCAATTCCATTATGCTTTAATCCAGAGGGGTTGTTTATGCCTCAAAACTGCCTGCCATCACTAACCGCAAACAAATGTTGTTTTAACGGTGCGAGCATGTTGATAGCGTCAGCGATAAAACTCCTTCTGCACCCCAGAGCTATAGCATTAAACAACTGTCTTAAGACATCAGCATCTGAGAGGAATGCTGATAATGCTAAACGACAGCAATGCCTTAACGCTAATGGTTTTCTTGTGGGAATTTTAGGAACGGTGATGTACTGTTAACCCTAATACAATCTGGCTTGTTTTCAAAAACATGTGTTGCAATGAAAAATGCTACCTATATTCATCTTCTATACTTGCTTATTCCCTAATTCGGGGTCACTGGGGTCTGCTGGAGCCTATTCCAGCTGTCTCTGAAAGGGCGAAAGGCAGGAGGGGTACACCATGGACAGGTCGCCATTCCATCACACGGCTTCATGTATTTTTTAAAACAAAATTTGAAAAAAAAAAAAAACACTAGACATTGTATGCTCAAAAACTGGTGTTCGGAAGTTTGTGAACTACTTAATCTTTTCTTATTTTTTACATAAATATGATCCAAAACATTTCCACAGTTTAAAAAGTAAAAAACCAATAACATTCCTGGTCATTTAATTATTAAAAAGAATGATCTAGTACTATATTTATTATTGTTTGAGTACTAGCAGTTAATTTAAAGTCCAATATATAGTCCATCAGTTTTTAATCGATAGTATGACAATTAGTTGTTAGTCAGTGTCTTATTTCATTTAAATAAAAGGGAACGACTAGCATCACCAAACTGCTGGGCTCCTGAGCAAGGCCCCTTAACCTTCTACTGCTCAACTGGACAAAAACAATGAATATAAGTCTCTCTGGATAAGGGCAACCACTAAGTGAAATGTAAATGAATCTATTAAAGTCTGTTCAGGCTTTAATATACTATTACAACCCAAATTCCAGAAATGTTGGGCCTAAAAATTCAAATAAAATGAACCTTTCAAATTACATAGGCTAATATTTTATTCACAATAAAACATTTTCAACAATTTTACACTTTTATCTACTAAATAAGGTCATTTCTAATGTGTTGCCTGCTACAGATCTGTAAATAATTGGGACGGGGCATGTTTATCGTGGTGTATTTATTTTCTTTACAAAACAGTTTAAAGACGTCTGGGCATCGAGGTTATGAGTTTCTGGAGTTCTGGTGTTGGAATTTGGTCCCATTCTTGCTTTATACATGTTTCCAGCCGCTGAAGAGTTTGTGGTCGTCTTTAATGTATTTTTCGTTTAATGATGCACCAAATGTTCTCTACAGGTGGAAGATCTGGACTGCAGGCAGGTTAATTCAGTCAATTCTACTACGAAGCCTTGCTGTTGTAATAGCTGCAGTATGTAGTTTTGCAATGTCTTAATGAAATACACAAAGTCTTCCCTGAAATAGACATCATCTGGAGAGGAGCATATGTTGCATTTCAGCATTTATAGTGCCTTTAAAACATGCAAGCTGCCCAAACCGTATGCACTTATGCACCCCATACTATCAGAGATGCTGGCTTTTGAACTAAAAACTCTTTGGCCTGTGATTTGTTTAACAAGAATGTCGAATTTGGACCTGTCTGAACATAGAACACTTTTCCACTTTGAATCAGTCCATTCTAAATGAGTCTTGGCCCACTGGACACAAAAGCACTTCTGAACCATGTTCACATATGGCTTCCTTTTTGCATGATAAAGAGTTAGTTGGCTTCTGCAGATGGCACAGCGGATTGTGTTTACCAACAGTGGTTTTTGGGAGTATTCCTAGGTCCATTTAATAATGTCAATCACAGAATCATGACGATGAGTGATGCAGTGTTGCCTGAGGGCCCCAAGACCCCAGGAATCCATCAAATTTCTTCGGCCTTGTCCCTTACACACAGAAATTTCTCCAGTTTTTCTGAAATCTTTTGATGATGTGAATTGCAAAGCCTCTGCAATTTGACATTGAGTAACATTGTTTTCACAAATTTTCTACACACTCTTTCACAGATTGGAGAGCCTCTGCCCATCTTTACTTCTGAGAGACTCTGCTTCTCTAAGACATCACTTTTATAGTAAATCATGTTACAGACCTGATGTCAATTAACTTAATTAGTTCTCACAGATGAGTCTTTTCAAAATGTATTGCTTTTTTTGCCCTTTGTTGCCCCGTGGCTTTTTTTTAAAGTTTGAAATGAGCTCATTTAGTGAATATGTAAAATGTTATGTTATCTATGTTCTATTGTAAATAAAATATTAGCTTATGTGATTTGTAAGTCTTTCGGTTATCATTTTATTCAAATTTAAAAAACATCCTGACTTTTTCCGGTTGTAGTATATATGTAGTATTTAGCAAGTAAAACGTTAACGAGAGCATTAATAATTTCTTCCGAAGTACCTGTTTACTTTGCTAATAGAAAGAAAAAGTATTAAATCAACCATGATGAACTGTTTTTGTTCCTCTGTCCATTCCAGCTCCATCACCATCTTTCCATCAGTGTCCTTATATTCCATAAAGTAACTCTCCCCATTACAGGCATAGGACACGTCCGTGATATTTGAGTTAGCCATGGCTACTGGAGCACTAACACACCAAAAGGGTGTTTGAGCTTCAGTGAGAACAGTGAGAGTCAGCATACAACAGTTCTGAGGAGGAGAAAAACACCATACTATAAAAAAAACTAGTATTTAAAATTCCCATTAGTAAGAAATTTTTAGCTTTTGGTTTAACATAGAAATCGGAAAATAATGAATTGATAAAATTACCCAAATATAATTATGAATAAAATTCGGAATGGAAATTTGGATAAAGTTATTGAGATATAAATATAAAAATATCTCTGCACGGTGGATAATTCTAACCCAGACTTAAATAACATATTATAATAATTATTATTATCCAGTTTGCTATTTATTGCTGGTTCACATCTAATGTAAAACACTGTATTTAATCCAAAATCAGTTTAGCATTAAAGTAATTAATTCAAAACTAATCCCAGATTTGCAGATTATACAACAATTCTGTAAAAAAATGTTATTTATGTAAAAACCTAAAATGTTTTGATACCTCAACGTGTCCCCGTAGTGCTTCAGTCCTCCAGGGCAGGCTTATTTTTCTGCACAAAGGGGTCTGCCGTGATCTGTTTGCTTTACTGATAACTTGCAAAGGGACATAACCGTCGGCAATCTGATCTGCAAAACAGCCACATCATACAAATAAACTATATAAAAAGTCTGAGAACTAATTTTATTTTAAAATAGTCCTTATTATACCTTTATAATTAAAATTGACTGACAACGTTTTTTGCTAACATTTGAGCCTCTTTTTATTATCACATATCGTTTCGTGATATTAGATCCACTGATATATGGTGCCATCTTGTGGCCATTTTGGATTGTGCTCAAAAAATGATTTGATTTAATTGATACACTGTACTTTCTTTAACATGTCAGCAATAATGCACCACACTACATTACTCAGTGGTTTAACTAGAAATACTAAGACGCTTTGAGTAAGTGTGAACGTTGTCATACGTTCTTGGTGCATACCAAAGAAGCAGACTAAGGCCAGTGAAAAAAATTGTTCTCAGTCCACTTTCAAACTCTGGTTTTGCAAAGGGACGTTATATGAATATTATGTGGTAGCGCAGTGGTTAAGTTGATGGACTATTAACTTGAGGACCAGGGTTCGATTCCCAGTTCCACCAAGCCATCACTGCTGGGCCCCTGAGCAAGGCCCTTAACCCCAATTGCTCAGTTGTATAACAAGGAATATTGTATGTCGCTCTGGATAAGGGCGTCTGCCAAATGCTGCAAATGACCATGCAAAATGGACCAAATATATCTAATTGGACCGAAATCTGAATTTTGCGATTCTTCGACACAAAATACTCAAGCATAACTACCTAGTTTATCTTATCAAACAACCTGTGTTAACTATTAGTCATGGGTGCTGTTTGAACTATTTCAGGAGCCTTTAGCTTGAGCATCTTTAGGTTTGTATCAAAAATGCGAGTGTTTATTTTCTTACTGGTCCGGACCAAATAAACCAAACACACCCACTTTTTTAAATTAAGATAGTTAAATTAGTTTGTTTTAACAAAGATATTAAAGACAGCACACTTAATTTTTCTTTTATCTTTCATTTTTTAAAATTGTAAAAGATTTGTTTCTTTAGCAAGAGACCCAAATTAGAGTATGGGCAGTGTTAGAAATAAAAATGTGTCGAAAACAGTAAAAGAAATAAATAAACATCGGGTCTCCATATCGGTTAATGATCACATGAACATGTAAATGAACCATAATGTTTCTCAATAAATTAATATCATTCAATTTCTAATTATATTTCCTATCTAATTATATTTCTTATTATAATCTTTGATGCTGTCTTTGACTGCTTAATAAATGAGGGTGCATTTTGTGTTATTGGGTTGCATATAGTATAAAGCGTAGCGCTTTAGCACAATCTACTGTCCATGCATTAAATAAGGGTTGTATATTATTAAGCCAAGCAAGTGAAAGCTCAGTATGTTTAATCTGACTCCTATGGCTAGAGACGTACACTAAAAAAACAATGCGAGCTGCACCTTTCCTGCAGAACAGCTGTGAAAAGCTGACTGACACAATGCTTTTCTGTGTGTTGTGCAATTCCAGGTGCATGCTGTAGCTATGCAGGCCGTAATCAGGATCGATGTCATCGAAAGGGGCTCGCATATCCGTTACGTCATACGGACTGGAGAAAAAAAGGTGGAAGCAGAAATCAAAAAGGTGTATATTAGAATTAAACACGATTTAATTATTACACGTAATTTAATTTTTAAGTCAAATTTTAATCCGGAGTTATGTTTTTCTTTAATCATACCCTAGATCTATAATTTTATTTAAAGGGATTCTAATATTACAGCTAGGGTAGGAAAAATAGGCACAGATAATCATTGAAAATGTACATTTAAAAAATCTGGCACACACGCCAAATATGGCCTGTGGATGACTTTTAAAGAACTTGTTTATCGGCATGTACTGTGTCTTGCCAATCATATTAAACATATCATGCAGTTTTTCCAAGTCAGTGGCAGCAATTTAATAATTTATTTGCCCTGTTATTTGTTTTTAACACACCGAAAGTGAGCAGCGCGACTCGTTCAAAGCAGGCCACACGGACCAGTATAAGGACTAATGACAATGCAGTGTGAGCTTAAAACAAATGCATTTACTCACTGACTGATCTCGATCACGTGACCATTTAACAATGCTGTGCTATTCAATGAGAAAGTTTGGAGCAGAGGTTTAGTTAGCCTACAAACTAAACATGAGAAACATTGTGCGACGTTTGTTAGATTACTTTTCAATCCACAGATCACAAGTATTTACAATAGATTTAACGGAGTAACACTAACTGTAACCTTGGTATTGTGCTAATGTTCCATCCATCCATCTATCCATCCATCCATCCATCCATCTATTGTCAATAATTCAATAAATCTGGCCCTCATTTATAACGTTTAAACACCCCTGAATTAACCAATACCCACATTTAGGGTAAATAAGTCAATTCAAAACTACATTCAGGTAAAATCTGAGGAATTACTTAGGATCACCAGAAGATGGAGTAGTCATGCAACTAATCTACTCAGTCCGTCTTAACACAGTGTCCCATGCCCAACCCATCGACTTAACATAACTGCTTCTTAGTGAAAATTAAAAAATCATACGATACAGACGTGGTGGAGGATCCCAGAAGAGTTCTTTCCACAAGTCTGTGATAATGCAAGGTTGCTAGGACAAATGCAATTTCCTGTTGCTTCTGCAAAAAACACACAAAAAACACAAAATTCCACTCTTATGCCCAACACACAAGCTAACATAATTACACACAAAAGCAATACTCAGTCATTTGTCTTTGTACAGACTGGGGATGTGGGTGGTGACGTATTTGACAGAAAATAAAATGAGTAAGAGCTCAAAATCATGACACAGATCTATGTCTACTCTAGTACATTGTCCTTTGTGAATATAATATAATATAATATAATATAATAAACACAAAAATCAGGTAAGTGCTGACGTATTGAGAGACGCTTGCAACTTTTATATATCTGCAGATTTTTAACGGATTTGGGTCAACATCTATTAGGCAAAAGCTGTTTAAAATGATATCTTAGACAATAATAACAAATTAGCTTAACAGAGTATAATTTAAATAAATAAAAGTTTGAGTTATGAATTTTGGGCATGACTATTTGGTGTTGAGTTGTAGTTGTGGCTTACGTCACTGTTTAAAATAGTACTAAACACTGATAATTATCGTACCTTTTTCCAGTACTGTATTTTATCAGTGATTTTAACCTTAAACTTTTTATGAAAACAATCTATGTAATCAAAATAATGACTGCCAGAGCTTTGGGCTGGATTTGCGTAATAGTGTGTTCAAGATACTTTTTTTTTTTTTTTTTTTTTTTTTTTTTTTTTTTATTTGTTTTCTTTTTTTTTTTTTTATTTATGAATATATTTTTGGGGCATTTTGCCTTCATTAATAGGACAGATCAGAGATAAATTGGAAAGGTTGGTGGAACCGGAGGGGAACTTAGCCAGAATCGTACCCAGGTCACCAGAGAGCAACAGCGCATGAGTGCCGGTGCCTTTATCCATTATGGCACAGTGCCGGCCACAATACTGCATGCTAGCTTTAAGTACCCTTAAATTTGCCCAAGTCATTGAGGTGTAAAGTTGCGTTCTGGTTGGAACTGACAAGCGACACCAGATGGACTCTACAGGGCGCGTTGGACTTTGGGGGTGGAGCTTTGTATACAGAAATAGAAAGTATTAAAATGCCATCTAAATTAAAAAAATTCAGTAATTTTACATATAATATAATTTTTAATATAATTTTGGTTGATATAAGTGTGTTTAAGGTAGAGTAGGTCAAAAGGTTAAACATGTACTGTATGTACCTGCCAAACCCCTACAGTTACACCATTCCCAATATCCAGCAAAGTAATGATGCCGTCTGAGCCGTACATTGTTCCACCATTCTTCTTTACTACCACTTTACTTAGGAGGGATCTCCAGCCTGGTCTATAACCAACAACATCAATTATCAGCAAATATGATAAAGAAGCAAAATGTTTTATAAATGATACACTATAATAAAAAAAATGTTACAGCGGAAGTGCCAAGTGTATGTAGCTATGTAGTAAAAGTTCATGTGACCATCCGTCATATATTAAAGTTGAAATGAAACTATTATATCATCCAATCAGATTTGAATGCTTAAGCTTTCTTTAGTCGTAACACGCATTAGTCTTGTACTGCAGATTTAAACTTTAGTCTGAGCAAAAGAAAATGTGGTTTTTTTTTGTATGTTTACCGTATCATTACATTTGAAATGTCTTACCTGCATGCGATTGGACAGTTAATAGGCACAAACATCACTCCATGCAGCTCTAGTGTAGCTGGTTCATTAAGAGTTGGCCAGTTTCCTGAACTCCAACCGACAGTCAGAGAGGCCTGGCTGAGGTAAACATGGGTGTGCTTGATTCTGTTCTCTGCTTGTGCATCTCTTACCGTCATCTCCCATGTGACACCAGAACTCCTGTTTAAAACAAAGACAGATATAAAAGCAATTGGGAGTTGAGGGCCTTTCTCAGAGGCCCAGCAGTGGCAGCTTGGTAGTGCTGGGAAACAAACCCCAATCCTCCAATTAGCAATCTAATGCCTTGACCACTGTACTACCACTTCATGTACCACTTTCATGTACACTTATTAGGGGCACCGGTACCCTTCTACTATACACTGGGTCACTGACCTTCTAATATCCTGTGACATTAGGACTGTACTGTATTTTCAACAACAACAAAAAAAGGATATCTTGCTAGCATATTTATTTAGTGTAATTACATATGTTAGTACATTTTAAATGTAACTTAATACTAAGGTAAGTAATGAATCATTCTATAGCTCAAAACATGGACTGATGTTTGACTTCACACAGTAAGCATTATTGTTTCGTTTTGTTTTTTTTATCCATTGAAGGCATTGTACTTGTGACATCAAAGTTAGAGTTAAAAAAAAGTACTTAGTACAGATGTACTCTAATATTGAATCTATAGAAAGATACAGGAAATTGATACAGGAATACCTTAAAACACACAAAAGCAATGTCTTGACTACTTAATTAAAATTGCCATGGTTGTTTAGATAGATAGATAGCTAGCTAGCTAGCTAGCTAGATAGATAGATAGATAGATAGATATTATTATATATATATTAGGCAGATTAAAAATACTTCTAAATAAAGCAGCTGCTTGAAACCCTAATCGAAGCCTGAAGTTTTGCCTGAAGGAAACAGCTAAAATGATGCAATGGCACCTATGACATCAATCAGAGTGAAAGAAACGAAGGCAGAAGTACTGAATCCCATAGAGACTTAATAGCTGTTGTTTGTGTCTCTGAGAGTGTGGAGACTATTATTATGGAGGTAAATCTCGTCCTTCTGTTCTTCTGTATACCCGGCGAGCCGACAGGGATTTGTCTGGACACGATGACGGTGCCAAGCTATTTATTTCCAGGATTTGACAAAACCTTCCGAGTGGTAGAACAATTACTTTCGCTCCCTCTGCACGGCACAAGACCTCCGGGTTGAAAATCGAGTGACTCGCCAGCTCTAATCAGAGGTTAAAACAGCAACATGGATCGTCAGTTGCGCTTGGGTTTCTCGTTTTCCCAAATGAGTGCTGGAGACGTGGCCTTTAAAGAAACCTTTGATAAGTCTGAGGACATCAGGGGGATGTGAGACATTTGTGACTTTATGTGAGATAAGAAATAATGGTAACGGGACATTTAGAGCATTACACATTGTACATGATATGCTGTTGTCCATCTGTAATAACTGTAATATACTTTGATTTTTAATAACTGTAATTCGACTTATACGTAAATGCGATAATTAATAATAAAATTATAGTTTAAAGCAGACAGATTTATGATTAGTTATGTTTTCTCTTTTCTCGTAAAAGTTAAGCAACAGAAATTGGTAGCGCGCTAAAACGGATACAAAATTTTCCAAAGTTTTCCGTGAGAAGTTTTCTGTGATTTCAAACAGGGTAGGATAGACAGACAAGAATCTGATCGTTTGCGCACGCACAAATCTCAGACTAATTAGCGCGCAGTTAAAAACCGCACACTTGAACCTAGGAGACTTTTAACATGGCTCTGGCTTTTGGAGCGGCAGCATTTTCGCTGTCAGAAAAACAAAACAGAGTTGGCCATGTGTGAGCCACGCGATCGCTCCTGAGATTCGTCCTAATTAGACTGAGCCAATTAGCAAATGTGCTGGATGGCTTTGGCATGTTTGGCTAACATCTCAACTCTTCAGCATTCGCTACTTAGCAAAGCCTTATGGGATCACCTCGGGCTGTCTTCATAATATGGCTGTAAGGTGGAGTGAATTTTTGATTTTTTTATTTACATTTGTTTTGCTTTTTTTTTTTGCTTTCTATCGTAGTACTAATTAAGATAATAGAACGATTCAGACAGAGCTACAGAGAATTAACGGCCATATATTTTTGATTAAAACTTCAATACTTTTTGGAGTGTCAATTGTTGAAATCTATCTAAACTGCTAGCTCTGACCTGACCTGAACACAAGCTTTTAATGTAACAACCACAACAACACTAACTTCCATGACAACTGTCCATTTATATTGCTCACCTGAGGACCTCAGCGGTTCGAATAGGCAGTCCGGTGTAAGAATTAATGGATTTGAGTTTTTTCTTCCAGCTCTTATTACGACTGGCCAGCTCTTCAAAGAAAACTCTCTTCCAGTATCCCTTGGGCTTTTCCGGAATTCTGTCCATGTCCACTTCATCTGTCACATCCTTCATTAGGCTGGATGTCTTGGTTTTCGCTCGCTGCCAGGTGTAAAAGCGATACCACATGGCACTGAGGATAGACAGTTCATTATTAAAAGTGGCAGATAATTGAATTTAAAAGCTTTTGTCTGGATAAAATTAGTCTGGCTTTACTTAACCCTTTCAGAAGTATAATAAATGAATAGCTAGGGGACAGAATCCATTTGCATAATGTTCCCCTTTCCGTCCTAATGTGGTCGGTGAGCCAGGACAGGTTTGATATTAGATTTTTTTTTTTTTTGTAGTTCTGAAACTTTAAGAAAAACGATGCTGGGATGTAACTGAAGGATGTTTTATTTGTCTCAAACCGCAGCTGTTTATTGTCTCACACGGACCAGCTGACATGGATAAAGTATAACTAACTGTAACACTGTAGACTGTGGCCAGCATTTGTCTTTAGCAAGGACTGGTGTTAATCATTACTTCTTCCAGGTTCGTCTTCAATAAAACTTGATGGTGAAATGCAAAAACTGTAATACTCGAAATGCTGTAATAAATGTCTGACGTTCGCTTGGGAAATGTTGTATTTATATAGATGATGTATACGGTATGTGCATTTATTAATCTGGCATATCTTTCTGCATTAATGTTAGACTCATTTATTGAAGTTGATATGTTACAAACAGATGTGTATAATTTTTTTTTTCTAAAAATTGATGTTCTAAAAAAAAAAAATCATAATATCATGACTGAAATCATGACACCAAAAATGATATAAAAATGTTTAATTTCTCTTTTATCTTGCATAGGTTGTCTTTCGGCAAAGATTATGTTAGGTTAAAAAAAGCCCGTTTAATTGAATGTCACATTTTTTTTATTGCTGTTTACTTGCTATGTCTCATACAAGATTTGAGATCAGATGCTGGCTGTCAAAATCTGTATGCTATGTTCCGGTGCTGCAGTTATAATATCTGGAATTTATCACTCCTTCAAAATTACTTTTGGTTTACCGATAAAGCACAAACATGCGGTATTTAAGCTCGGAAGAGGATATAAAGGACTTTTTGCTGTAGAACGTGTCAATCATTTAATGTGAAATGACCATGAGCCAAGAACAGTGATTGTAAAAGTGTTTCTATAGACTATTGCAGCCATTTCACACAAAACACCTATGTAGGAAGTTATAACTGCAATTTTATCAAAAATAAATAAAAAAATACTAATTGGCTCAAATTTAACAGCACTTTATTAACAAAACGAAAGATTTACATGCCACAATTGCTCGTTTATTGAAAAATTAAATCATCTACGCTGCCTAACTATAGTATTTATTTCGTTTTTAAGCTAAAAATCAGGTTATTCGACTGTCTGGTAAGGGTAAAACTCACACTTACTTGTTTTCAGCCAGCTCATGGAAATGCTTGTTGACGAGGCCAAGGCAGAAAAGAGATCCAGCATCCAAGTATGAAATAATCTTCTCTGTGATCTCTGGTGGCATCCTAAAGCCAATGGACATAAAAACATAAACATGATTTAATCAAAGCTCTCGGAACTTTAATGTAGTTGACTGTACCTAGAATTATTAAATAAAATAACAACTGCCAGATAATGTTTGATTTCCAAGGTTTATTTGAGCTACATGATCTAATTTATACTTAACCAATTTAAAAGAAGTTTGCTATTTATTAATTTGGTGTACTGTATGCAAGGTGGCTGCTCCTATCGTGGCATGGTGTTCAGATGCATTTGAACACTGTATCTGGACCTTTCTACCCAATCTTCTCCAGTTTTATAACCTGGACTTGGATCCAGGGTCCTTGCGTCCTGAGGTCCCACACACAGGACTTGGCGCTATGTCGACGTGCGTATTTTTATTCCCACAGCCTTTTAATGCAGCTTGGGTTCCTTAAGGGGAAAGTGGTGGCTCATGGGTAAGGTGTTACCAAAAATTGTGGGTTTGATTCCCAGCTCCACCAAACCACCACCTCAAGACCCCCAAATGCTCAGTTGTATAAATGAGATAAATGTAAGTCGTTCTGGATAAGGGTGTCTGCCAAATGCTGTAAATGCAATGTAAAGGGGAACGTGTGTAACCATGGTTCCCCAAGAAAATAGCATCACTGCCTGTGCTCAAGAGCTTATCGTGGCACAGCATGTGTTTATGTAGTATTACTAATGTAATGTCTTTTAATTACACATGCTTTAGGCCAAAGGTTCCAAAGGCTGTTCCCACAGAGTAACCATTGAGTTAACATTGAGACGTTCCACACTGTGGAAGAACTCTAGTGTCCGGGACAAAGCCCTGAGTTTGACTCCACCCCACTAAACACCTTCGGCATTACTTGAAACACCTTTGACACTTTATACCTCAGCGTCATAACTCATTAACACTATTGTGGGTTGAATGAGCAAATCTCTAAAGTCATGCTTCAAAATCCACTGAAAAACATTTCCAGATGTGATTATAATCAGGAATATGATGTTTAGAAACACATATGGGTGTAATAAAGACCAAAGACCATAGTTTACAGCCAGGACTTACCTCTCTAAGTAGTTTTTGGTCTTGACAGATACGGCTGGAGGTTTGGAATTGGTGGATGATCGATGGTTCAACCTGTATTTCAGTCTGTAAATAGGAGACCTGCTATAAATAGCTTCAGCACAAACTTAAAAGTTACTCTAGATGTTCGAAATAGACTGCGCTGAAAAATAAAAGTACATTTTGTTTATTACTCCAACCGCAACCTCTGCAATAGTTATGTCAATACTATATTGGCTACCGTAGCACTGTTTGGTGGGAATATAACACGGTAGCATTGGTAGCATTGTATGTTGAATAAATAATGTAACCCAATGTGGGAGACTAAAAACACTTTACAGGGTGATAAACATTATACACACTTATCATGATAATAACTATTAATAACTAATCACTTATGTGCTAATCAAACACTCTATTGGCTAAAATAGCAGTGTCTGGTTAATTCGTACACTTTATGGGATGCTGTAACCGTGAAAGTGTAACTCTAACACGGCATGGGATAATGTAGAGGTTAATTAAACACCGCATGAGATAATGAACACTGATATGGTACGGTATTAACTAACATAAGTGTTTGTTTAAGTCGAGCTCATGTTAGTGTTGGTATATAGGTATAATGAAACAATGTGTGGGTAACTGAACACTGTACTGGATGACTTAATACTGCTGGTAGAATTTAGTATTAAATAGGCTCCTTAAGTAAGTAGTAAGTATAGTATATTCAATTCATTGTCATTGTGTAAGGTACGTGTACAGAGCCAATGAAATGCATTTTTCGCATATCCCATCTTGGTAAGTTGGGGGTCAGGGCGCAGGGTCAGCTATGATACAGTGCCCCCTGGAGCAGGAGGGGTTGAGGGTCTTGCTCAAGGACCCAACAGTGGTTGACTTGCCGGAGGTGGGGCTTGAGCCCAGGTGTTTCTGGTCTTCAGATTAACAACTCAGCACCTTGACCATTTGAGCCACCACTGCCCCCTAACACCGTTAGGAGTTAATGTAAATGGATAATTTAAAAAGAAAGTAATTATTTCAAGCCTGTGTGGGTTAACGTAACACTACATGGGATTGTGGAACACTGTGTAAATTAATATAACCCCAGAATAATGTAACACTGTTTTAGTTATTTTAACACTTTATGGGATGATGTAACACAGTGATGGTTAATGTAACCCTGTACGAGTTAGTAAGGGTTAATTATCCACTGTGCCGAATAATGTAACTCTGTTGAAAATTGGGGGTAATTTAACAAGTATAGTATGATGTATGGGTTAATTTAAGCTCGTAAATAAAGAATGTATTGTTTGATTGTTAAGAATGTAATTTGACACTGCGTGGGTTAATAAAACACGGGAGATATAGACTAGTTTCATTAAATAACACTGTAAAGGGGGGGTGAAGGGGTTAATTTAATATTATAAGAAATGATGTAATGATGGATCAAATCAACTGTTTGGTATAATTAACACTGTAAGATTGTAAGATTAATGTAACAATGTAACGACTAATTTAGCACTTTGTAGTAGTTCATTTAATCCTGTAAGGTTTTATTTAGCACAGTTTACCGATGAAACGGTTAATTCCGGCACAGAAATCGCTAACTGTTTAAAAAGCTATTAAACAATAACCGTACCAACACCAACAACAGTTAAATACCTCTTTAACATACCTCTGTAAATTCATCTCGGCGTCCCTGATGTATAATTAGTTTTATTATAATAATAATTTAAATGTATAACACGGAAATTCTGTTTTTTTAGCGAAACTTAATACGCGCGTGGCCGCGTCTGGTAACTACGGCAACACGACGAGGAGAAAGCGGTTGCTAGTGCTAGTCCTCGCCATATTGGAGAGGTCTGTAAAATTCGGATTAATCTGCAGGGCGAGGCGTCCGCCATATTGGAGAGGTCGACATTCAAACGTGCATACGGAATGTTATGTTATCTACATACAGTAATAATATTTGTGTTCAGCGTAATTACATCCTAATTGTTAACTGTAAGCGGATGTGCTGAATGCTGATGTTAAATACAAATTAAATTGTGTTAATTCTAATGTTACTTTAAACTTAGTGTTGCATGCATTCTTAATATCATCATTGTTGTTATTCATTCTTTCCTTTTCTATACCCACCTATTCCCTAATTCAGGGTCACAGGGATGACCTGGAGTCTATCCCAGCTCTGTCTCTGAAAGGCCAAAAGGCAGGAGGGGTACACCATGGACCGGTTGCCAGTCCTTTACAGGGCTACACACACTTACACTACTAGGGGCAGTTTAGAATCACCAATCAACCTAACATACATGTTAAACCCAACGCAAGAATGGGGAGAACGTGCAAACTCCACACAGAAAGGCCCGTGCCCGGGAATCGAACCCGAGACCTTCTTGTTGTGAGGCAACAGTGCTAATTAATAAGCTGCCCTATTGTTATTATTATTAAGCTTCTATAATATATCTACATATTATATTACAATGTTAGCTTGTTAGACTGCTCGTTAAGTCATTTTCCCAAAAAGTTAGTTTTTAGTAAATCTTAATGTGTAACTAATACTGATTGAATGCTTTTGTTGATGATCTGTAGGGTGATATATTACACAACATGAATTATTTCTCGCAGCAAAACAAAGTTTTACAAGACATCCCAGAGTGCTTGAGTTTTTTTCTGACACCTTCTTAAATTATTCAGGTTTCAGCATCTAGGAACAGCCATTCCTTATAGACTTACTTTTCCAAAGCACTGACACCTGGGAATCCCTCTGTAACTGTTAAATATACCTCTTATTGCTTTGCTATAGAAATGATTAGATGTAGGCTTGCACTGAGCACGGGCAGAGGCGCTGGAGGTATGGCAGCGTATCATTCCCTTTGGGAACCAGGGTTACATATGTAATCTGGATACATTCCCATTCAGCTACTTGAGTTGAATCAAGATGGTTTGGAAACGAGATACCCCCGCAAATGACAGAACCAGACAAATGTGTGCAGCGAGGACCATCATGCTGCTCTACAGACATCTGGCAAAGATACCACCAAGGCCAGTGCTTTTAAGGGTCAGACAGGAAGTCCCTGCGTCTTAGGCTCCACTATTGCCGAGGCACAGCACATGCTTACGACCTGGGGCGCCTCATACTTACTCGCCTTGGGCTTATGGAAGCGTGGTCCACATTGTAACCGAATTCCAGATGACCACTGGACTAGGTTATAGTCTGAGCTGAGGCTAATATGCTTTTCATGGCATTAAGAAGTTTCTACACTGCTATAAAGTCTACTAAGGGGAACCAACCTCTCAAGTACGTCTGTACATCAAACAACGACTGTTGAAAGTGGAATAAGTGCACTGGAACTCTTTTACGGTGCTAGCACCCAGCCCCCTTGAGATCTGATGGCTCCACTTCCGAGCAAACAACACAACACTCACTCAATACTCTCACTGACACATGCGCTGCAAAAAAAGAGCTTATCGCACTGCAACAGTGTTTATATAGCAATACTTCCTGGTTAAAGATGTCACCTGTTCATGACATAATGTTTCTCTATTAGACAGATTACAATATGCGCTTAAGGCCAATGGTGTTTAAAAAGGCGTTCCACATAGCATCACGACACAGCTAGAGTTCCTGATAGGGAAGTCAATTTTTTGTCTCCAACCTGAGACCCCAGGAATCTAAATAGTTGAACCGCTAAATAGATCCTACGCTAACTTTACATCATAATATTTAATCGAACATAAATCCGATAAATCATTTGCACTTCTTTTTGTATTGTGCTGTTATTCATACTGCAGAGGAACAAACAGGTGAAGACAGACTAAAAGGTAACAATAATGCTGCTTGTTGGAGCGAATAGTTACAGACAGTAGCGCGTGACTTTTATTTCACATGGCTGAGGATCTGCCATGCAGTAAGATGTCCTGAGGTTTGTGAATAGAGTCCCTGTGTCCTCTCAGCGTGACATTTCCATGTTCTCTGATGTTTTCTCGCTTTTCTCTAAGCCATGGTTAAGGGAGTGCTCTTGGGGCTTTAATGTCAGTTTCTGCATTGCTTGTCACTACACGCTGCATGATGGCTGTCAGAAAGGTAGCCAAGGCACGAAGAGACTTCAGCTTCAGCTCCACAACTCAGAATTTATCTGTTTTTTATTTGTTTGTAGGCCAAAACGAAGTAGTTGTTAACCCACAGATATGACGTGTTTGTCATTTTAAATAGCTGGGAGAAATCTAGATATTTTAAAAGCATCATTTTGTTTAATAAAATACATATTTTATTTTAAAATGTAAAATGTCATGTTTCACGTGCAGCATTTATGACATCGTAAATATGGTTATATCTATGTTAGATTTCGTAACTCGATGTAATTTGTAGATGACTTTCATCACGGATTATAAAAAAAACAAAAACAAAACATTTCTCAGCCAATCATTAGGTTTAGAATTAAATATTATTTAATGATAAAATTATTAGAATTTCGGATTATATTTACATTATTTAGCAGACACCCTTATCCAGAGCGACTTACATTATTTCCTGTTATACAACTGATGTTTAATACAGTGATGACTTGGTGGTCCTGGGAATTAAACCCAGGTTTTCAAGTTGGTAGTCCAACACCTTTACCATCATAATACCTTCATAATAATCAGCTGATGATTTAACTTTATTTATAAACTGTTAAAGAATACTTATAACCATCTACAGACTCGATGGTTTAACAGTGTTTTGTTATTACTGCTTTTAATAAGTAGGTGTTGCGTATTACAAACAAATTCTGGAAACTAATTATCAGTGGAAAAACATGTTTAAGTCAAATATTATTGCATAGCATGACCAGGTCAATAATTAACTAAATACTTCATCTTAGCATTTAAAGATCCTCGACCCCACCATTACTTCTCGAATGATTCCTAGTGGTATGACAACAGTTATATAATATTGCCAATTAGTAACTTTCTAGTGACAGTTAATTAAAGAGGTTAAAAGACGGTTCAGCAGTCTTAATGCACTCTGTCGAAGTGAGAATCATGTTCTTGGAAACTTTTGGCTCAGCCTTTTTTAAAAAGTCATTATTTAACCCCAGGAGGTCAAATAAGCCCCCACTTTGTTTGTTAACTCTCGGTAATTTGTGGGCGTAGATGGTCCAGCATGTTTAAAGCATGGATCATTATAATGAATACTCTTCTCTGGATAATCTCATTAATCTCAGGATTACAGTTCCTTGTGTTATATGGTCGCACTGGGTTACTGAACACATTTAGAACAATGTTAATTCCATTAGTTTTAATCTTGCTGCTCTTCCAACATTTTCTGCACTCACGGCTGAAGGTACAGTTAAAAATGTGTATAAAAAAAGAGTAAAACTATATATATATATAGATATATATACAGAGAGAGAGAGAGAGTGAGAGAGAGGTTCTTTAAAGGTTTAATGAAATCTTTCTATTAGATCCAAGGTTCTGTGAATGAATAATATATATATATATATATATATATATATATATATATATATATATATATATATATAAATTCAAAGAACCTTGGATCCAATAGAAACATTTCATTGATCATCTGTAGGAGTTCTTCACAAGAAACACTTTAGAGAACCTGTGGAAATGTCTGATGCCTTATCCATCCATTCATCCACCCACCAACCTGACCACCCATCCATCCATTCATCTATCCATCCATCCATCCATCCATCCATCCATCCATCCACCAATCCATTTCTCCATCTATCCATCCATCCATCCATTTATCCAACTTTCCATCCATCTATCCATCCATGCATCCATTATCATTTTATCAAACGCATTATCTAAGTTATCTTCAGTGCTTATATACTTTAAACTTATATTTTAACTTCAGTCATCTGAACAAACTTGCAGTGTTTGTGATTGATTCACACTGTTGTAATAAGGTGCAGTTAAAATAATAGGATAGTCTTTATTTGTTAGACGAGTCCTCTATAAAAAAAAATAAAAAAATCTATTTTATTTTAGACCTAATCACATTCAGAGTCGGTTCAAAATTACATGTAGTAAATACGTGAAAGACAAAAGAATAGCTAAAGAGATTGAGAAAGAGCTAATGAGTAGATCCATCAACAGTAGCTGAAAACCAGGTTCTCCTCCACTGGATGGAGCTAAAGCACCTTTAATTGTCTACTCTATTGAACAGGAACATTTTTGTCATGTCCCCAACATGATTTTCTCCTTGTTTTGTGCTGTAATTAATTTGTACTACATCAGTCTGACCACCTTTGTTCTCGCTCTTTGTTCTCTAAACAGTTTTACTTTTAGCACATTCGCAGCAAAGTTATCAAACGTGTAATGTTTTGTTTACTGAATGACAGGAGACATGCAAAAATAGAAGAAAAGAAAAAAAAATAGAAGATTTGTTTTATTCATTAATTCAGCTGACCGGGTCGATTCATGAGAAGGAAGTCCACAGAAAGGATAAATAGCGCTCAGACACTTGGTGAGCGTGTGATTGTGTATGTGAGTAATCCTGAATCTGGGCGGGAATTGCCTTTATAAAGGAACGAAGGGGAGGAGGACTTCTCTTCATTCCGCTCTCTCCCTCAGAAGGACGCAGATGTCCCACACAGCAATGGATTTACCAGGTAAAAAAGGAAACTTAAGGACTTAAAGGGAAATAATTATACAGCTTTTATTTGTGTGTATTGAGAACATGCAGTGTAATTACATTGTAATACCTTTTTTATTACAGTTACTAAATCAGTATCATTTATATTTATAATTTATATTAAGTGATTTGTTTTTAATGCATGATATCATAGAAAGAATGTCAAAATGAGTAGAATTTTATATAAATTTTACTTGTGTTAGAAAAATGCATAACAATGTGCATAATCACAGAACTGCATGTGTTTCAGATTAATGTGAACAAAAACGGTTCTAATCCTAATCTCTACTTTACTTTTTCTCCCATCCAGAATATATCAAACAAGTCTTCTGAAGATATCCGTATCAGCCAAGTCGAAGGAAAAGGTTGTGCCCCAGAGTTAGAAAAGAAAGAAAAAAGTAAGTAAAAAGGAGCGAGAAACAGAAGATAGAGTGAAAGAGAAAGCTCGGAGGAGGTGATTATTGACATAAGAATTCCCCAAAGGACTGGATTTTAACAGATTTGTAACGCTGCCTCTGTGATTATGATGGGATGCTACGTCGCACAGATGCTGCTGCTTGTCCTTGCTCTGCTCCTGGTGCTTGGTGTCAATGTGTCCTTGGGTCAGAACGACACTGAACCCGTGGTCCTGGAAGGAAAATGTTTGGTGGTATGCGACTCGAACCCGTCGTCGGATGGCGGTGTGACGTCAGCGCTGGGCATCTCGGTGCGCTCGGGGAGTGCCAGGGTAGCTTTCTCGGCCATAAGGGGCACCAATCATGAGCCGTCTGACATGAGCAACACCTCCACCACTATCTACTTTGACCAGGTCTATAACTTATTCATTTTTGTGAATGACAACACACTGTACTTGCAATAATTACTAACTTATTAGCTTAGACATAGGTGATAACATTGCATAGTGTGTGTGTGTGTCTAATTTTAATTTTGATAAGGTTTTGGAACTAGATAAGATTTAATATGTTCTGACGTGTCATTACTGTAAATTAAGCTACGTTATATAGTATTTGTTAATTGTAGATTACATTAGAATTGAGTATTTAAGGCTTACATTTTTTCCAGGTAGACTAAGAGAAAAGGAGTGAGAGTTGGACTGAGTGTGTGTTAGTGCGATTTTGGATTACGGCATACGCTTCTGTTCTCGTTGCCAATCATTCACTTTTCTTGTTATGAAAAGGTTGAAAAAATCTAAATACTGAATGTAAATCCAACCCCTTACAGACATTACACAGTATAATCTGTCTCCTAAAATACACAATGACTTATTCAATTTTTTTCGTTAGCATAAAAGCGTGTGTTTAACTAATTCCTACAATGTTTAAGTTGAATGAAATAATGCTTATCTTTGGTGGCTTTTTAACGTATAGTGCAGATTACACTCGAGGTAAACACAAGCTTTAACCATCACTTTCACACTATTCCTGTGAGCAAAAATTAAGGTGGCTGATTAATTAATTAGTGTTAAATCAATTAACACTTTATTAAAAGGTTGGAAGCATTACCAAGCTTAAGTGTTAATTTAACACTTTCTTCAGCTTTATTAAATTCAGAGAACTTTTTGCTCTGAATTAATACTTCCTCATCAGGCAAAATATAGGATTAGATTAGATCAGATTAGATAAAATAAGATAAGACAAGATAAGCCTAAGTCTAAAATACAATAGAAAAACAACTAGTACAAATAGTTACAAAATTTAAGAAACAAACTATTAAATTGCACTAAGGTTTAATATCTATTATGCATCATAAGTATTATCGCTCCTTTAGACACTTAGAATAGAACAATCCTCAATCAAGGATGAGAGCTGGAGTATAACTTGCACCCCCTGTAATGCTTTTAATGGCCTTCGCAACAAACCCACCATTTTGCCCAAACGGGTCCAAGATCAGCAACAGTATCAGAAAAAAATCACATGCGTTTCATTGTAACTAAACAAACAGACAAGGCTGTACTTTACCATGGTATAACCTATTTGTTCGCAAATTAAACAGGTGACATGATAGATCATGTTGGGGAAATAAAACTTGCTAGATTAAATGTGAAAAAGGGACAAAAATTAAGGATCTTTTATAATAAACATATTTATACAGTCCGTAAAACAGAAATTAATATGTGTATGAAATTAAATTGCATTTTTTTTGCTTATAAAGGCATGGAAGAGGAAATGTGTTTGTTTTTTTTTTTTTGTTTTTTTTTTAATAATGCCTTCATAACTATAAATGTCGTATGTCTTTGCTGCTGCTGTCAGGTTTTAGTGAACATTGGCAACCATTTTGACTTGAAGGCCAGCGTGTTCACGGCACCACGGAGGGGAATCTACAGTTTCAGCTTTCATGTGGTGAAAGTCTACAACAGACAAACCATCCAGGTAAGAAAAAGAGCTTATTAATGGTGTCAAGTGGTGGAGATCGGTAAACAATACATAATTCGAATCTTCCTTCGTGTACCACAAAGAAAATAGCTGAATAAAGCCAGGATGGGATGTACTTGTACGGAAATAAAATCTTGATTTTGAAAGAAATAGTAATTAACTTGGTTTTATTTTTACACTCAGTCTGAATGATAAATATAGAAAAGATCTGATTAGGAAAGATTTTCTGGATCTTAGGAATTTTATCTTTTATAAAAATAGAGAAGTGCATCTGTTTGCCCAAGATGAATTAAGTTCTAGTGTATTATCTTGTGTAATATTTATAATGTAAGTTTAAATTGATCTCAACGTCGCGTTTATAGTCTATCTTATTCATTCATGTCCGACTGAATTAATACTATGCTATAGTCTAATATCGTATACAATAATATGTGTTTATTCTTGCTTTCTAAACTACTTTTGTAGACAATAGATGCCCCCTTAAGAAAAAAAAGTCTGCAAAGTGTTAGGTTATTAAGAGCAATAGAAATTGTTTCCAGTCCTGATGCCTATTAGTGGAGATATGAGGTTTCAGCAGAACGTCAACAATATTTTTTCTTAGTTTTACCCCAGGGGACAATTAGCACCATGGTGTCTAATATGTTCAGGTTTCTCTGGTATTTAGGGATTACCATGGCTTTAATTAGATTTATATACACATTCATTCAGGAGATAAACAAAGCAAATGTCTTTGGTGATGGATCACCATGAAAATTACTTAAAACATTAAATAAATATCTTTTCGCTGCTTGTTCTGCAAATATAATTTTTTTAGATTTTGTTTCTTTAATGATTTTTTTGTTTTTTAAAAAGGCTGAAATTAAAAAAAAAAATTCAATAGGGACATCAAAGCTAAAATTTATGTTGTATTTGTGTGTATTGTACATTATTTTTATCTGTCTTTTGCCTGAAGACATTGTATGACCTCAATCTTGTTTGGTATAAATTGTATATAATTTAGTTATTTTAGTATTTTTAACAATTCTTACTATTATAATTAAAATATAATATTAAAAAAGTATATATGAATAAAAAGATTTTTTTTCAGGAAAACCTTTTTCCATTCTAATAAAACCCTGTAGATTTTTATTTGAACCACCTAAAGCTCCATATAGAAACATTAGAAGGTCTTAAATACGCAGATTCCCAAACATCCAATAAAACAAAAAATTTTTAATATAGGGAATGTTTTCTTCTACAAATAATGCAAAATAATAACTTTTTTTTGTGTGTTTAGGTGAACTTGATGCACAATGAATACCCCATCATATCCGCATTCGCTGGAGATCAGGATGTCACGAGGGAGGCGGCAAGTAACGGAGTGTTACTGATGGTGGAGAGGGAGGACCGGGTTTATCTTAAACTGGAGCGAGGAAATCTGATGGGCGGTTGGAAATACTCCACCTTTTCTGGATTTTTAGTTTTCCCTCTCTAATTGCTCTAAACATCTAAGGACTCTTTTTTTTTTTAAAGAGCTTGGATGTATTCATCATATGCTCAATATGGACCCTGGAGTTTGTGTATTAATCTTATATAACCAGAGCAAGAGGAACCCGTTTGGATTTTTTTTTTGGAGGAAATATATATATATATATATATATATATATATATATATATATATATATTTATATTTCACCTAAGAATAAAAGTGGACAACTATAGAAACATAGAAGACGGAGAACTGGGATCCCAGACTGCGAATATTTATATTTGACCAATGCTTTTTTGTTGTGTTTGTAGATCCTTAAAAATTGATGCAAGGTTGATATGTGGAGCTGCAGACCTTCCTAATTCGAGCAATGTGTTACTAAAGCAAATTAGTTTTTTTTTTTCTGCACGAATGGAAGATCCTGTTTGTCTGTGGTGTTCATGGTGTTTCCGTTGGACGCTGAACCTATTAAACATTATGCCACACATAGGCTGCCTAATAAATGGTGATTATAAAAGGAGAAAAAAAAAACCATATATAAGTATAACCAGCCAATGGGGACAACTGAAATTCTGAACAATTTATCTGAATTTATAAAGTACATATTATTCACATGGTGTGTTCTACATTCCAGATCTGCGTTAACTTTAACTGATTTGCTGTTCCGTGATCCTGCTCACAAATGTGCATTGTGAAAAAAAAAAACCCTATATGATGTCCCGCCTAATAAAATATTGTCTTGTATGTGTATTAATTCAGTCTTTTTTTAATTATTAATAAAACACAGCGTCTAAAAAAAGAATCTTTATCCATCAGAGTGAGACGTATTATCGATTAAAGTTATCGATTAAATATAGGATCTCATATTTCGTCGCATGATGACACACAGTGTAGCGCATAAAATGTGTTAATTGCACCATCTAAGGCTGTTATTCAACTTTGATATAGAGGGATGTGGATTTTTCTAAATTAAATGTCCATGCTAACACCACCGCTGCAATAACGCTACAATTTAAAGCCACACCGAATTCAATAATTCAACCTGCTAAATCAACGCTAAGATGTAAAAAGATGTTACTTTTAAGATAAATAAATGAAATATATTAACTGTTATAAGCTGTGAACATGATAGGACACATTATTAAGACTAGCTCTAGCATTCATAGGCTGACGAGCACTGAGATTGCTAGGACAATTACTTGTTGCGCAAGCTAGCTAAAGCTTTATGGAGGCAACTAGCACATTAGCTGTTACTCCGATATTATATTTAAATATAGATTCTGTTATATAAATTAGTATACAAATTAATTGCTCCTAATTTTTAAAGTTATCACTGGCTAGCAGTTCCCTAACATTACATAAATCATCCCATTATGCTAGCTCGCTCGCTAGCTATTGTTACTTACAGCAAAACTAAATACGTTAATTTTTTTTGTCTGGTCACACATTTTCAACACAATCATATCAATACAAGATTTTTAATATCCTGTGTGGACCAAATATCCTGACAGCTGAGGGAACATCTGACCCTTTTTTCCATGTGGAAACATCTGGCCAGGCCTTGTTTGGAAAGATGGCTAATTTTAAAAAATAAAAGAGTTTTATAATTAATAAAAAAAAACCCAGATGTAGCTGGTTACTGAGGTTAATCGTGGGGTTAAATTCAGGTGTAGGCGTAGCTGTAATTAGCTACATTAATAATATTGTCAGTCGATGGTGCTCTGTGTGTGTGTGTGGGGGGGGGATGCATTTGTGTGTGTACTCGCGTGTGTGTGTGCGTGTGAATCCCCTTGGCATAATCTGAAAAGCCAAAATGTTTTTATTAGATATTGGAATAACAGCATATGTTATGTAATTTGGGGAAAAATATGAAAAATAATAAAATATAAAAGAAAAGAGAATTGAGGCAGAATTTTAAGTGTTTAGTATGTGCAGTGACAGAGATGTAGTCTACTTTTCCAGGAAACCTTTAGCAATGTTTTTCATTTACATATTTCTTGTGGCTGAATATAAAGTATAAGGCACTAAATAAAGGTTTATAGGGTGATAAGGCTTATGAGTATTATGTGGTATCCTAGATATAAGTATTGTTTTTTTTTGGAATAGTTAATTGTGACCTCTATAGTTGTGACGAATGCCGTTGGAGTTCCTTTAATATTAATTATGGTACAATTTTATAGTACAAGTGTGAAACACAATAATGTCTTTGTTATTGCGTTTATTATTCCTACACCAAAACGAAGAGACCCAAACTCTGTACCAGCATGACAATGCGTCTGTGCACAAATCCCCTGAGCTTTTGGGGGATTTCGGTTGATGTTATGTGTTATAGAAAACACAAAACCCTGACCTCAGCCGCACTGAACACCTTCAGGATGAACTGAAACGCTGACGACCTCCTTCCACCCCAGACCTCCTTCCCCAACATTAGTGCCTGAACTCCCTATTATAACTGACTGAGGGAATCCCTACGGTCGCATTTCTAAATCGTGTGATTCCTTTCCAGAATTGTAAAGGTTATTATAGGAATACGAGTGAGACTAAATAAGACAAATATTACTTATTTGACAAATATAGTCTTGTTTGTGCTTTAAAACAATGCTGTGTTTTCCAAGATGTTCTACACTCCCCATTAAAAAACTCTGCACCATAAAACCCACATAGGTGCCATAAATCTATGTTCTAAGCGACACTTTTATGAGCGCACAGATGGCTGAATAGTGTGTGTTTTTAATTATGAAAAAGTATCAACATCCAAGACACACTTCCCGCATGAATGTTTCTTTTTTTTATCTCACTCTCCTGAAATACAATACTCTTGTTAAACTCCCATCGCGGGCTAATTTGAGCAGGCGGGTTTTTCTCTCAGCAGGTTCATCCACCTCCCTGTGACTTCACAGCGCGACATGCTGTAATGCTTCACGAATTTGTGACTGAAATTGCATATTAATGGCACGTGTGGAGTTTTAACGCTGGATTTTTCAGGGTTCCAGCACTGGTGTCAGTTGCGGTTAGTCATTAATCTGTGCACGCCTCCCTGATGAGAGCTGCAGCTGTAATTCTGACTCATCCAGGCTTGAACAAAGCTTCTTACACACACCAAAAAATTACATGCACATAGAAACATGGTGCACAAGTACTGGGGTCGACAGCTAATAGGTTAAAAGTGATGCGAAATGTTTTTATTTTACTAGAGCTACCAAGAACAAAGTCTATGATTGTCAGCTAATAAACAGTTTCGCTTGAGGCAAGAACGTAGGCAATATGTTTATGATGATATTAAAAAGCCCTTTAATAATGAATGTAGGCTGTAGAAATTGTTAAGCATTATTGATCATATACCACAAATCATGTTGCAACACACAATAGGGAATTTTTTTTTTGGACAGGGAATTCAAAATGTAGCATATTGTCTTAAATATGACATTGTTTAGTTATTCTAAAGTGTTTTAACTTATACATTTTCCTAGCCAAGCCATCTGAATACTGCGGGACAAAAAGGAGGGGACTGACTGCACCCCTGGACTTCCTCACCAAACAATAGTGCCTGATCTCACTATACTACATACTACAGAACGGCAGGAGGGGTACACCCTGGACAGGTCCCTTGTAGAACCATATTCAATTAAAAACCCTACAAAGTATGCAATGTTCATACTAACAAACTTTATTGTGTCTTTCAAATATTTATTGATTTTTGATTAACAAGCGCTTGGAAACTAAGGACTTTAGATTCGTTTAGTTTGCACTGTCGAATTTTGCGCTTTATAATGCGCTTCATAATAATTTTCTGGACCAGAGCATGTGAGTAAAGCAGACGTAAATTGTTCATCATAATTTTAAATGTTTTTATACTGATAGACTATTTGCTCTTGCAGTTGTTCTTAAAGTAGTAAGAATTAAGGCCTTCCACCAACCTTGGACCTATTCTGCCCAGTGCTCTTCTGATCGCCATGTCCATGCCACTCAGTGGAGAGGGTCAGAACAGATGTTCTGAACAGAAAGAGGTGAGTGGTCGGGACTGTCTTACTCAACTATGTCTTCTCTAGGTAGATTTAGAGTGCACTCTGTAAGAGGTATGACTTTCAACACACACCTTTCCAAGGCCAAATCAGCATCAGGACCTAAGCCATCTTTGGTCCTGGGGAACTGGCAGAATTAGGTGGCTGCAGTCTGGTTCCCTACAGCACACACCTATGGGCGGCCTGAAAACTAGGATTCTTTTTGTGCCATGCTTGTGTCTCACATGAGACAGTGACTAATTACTATGGCACAGGCACCTTGTTTGCATAGTGTTTCGACACAGCTCATGTTCCAGCAGAGGAATGTTTTTAAGATTACGTATGCAACCTTGTTTCCACTAGGGATCAAGACGCTGCATCTCGTAGCCATACCGCTGGCATCCCTGTATTTATGTTTCAGATTGAAGCTTGACTTACCATAGCTGGATGCGCTCAATTGTACTTCCTGGTTGATGACGTCACCCTGCTTATGATGCACTATGCATGTGACGTATCGATTTCCGATGAGTCTCAATGGGATTAAGGTCTGGACTGTGTGGTGGCCAATTCATTTGTGAAAATGATGTCTCATGTTGATGAATCCTGGAATCTTGGAAAATGCTATCAGGAACGAAATACTCCATGGTCATTCAATATATTCTGGTAGTCAGCCGACTATATAGTTTGGACACATAACTTTGCTGAATAGTGGATTTTTTTTTTTCGAAAATGATACTTCCTCCTTATCCTTCCTTTTTATAATAACACGTTAAACTGTCCAAAATCCAATTTTAATAGATTCTATCAATTCAATCTCCTTCGATTTTTTTTTTGCTTGATAATTTCACCCTTCTAAAACAGATTAACATCTTTTTAACATCCACAGGACGTGTTTTCCGACATGGTTGTTTTAAGCTGAAACAATCATCTATGCAGTAATTATCCGATGGGAGACTTTTACCTATTTTCTTAGTTAAATCCAGGTGGTAACTTGTTTTTGATAGGCAATAAAAAAAAATGGTCAAAAAAAGGGAGTAAATGAAGAAAAATAAATACAAAAATTCTGTCTATGTAATTTATTTAAATGTCTTTAAGTTAAGCTATATGTAAACTTTAAATGTTTTTTATACTTGTTTTAATTATATATATATATATATATATACATTTTAGTATACAAGAAAATATAAAGGAACTCTTCTCAGCTGATGAGCAACAAGAATTTATTCATTCAGTGTCTAAAAAGAGCAAAGCACAGACCATATAATATTTTTAGTCTGAATAGCATTAACAGATTATTTTATTTCTTTTATGGCTTCATTAGCATACACCTAAATATTCATTATGACACCGCTTTAAAGTTTAATAGGTGTTAAGCTTGAAATATCACGGCAGTTTAGTGTCTGATGCTAACGCCGGAGACTGCAATTAAAACTTTAGGTTTCCCCAATGTTTCCAAACCAAGTGGATACTTAGATAGAGCGTTAATAACACTCGAACTTAATCCAACAACATTCTTTTAACAATATTTATTCCAAAAAATAATGTCAGTTGTCGAAATCATGTCACATAGCAATACTAAACAAATAGTAACCCTTTTAAGCTGCTGTCTCTTGCACCACGTTTGCACCTGTGGGTGTAATTAAAAATCAGTTCCTGCATTAAAGGTTAGAAAAGAATTTAGAAATCCAGTCTAACACAGGAAATGACTCAAGTGGATTAAAAACCACGGCATCACAGGTTGGTCAGGATGAGCAGACCGGCAGAAGAAACTGTCGTTCACTTCCTTTACATTCGTCTTATCATAACTCCACACCAGGAAACTAAAGCAGACTGCAGACCGCACTGTTGTTTTTTAGTACTTATACATACAGACAGAAAAACACACATCAACTTTTGCACTTGTAAATACACACACTATCCATTTAATTGTGGACGCAGAGAAACAAAACACACTGTTCCAATAAAATAGGTGAGGTCCTTTGTTTAATCCAATTACTTTGGGTTAGAAGTCGTTATTCTTCCTACTTGGAGGGTTCTGTGGGCCAAAACCCTAAAATAAATCAAAAATACAATTGTACGGCACCTGCTTTTACAAAATAATAATATTATTATAACAGTTTATAACAATTTATAACAATTACTATAATATTGTTTTTACAGTGCAATCGTCTTTATTTAATGTGCAACATCTACAATACCAGTCCAAACATGAATAATTCTAGCAGTATTTGTAACAATAATACTACGTATACTTATAAATAATATTACTAATACAAATACTTCAGTGACACTTCCAATAAGAAAACACAACATATTAGAAATGTACCAATCATTATAATAAAAACAGCATCCACACATACATATGTACTATATGTTATTACTTACTTTTCCACTGTTTTTCCAAAAGAAAGAGCTTAGCCACGCTAACGCATCAGTGCAATTCTGTGTCAACATCCGACTTCCTATTAAAATAAATCAACATCATAACTACCAACTTTATAACAGCATTAAACAATACGATCTGTACCTAAATAATGTTAAATTACACCTGAACAGCCATTACAAGCACACATATATCTTTATCCCGTGACTTTAGCATTGCACGCTACCGCTTATACATCATAGGCGATAACGTCACCCACCACAAGAACCCGCATGGCATTCCCTACAGCTGTGCTTGTTTTAAATTAACATTTTCTAGACCTCTGCGTCATCATTACCTGAAGTTCTTCTACCTCAACTTTAACACATCTTGTCATCATTGATCTAAGGGGCTTTATGCACCGGGGCATTGTCATACTGAGACGCTTAGTTTAATCGAAGGAATTATGTAAGACTACTGCATACAAAGACATTCTAGACAACTGTGTGCTTTACGCAACCATATATGGAAGAGCTGGTAAAGGTCTAGAAACATTTGGCCATGTAGTAAATACCTGTTAAGTTTGTTAGGGGAAAGTGTTTGGGGTTTGGTGGCTCATGGTTAAAGGTGTTGGATTACCAACCTGAAGGTTGTGGGTTCAATTCCCAGCTCGACCAAGCCACCACCATTGGGCCCCTGAGCAAGGCCCTTAACCCCCAATTGCTCAGTTCTATAACAAGGAATATTGTAAGTCGCTCTGGATAAGGGCGTCTGCCAAATGCTGCAAATGTAAATGTTAGTTTATTAAAGCAGCTACACCAGGCGTATTTTCTTATTAATTGAAAAGGGGGCAAATGGAATTTAATAATTATCATAAATGGGCAGCACGGTGGCTTAGTCGTTAGCACTGTTGCCTCACAGCAAGAAGGACCCAGGTTCGATTCCCAGGTGATTCTTAAATGCCCATAGGATTGAGTGTAAGTGTGTGTGTGTGGGGCCCTGTAATAGACCGGTGACCTGTCCAGGGTGTACATCTCCTACCTTTCTCTATTTCAGAGATCCCTGTGACCCCGAATTAGGGAATAAGCGGGTATAGAAGATGAATAAATAAATAGATAAATATTAGAATTGAGGTAATAAGTCAAGCACAGGTTAAATATAAACAATATGTCACAATACAGAGCAAAAAGCTACTAGGATTTAAGCTTCTGCATCTGCTGTGACAGTCTGTCTACATGTCTTCCAATCAGAAAACAAAGCAGTGTTGTGGAATAACTTGTCAAAAGCTGTGGGCCCGAGGGTGACTAGAGGAAACATGGATGCAACAAAGACCTTGGAGGAATGGTACATAAGTATGCAGCATCCTGGATAGACAGAGCAAAACAGACAGAAACAAGACCAACAAATGGAGAGAAAAGTAATAAAGAAAAGCTTAACAATAAAACATTTATCTATTATAAGAAAATAAAAAAGGTTTTTATTCGTTGCTATAAAGTGAGTGTTTTAGGTGTTATATAGATACATAATATGGGTAATATTATTGCGTTACCATTTTGTGCTAGTCATTTTAAACCCATATTTTACTATAAAATCAAAAACAAATATTTATTTATTTAGGTTATATAATAATTTATATAATTTATTTTTCTGGCTTTATTTATTTGTCTTTTTATAATGGCTATTGTTACAAAACAGCTTTACATAAATCTATAAAAACAAAGGATATAAATTTAGAATTATTATTTTTTTTCTTAATGAGCAAGTGGATGCTAACAATAACAAGATATATATATATATATATATATATATATATATATATATATATATATATATATATATATATATATATATATATATATATATATATATATAAAAAAACCTTAACAGAAACCCGATTTTAAAAGTATCTAAGTGACACTGAATAGACTATAAGGAGCCTTATAAAAAAAAAACTAAAATTAAAATAAAAATATAAAACTGACTATATACAAGATAAATATATATAAATATAAACAAATTAGAAATGAATGCATGTAACATTCATTTATTCATCTTGTTTACCCGCTTATTCCCTAATTCGGGGTCATAGGGATCTGCTGGAGTCTATCCCAGCCGTCTCTTAAGGGGAGAAAGGCAGGAGGGGTCACCAGATAGGTCACCAGTCCATCACAGGGCTGCATGTAAAAATAAAAAAAAATTGTGACAGGGCGAAATAAGACTAAAAATATTCATCAATTTACTAGTAACAATTAAAGGTTTTTAGGTTGGGTATTAAAGGATCATCCACCAGAAGACTTGCGAACAAGAATGAGTCATGGCTTACCAATTTGTATCAAAGTCTGTAAGACATTTGTAAGTCAGAACAATGAAAATGTTTCTAGGTTCTACATTCTTAAAAATCAGGTCTTTTAGGAAATAAGGTTTAAAAATATCATAAAAATGAGTCAAAGAAAAAATTGAAAGACTTGTCCGTCACAGATATCATGGTGAGTGAGTTACAACACATCCTGATCTATCGCTGTAGCCACAGACTCCGATCTTATTTTTAGAATATCCTGAAGTTACTCTGAAGTTCTTCTACTACAACTCTAACACATCTTGTCTTCATTGATCTAAGGGGATTTAAGCACAGGGCACTGTCGTGCTGGGCCTCTTAGATTTTACTGGATTGGGTATTAAAGGATATATCAAATATCATGGCTTATCAATCTGTATCAATTTGTCAGTCATGGCTCATCAATGTGTATTAAAGTTTGTAAGAGATTTGTCAGTCAGAACAATGACAATGTTTTTAAGTGCAATATTCCTAAAAAATTGGGTCTTTTACCATATAAGAGGTGGAGGAATGGGTGGAGAAACGTGACAGGAGTGATGTGTGACAGGAGAATATCAGCTAGAATCAAAGGGAAGATGTACAAGACAGTGGTGAGACCAGCTATAATGTATGGTTTAGAGGCAGTGGTGAGACCAGCTATGATGTATGGTTTAGAGACAGTGGTGAGACCAGCTATGATGTATGGTTTAGGGACAGTGGTGGGACCAGCTATGATGTATGGTTTAGAGACAGTGGTGGGACCAGCTATGATGTATGAGGTTTTCTTTGGGAGTGACAAGATTGGACAGGATCAGGAATGAGTTCATCAGGGGGACGGCTCATGTAAGATATTTTGGGGGAAAAGTCAGGGAAGCCAGATTGAGGGTTAGGTGGAGACAGATGATTCGCTGTGGCGACCTCTAAAGGGGAACAGTGAAAGGAGGAGAAGAAGACCTGCTATGTATAAATCTATTTATTTATTTTTACTGTATCGTAATGTATTATGTGGAGAAGCACTGAGAGGAACCAGTTGAGGTGGTTCAGGCATCTGTTTCGGATGCCTCCGGGACGCCTCCCACAGAGGGGAGACCCCAGGGAAGACCCAAGACACGTTGTAGACAATAGGTGATGAAGCTCAAACTAATATGAGCTTAATATTGACTTTGCTAAAAACAGAAAATAACCAGGAAGTGATAGAGTTTGTGCTGAAATGCAAGTGATAATAACCTCTGCTGGCAGGCAAGGAAGGTGTCCTGAGTGTCACTGAAGTACACAAGCCTTGATCGAATTCTAAGAGGTCTGTAAGGATCTCAACTGTTTACTCGTAGAAGCGTAGTAACTAAAGCTTTCCAAATTAAACATTACACACTAGAGAAGTTAAACCTAAAGAGGTATACAAATTGAATTCTTACGCTCTAAATACAAATAAATAAAGAAACAAGAACGGGATGCATCAAATCTCTTCTCTGTTTTTGCATCTAGGTGGTGATGTGAACTTTCCATCTATATCCTGCCATAATGTCAATAGACTAAACATGTTTTTATAGAATCCTATGAATTCTATAACAGCATTTAGCTCAGTCATTAAAACAGCAAACCCAACCTAACCGTTACACAACCTGGAAGCAGAATGAATTAAGGACATTCAGTTGGTAATAAGTCAGTATAGCATTAAGGTTTTAAATAGCAACAGTACATCCATAATATCAATGTCTATTTGTACATGCTATATCAAATGGAAAAGGATATACGTACTTATTGCTTAGAGTTTTTTTGCGAAAATGAAAAATTATTTACTTTCTGAAGTGTCATCAATAAAGCATTGATTGCTAAGGTATATATATCTTTTTTTTTCTTTTTTTTTTTGAGTGCATTAATTCTTTGTTTAAATGTTTACAGACTGAACAGATTTTAAATGAAGAAAAATACTAAATATCAAAATCTGCATTTGCTATAAGTTATATATAAGTAATATATATATATTGTGTCCACCTGAGTTGACAGCATGTGTCACCGTCGCCTATTTAAGGACATTCGACTTGCATTGACAGGTAAAAATCCAATCTGTCTGCTTACATGGCAGTCACTAATGCACGTATCTGATTCATCTTCTATTTATTTCCATATAAGAATGAGGCCTAAAACCAATCAAAAATTTTAAGATTTATGTGTTTTATTCCTGCTTACACGATCATCGGTCACATCCCATCTGTACCACATTAGAGGGGAAAAAATTAGAATTGGTTCTCTCTATACATGCAGTGTAAAAGCGGCTAAAAAGTGTGTGAATCGCTTTAGATTTGTGTGTTTTCGAGACTTGCCCAACACCACACACCTTCCATGCGGGTCACCAGTACTTTATAACCAATCAGATTCAAGCTCAGCAATCAACCGATCCAATCACAATTTGCCAAGAGCGCAGGACTCAGGGTGCTGTTTGTGTAATCGGAATCGGATTTGAATTAGAACGGAATTTAACAATGTAACAACGGAACTAACGATTTAATGATAATAGTTAGTAACATTTGCTAAACTAGTGTTAAAGCTTAATTTCTGTATTAATTAAGTCAGATTGTGCAAAAAAAGGGCAAAGCTGAGCTTCATTAAGTGTTATGTTAGCATTTATCATTTTTTGGGGTGTGACATCCAAGGTTGAGATTAATTAACCATATATATATATATATATAAGATTTGGCCTTAACTTGAAAATCCAGCTATCTGGATTTGTACAATTTTAAAATAGTGTGACCAAGATTTGTCTTGAGCTGAATGTCAATGTATAATAGTCTTCATATCAGTCCAATCCCTACAGACAGGTTTGTTTTTTTCTCCTAGCAGACACACACCAGCTGTAAACCTGACAAAACCTTTACTTCTTTCAATAGTGTATTCCCAACAGAATGTCCGTATTGCGATACGAGCGTGTAGGCACATCTCCAAATCTCATGCGGATGTCTTATCGATGTAAATAAGGTGCACCATGCATACATTTGACAATATTTCTCTCTAGCTTTTTTTTTTTTTTCCTCTCTCCATGAAAAATAAAGCACTGTTTGTGGACTAAAATATAGTCTATTGAGGACGAACCGATTTACTTTATTTCAATTTTGGGGTAAAAATTGGCGAACATGGATATCATGGAGTGGACTTTCTGACAACTTAAGATGAACCCGATATAGTTATATAGATAGTTATATAGATATAATTACCTTACTTTTTTTGTAGTAATTTGCTGTCATGTGGGCAATGCAATTTTTGATCACAACTAAAAAAACTGAAATGTTATGTCTCTGTGAAAATGTTCGAATGAGTTGAAATTACATCCTATGTGCCGTTTTATTAAGTTTTGCGATAAAGGCTGTATTGGCTTGTTTAAATCATAAGTAGTCTGTCGAAAGGTCAGACATCACACGAGAAGAATAAGAATAAACAGGCAGAAGCAATGCTTAAATTAGACCCATTGCCACTTAAGTCAGTTTTGCCCGCAGCATTATAATAATCCTTAAGGAGTGCTTTAGGCATGTTCAAAGGCAAAGAACCAGTGGAAAATAAAAATTGACTGTGGGTGTAGTGCGCTACCACTCGCACCCCTTTACGTAAGCTTGATATTTACTTTGAGGTTTAGTTGTTAATGCCAGTTTCTCCAATGCATCTATCATGCCAAAGGGCAAAGTTGTGAACTCTTACAGTTGGGCTTGATATAAAATGTAATATTACTGTTACTATTTTCCTAACCCTTCTTATACTTGGATATATTTCATGTGCAAGATTGCACATGCTCAATAAATCAGCTGTTGAATCCTAATAAGTAAAGATCAGGAATAGCCAGGGGCAATGTAATAACAGCGAGGTTGTGCAGGTCAGCCTAGACCTCAGTGCATCTGTAAGGACTAATGAAATACTGCTTCGTGCATTGATACAAACCGTGGACCTGATGCATCACTCTAATTTTCTCCGTGATTTATAAATGAGTTAATTAAGTTGGATTTTTTTTTTTTTTTTTTTTTTTTTGCCATGGCAGAGTGTATTGATTAATGTCACAAACTTTGTCCTTTTATTTTATTGGATTTTGTGGTGTATATATCATTAAAGGTCATCGGTTGAATTTGTGGTGCTTGAAATATCTTTTTCTGCAAAGTTTGTGAATGAGTGAATTCTGCGTTCGAATGTTACAGCTAGTCAGTTAGCAACAAACGTATTATGGATGAATAATACGTGTCATATCATGTGCTTTGTACAATCAGTGTTTGAGATTAAATTAAAAAATAAAAATAAATATTGACCTTCAATCATTCATATATTCATTTCTATACCAGCTTATTCCCTAATTCGGGGTCAGAGGGATCTGCTGGAGTCTATCCCAGCCGTCTCTGAAAGGGCGAAAGGAAGAAGAGGTACACCCTTGACAGGTCGCCAGTCCATCACAGGGCCAGACACACACTCACACTCAATCCTATGGGCAATTTAGAATCACCAATCAATCTAACATACATGTTTTTGGACTGTGGAAGGAAACCGGAGAACCCGGAGTAAACCCACGCAAGCACGGGGAGAACATTCAAACTCCACACAGAATGACTTCTGCCCTGGAATCTAACCCAGGACCTTCCTGCTGTGAGGCAACAGTGCTAAACTTTAAGCCACCAACTCGACCCCCAGGCACACGTCATTCCTGTTCTTATTCCCCCACCCAATCTGTCCTTTTAATAAAGGCAAAAATGCCCCAAAATATATCTTTTTTTATAACTTATCTATAACTTTTAATAGCAGTTCATCTTTTTTTAACATGTGTCACTGCTGGACACATAAACCTAAATTTTTTCCTGTGTTTGGAAAGATTTGTTCACGTTTCTGACATAGAAATTCTCATCTTTGGTTCTTCTCTTCTAATCTGGTTTCTAAGGAATTCAACCTTTGCCTTTTGACAGTTACTCTGATCATCATATCGCTTTAGTTAACCTTGTTTTCCTGAGCCTTGACCTCTTGGATACTGACTACGCTTTTTATTGACAACATTAATAAAAGAGGAATTGCAGACCTCCCGCAGGACACGGTGCAACAGCTTGCGATGTGGGACTAATTTGGATGGTTGCTGGTGAATCAAATACATTTGGGAGCTGAAACATAAAAGCCTATAAAGGCATTTATCATGAACAGTGTAAGAAAAAAATAATTGAAGTAGATGGTAGGAATTGCAGAGAATAATATTGAATTATTGAACAGTGTACAATACACAACCGATAATAATAAAACTGCCGCCGCTGAAGTTGATGCATGTCTGCATAGTGCAAAAATGTGTTCTTTTATTAAAAGATGAGAGTTTAAAGAAAACAGTGTTGTGGTGCACAAAAAGTGATGGTTTCATGATGTTAGCAATTTTGCAGCAACCCCTCGCAAATCATTCTTTAAATCTAATTACATACCATTATACAATTTTTTTGTTAAACATTTTATTCTACATTTGCTTTTGGAAAAGTGGAGCATTTCAATGCAGCGGTGAAAATTGTCTTCTTCAGCTGTCCTTCAAATGATGAGATCAGCAACTGATGTGCTATGACAAGATTTGGGGTGCAGTCAGCGCTCTATTTCATCCCAAAAATATTCAGTTAGGCGAGATCAGGGCTCTAAATGGAACGTCAAAATATTCCATTATAAATTTAGCAAACTGTGTCTTCATAAAACTAAGGGGGTTTTGTTGTTGTTGAGCTGCCAGTGATCCAGACCCCATCTCCACTCTGGACCTGCCTGACCCTTCCTTGTGACCTGCCTCCGGTTGATGATCATCAGATCACCATGGTGACTGAGGACACTTCCACTCAGCCATGAAGAGGCTCCGGCTGTTTTCTGAGGACTTATGACTACAGTTGCTTACACACACACACACACAGTGTGACTGCATAATTCCTGCTACCTGTTTTCACCTAAATGAGGATGGGTTCTCTGTTGAATCTGATTCTTCTCAAGGTTTCTTTCTATTATCATCTCAGGGAGTTTTTCCTTGGTACCGTCGCTCTCGGCTTGCTCATCAGGAACAATCAGGAGCAAACTGATTTCTGTTTCATTTGCATTTTATCATTTTTTTGATTGTTTAAAGCTGCTTTAAGACAATGATCACTGTAAAAAGTGCTAAACAAATAAAATTGAATTGAATTGGATTTTGCGCAAAGGAAATTGTCATCCTGGAATAGTATTTCGGCGTCTTTGGCTGTAGATCCTGATGCCCGGTGACTATATTTAATTTTTATAGATGACCCGGTTTCATCTGCTTTTAAACTGACCTGAATCCGATATCTGCATTTACACTATACACTGCAAAACAACACAAGGTGGACGTACTGACCAATAAAGGAAGGAACACTGGCATGATCATCATGATAGACGCAATGGATTAAGATGAAATTATTACTCTGTATTTTGCTTCAGCATCATATTTAAAGGTTGGCAAAAAAATTATCTTATTAGGCTGGAAAAAAAGAGCCTGGGTAAATGTAGCATTAATTAATTGATTAGTTATAAATATTTTTTTTGATAGTGTGTTAATTAAAAAAATGCTTACAACCAAGATAGATTTTAAACAAAAATAACAAATATAAAAGTACGGCAGGCTTTACCGTCACTTATTAAATGACGTTTGACTCGTATTGACAGGTGAAAATCTGATCTGTGTGCTTACAGGACGCTAACGCATCTATTTGATTCATATCCGATTTATTTCCACATATGAATGAGGCCTGAAAAGTATCCGAATCCATGTGGTCTCATCTGTACTACATTATAGGAAGAAATTGGAACTGGATCACTTGATAAAAGTGGCCTCTGTTCCATTGACGGAAAACTTTAATACAAAAGCATAAATCAACATCATAAGTCAATAATCAGCATTCAAGTTGTGGCAAAATTTTGGAAAGACACATTTATAGGTGTGCTGGTAAAGTTTCGTTTAGAAGTAAATGTTTATTGTTTAAACTCATTAAAGAACTTAGATTTTACCTTTATCAATTTTGCCAATTACCCACCATAAACAATTAAGATGCAGAAAGTGTCACCAAACATAAGGTTCATTAGCGGTGAGTATTTAAGGAATGTAAAGTGCATCTGTGCCGAGCTGGAGGCTGGAGAGAGGATTGACATGTTGAAACGGTGTTCATGCATATAGATTTTTTTTATACTATTATCTCTAATGATTTTATTGGATGTTTACCTGCCAATCAAGCATAATGGGTACAATTATAGAGTGAGAGCCTTGGTTAATTCTTAACGGTTAAGAATATGGAGTGTTCATAGTCTCATAGCAAACATTAGTGCACAGAGATACATACATAATTGCATTTAAAAATATATACATTTTATTTTAGATTGGATATTAGTTTTGCTAAATAGGATCCAGGATAAATGGGGGCCATTTTTAGAATTGAATGCAAGACCTCTATTACAGCACTGTATCGTTAAAAAAAAGGTAATTATTTAGCTGTAATTGATAAGATGTAATTGTAAGTTGTAAACATTCCAGTACTAGTTCCAGTACTAGTTCCTTTAGTTCTGATATGAATGCACATGCTTATGTGACTCAGACTTATGATCTAAAATGAGCAATTTTACACCTGCAACTTGTAAAAAAGTGTCAGATCTGCCTTTGTATTTTTTTATGATTTTAACAGACAGACACAGATTTAGGTTTTTTTTCCTAAGCAAAGATGTAAAGAAAAACTATCCTAAACAGAAAGTCGGGTAAACAGAAATCTATACTTGCATCAGGATACGTGAAATAGACTATCAGCAAACTGTTCTAATTAAACAAATTCCAAGGCTAAACCTTGTTTTAAAACCTTTATAAAATCTTATGACATATGGACAGAATAAAGTTTGACCGATAATCGGTTTACCAATATTTCTCGTGATTTCTCGGTTCTTTTTACCGATATCGATTTTGTAATAGAGAATCTATCGATAGATGGTGGCATCTTGTGGTCATTAGGGCACTGCACTGTGAGCAGAGAGGAATCAATACCACCACTTTTAGTTTTTTTGCTTGAATTGCTGTAATTTATTTAACATTTATAATGCAACTCTATTTAATATATTATGCAAGTGCACTACACAACACATCTTAACTATAAGCCAGTTCTGCTCAATTGGGAGTACTAAACCACATAAAACTAACACAGGTTTTGTTTTAATAAAATAGTTTAAAACATTTTAACAAACATAATTAGAGTATAGTTTACTTAATTACAATTTTTTTTTTATTTCTTTCAGTTTAGGAACATTTTATTTAAAGTGATAGAAGTTTTCCATGTTTTGTTTGTGAAGAAAAAGTACAAAGAACAGTACTGACAGTTTTAGGAATACATATGCTTGTGTCAAGGCTCTGCCACCAGAGTACTGATCACACGCACCTGACACCTAAACCTGACACAGGTTCTTCGTCTGGTTCTTCGACTACCTTCCATGATTTTTCATGTCAGTCCCAAGCTTCCAAGTTCTCCTTTGTTTCTTCGCCTCCTAGCTTCCAAGTTCTCCTTCACTTCCTCGCTTCCAAGTTCTCCTTCAATTTCTCACCTTCTACCCTCTAAATTCTCCGCAGAGTCCCCGAGGCTTCGCAGACTCCTCGTTTCCCTGCTTTCTAGTGCGATTCTGTGATTCCTGGTATCTCCTGGATTTACATTTACATTCACGCTATTGGCAGACGTCCTCATCCAAAGCGACTTACATTTATCTATTTTATACAACTGAGCAATTGAAAGTTAAGGGCTTTGCTCAGGGGTCCAGCAGTGGTGGCTTGGTGGAGCTGGAAATCGAACCCAAAATCTTTGGGTTGGTAGTCCAACACCTTAACTATGAGGGAATACGTGGGTATAGAAGATAGATGGAAGGATGGTTGTGCTGTTTTATAATTTTTCTCCTTCATATCAGCACTTTGATATTAAAAACACTTGTTGATAAACTAATTTTACATGCAAGCGATAAATTCTGACCCAAGATTGAAGTTAATCTTTAATCATAAACTATAAACACTGAATCTTAGAAGCTCAATTTTTATTTATTCAGGTCTTGTGACTGTGTTTGCTTAATCAAAGTTCCTGCACACGAGCTGGCTCTGTTCTTTTTTTTTTTTTAAGAAGCTCCCCATCTGTTTTGACAATCTGTTTTGATGGAATTTTTCTGTCTTTTTTGTATACTTTACTCATATCTCAGCTGTTTTATGTTTCGCTGCTCCCCCTCCATGTGGTGCAATGAAAATGATAAGTTGGGAGCGATCACAGTGCTGAATATCAACACACCCAATGCACCTCCAGAGGAACTAAGCCACACGAGAGCTCTGATTTATTTAGTTATTTATTTATTTCAGCCAAAGATGAAAAAAAGGGAAATCCGGTTAATTGACACTTCTTCTTCACTCACACTTTTAACAATAATCAAATTTTTCTTTTTAAAATATCGATCTGGTCAGTTAAATCTATTTCGACTGGTTCTTGCCAACCATAGAAGGGTGGGCAGACAGATTTTTTTAGGGGGGGGCGCATAAATACTTTGTAAAATTCAACTAATTAAATGACGGAATAGCGGGATTATTGTTGCACTAATATTCTTGCTTGGGTTTGATTAAGAGGACATAATATTAAGTCAATATAAGCACAAATATGTTTTTAAAATGTTAAATGAAGGCTTATTTTAAACGTTCAGGGTTGCTAGTGTTTGGACTCATAAGCACAAATTCAGGCGATATTATAATTTTATAGTTGGAGTAAAGTTTGGGCCAATATTATTATATTAAATAATAAGATTTCAAGAATTAAAAATAAGTGTGGAACTGTTAGATAGATAGATAGATAGAGATAGATAGATAGATAGATAGATAGATAGATAGATAGACAGACAGACAGACAGACAGATAGATAGATAGACAGACAGACAGACAGACAGACAGACAGATAGATAGATAGATAGATAGATAGACAGACAAACAGAAAGACAGACAGACGGACAGAGACACTACTTACAGCCAAAAACAGGAGATTGTTTGGTTTTGTGTTGTGATTGTTCAGGGCTTTCTACATCCTTCTTCAATTCTTAACATAAAGCCCACCTCAGACTGCTTTTATCAAATTCCAAATCCCAAAAACGAAAATAAAAACGTGAATGACTATATATTTATCTTATTTGACTTTATTGTCTTATTTTGCCCAACAGTTGAAGCGCACATTTGATGCAAACATTCATCATATATATATATATATTATATATAATTTTTTTTTTTAACCGATTCATGATGGAATCTTTGCTGCAGCATGAAATAATCTGCTGGTTTGTCTGGTCAGAGGAGAACTTGCCCCCCTCGACTGATCCTGGATTCTCCCTAGGATTTGTCACTGATGGAGTTTTGGTTTCTTGCCGCTGTTGCCTCTGGCATGCTTTGTTGGGGACAGATAGTTTTTATTGAGTGTACATTGTATTGTCTTCTTTGATTCTGTAAAGCTGCTTTGACACGATCTTTATTGTTAAAAAGCGCTATATAAATAAAGGGGACTTGACTTGTACAGTATAGCTGGAGAATTAAAGCTTGATGTCTGTGCACTTTATCTACATCATTTACATTCACAGCCTAGACAGACACCCTTATCCAGAGCGACATACATTTATCTTATTTATACAACTCAGCAATCGAGGGTTAAGGGCTTTGCTCGATGGTGGCTTGGTGGAGCTGGGAACCAAACACAAAAATTTCGGGTTGGTAGTCTAACACTTTAACCATGAGCCACCACTTCCCCATAATCACCTTCACACCAGCTCTAACAGCAAAAAAAAAGAAACAATTTTACACTTATTTGCATGTTATGTATGTAGGAGGGGAATTATCAGCTCTTTTCGTGATTTGGAGCTCATCCTTTGAGAGAAGTCCTAAATGTAAGGCATGAAGGAAGAAAAAGTGCAAGGCTGACTCAGAATGCCTTTGATATCACACCAGCACTGATTCTGCTGTCTGTAAATAGAAAATAATGCTTCACAGAAACTCTGTGAAGTTTATACCGTCTTAAGTGTCACAAGTGAGTGTTATTGGTTAGATGTAAAGGTGAATATTTTAGGCTAGTCATGTGACCAATGACTATTTGACCCAACAATAACAATAGAATTTTCCTGCTCGATACAGTTATTTAATTTAAAACTAAAAATGTACTCAAAAATAAACTCAATGGTTTTAGTGATTTAATTCAGGGTGAAACTGGAAACACAAATATTTTTCACAAATTAAAATAATATTTTAAATCATCTGAATTACAGAAAGCACTTTTCTGTAACAGAACGATTATTTGTTAACATGTTAAATAAATTTGGTATTAAGGCAAATCAAATTATTTCACTCGACATTCATTCATTCATTCTTTTATATCCGCTTAATCCCTAATTCGTGGTCAGTGGGATCTGCTGGAGTCTATCCCAGCCGTCTCTGAAAGGGCAAAGGGCAGGAGGGGGACACCCTGGACAGGTCGCCAGTCCATCACAGGGCCAGAAACATACTCACACTCTCACTCCTATGAGCAATTTCGAATCATCAGTCAATCTAACATACATTTTTGGACTGTAGGAGGAAACCGGAGAACCCGGAGTAAACCCATGCAAGCACGGGGAGAACATGCAAACGCCACACAAAGAGGTAACAGTGCTAAACACTAAGCCGCTGTGCTGCCCTCACTTGATGTTATTATTATAATTAGAATTAAAACCATTGGCTCACCTTTTTTCATAATTTGTTAGCTTCAATTGCCAAAATGAATCATGGTGCCATAAATTGTTGAATCCAATATTAAAAAACTGATATCTGATCACCTTAAATATTAGTAAAGTACCAGAAAAATCTACGTAACTACATTAACAAAGTATTTGTATTCCGTAATTTTCCATCTCTGGTAAAAAGTATATACTAATATTACTAATAATACTGTGCATATACTGTATACTATTTTGCTAGTTTATAGTACAGCCCCGGGTATTCACATGACTTCCTTAAATAATGGATATTTATTTGCATACTTTCTAATTTTGGACAGGGACAGACTGACCATCTGGCAGACAAGACATTTTTTCACTGCGCCAAAGTCCTTTTTGGGTCGATACACATCTCATTCTGTTTTTGGCTGATGAGCCTATAAAACTCTTATCAGAGTTTTTTTTTCCTGCTTAATTAGTTGATGGCGCCGGGTTCTTTGTGGCACCATATATTTGTCAAAAAAAATTGGTGTGGGACTTTTTTTTTCCAGATAGACCGGCCCATGGTACCTTTAATCAACAGCCTATTGGTTCTTTTCTTAATTGACATTGGGCTGACCCAATCACATTTTTCAACAATTTTCCTTTTGGGTTCTGCAGTATCTGTGTGTATCTGTCAAAATAGTCAGAAAATGATAGCGAGGAAATGCAAGGGATGCTCAGAGAAATTGCGCTAGAAAAAGAGAGACACCACAAGGACGTACAAAGATATGTAGCATGTAAAGTTTATGGTTCTTGTTTCATGTTTGTTTCATGCTTTGTTTATATTATATTCATGTTTCAGTTAGTTTTATGTTTAATGTTTATGTTTAATGTTTAATTTTAATGTTTAAGTTTAATGTTTATGTTTAATGTTTAATTTTAATGTTTAAGTTTATTGTTTAAGTTTAATGTTTATGTTTAATGTTTAATGTTTATGTTTATGTTTAAGTTTAAGTTTTATGTTTTATGTTTGATGTTTATGTTTGTTTATGTTTATGTTTATGTTTAATGTTTAATTTTAATGTTTAAGTTTATTGTTTAAGTTTAATGTTTACGTGTAATATTTAAGTTTAATGTTTAACATTTATGTTTAATGTTTATGTGTAATGTTTAAGTTTATTGTTTAAGTTTAATGTTTACCTGTAATATTTAAGTTTAATGTTCAAGTTTAATATTCATGTTTAATGTTTGGACATTGTCTTTGGACATATTTTCATGCGCCTAAATATGATGCTGAAGAAAATGGAATAGAAAGATGGTCAGGTTACTATACTTTTGTCGGCACAGAGTAAAGACCCAGTATTATAGAATTTGTACATATATTTTCAGTTCATTGGTATATTTATACCATATGTAAATTTCAATCCCGGTTCTTTTGGAAAAAACTAGTATGGCTGGTCGCAGACGTTCTGTCAAAAACATGTTCTTAAGACGTTTCAATCCTCTCTGTCCTCCATGTACCTCGCCCCTATGGAATGGAAAACAGACAGATCAGAAGTTGTTTTGCTTTCGCTTTTTTAAACATTCTTTTGTGTTAGGTATGTGTATCTCACTCTCTCTTTCTCTCTCTCTCTGTCTGTCTCTTTTTTTTTATCGGGCACACTCTCTTTTACCCCTACAAAGTTGCAGAGTGTTTTATTAAAATGCAAAGCTGGTGTGTTGTGTACAACTCTATGCCCGCTGAGACAAGCACTCTTTGTGCTGCTTCTCCTCTTGTTGTGTGTTTTTACCCACCTATCTTGCCTGTCTCTTTTGTTTGCATATATCATTTTTACTTCTGAATTTTCTGCCAAGTTTGGGGCAGATAGGGACACTTTCTTTGCATTTCCCCAAACAAGGACCGTGTGGGAGCTTCTCAGGCATTTTATGGCTTAACTTCATATGTGATTTTTTTTTTTTTTTGAGTCACTGAACTCACTGTTCCACCTGTGTTTAACCTCCTCCAATATACTCAGAGGTGGGTAGAGTATCCAAAATCTGTACTTAAGTAAAAGTACAATGTACAAGTATGTATGGAAATGTTTCCTTAAGTAAGTGTAAAAGGAACAATCTTAATAGTTACTCAAGTCAGTGTAAAAAAAAGTATCGGATGAATAAAAACTACTTAAGTTATTAGTTACTAGTTACTTCTGATCTGATGGACATAAATCAAAAACCCTAAATTTCAAACTACTTGATTAGTTTTTACATCCCGTCTTCTCCAAAATCAGTACTGTGATGGACATTAACATCACATCATCATAAGTCATTTCCTAACAGTTAAACTCTGTCTTTATTTTCTTCTTATTGAGAGCAGTTCCTTGAAAAATACATTTTATTTTCGCATTTTAAATTTATTTACAGACATTATTTAGGTAGAAATAAAATAAAATAGAATCCCATCTTGTACGTTATTATTTTTTTTTATGTATATATATTTAACCCATATCATATTTATTACCATTTGACAGTAACGGCTTCTGTCAGTTATATGTGCTTGTAAGGTGTCCACAAACTTTTGAACATTTTTGTAACATATTCTATCGAAAGATCTGCTTCTCTGCTTAAATTATTTTGACTCCATTTCTATTTATATATTTGTGTAATCAATTATTTCACAAACCGGTTTTATATTCTCACCGCTGTCCATCCGCCAGTCCAACTAACGCAGTAACACTGGTTAAACTTTTACCATTTTCTCCTTAAATATTACTGCAGAGCAAGGACGGGGATGACTGTTTGCTAATCCAACATTTATAACCCTTTCAAGGTGTATGAATCTGTATCTTAGTGTGTGGGTGTGTAAGTGAATGAGAGCGATGGAGAGAGAGATTTTCGAGGTTTCCCAGTCGTTCCATCATAGTACTTATTAAATAATGTACAAGGTACCAAAACAGTAGACTTTTCCCTGTTCCCTATTAGCCCTGGGTTGCTAAAGTATCACATATATTACCACTGATTTTAATATGAAATGGTATCCTTATCCCTTTTCCTACCGGCCCTTTCTTACTAACGGCTCTCCCCGGTGGATCAAATCAGTTGACTGCAAACATGCAACCAGTCCAAATTGGCTTCCAGGGGTGCTGAAAATCAATCTGAGAAAAAAATTAAGGTGAAGGAAGTGAAGCTCTAGGATATTTGGATGAGAAAAAAAAAAACTGGATTTAGTAACCCGAGCCAGAACAAGTCACTGCACTTCAGACTTAATGACTATCTATGTTGTAAAATAAAGATAGATGGATAAGATAAAGCAATAAGAAAAGAGGTAATTGGTTTTCTGGTATAAAGACCTTTGTGTTAAAAATATAACTGTGTTACTTTAAGAATATTCCTGATAAAAGGTGTCCCATTTCCTCCGAATAATCTTCATTGTGGGTTACTTGTTCGAATTCATAGAAAGACTGAATATATATAAAAACAAAATAAAACGCCAGTCTAGTACGTCAATATATATATTAACAAATTAGTTTAGAACATAATATAACATGGAGTAATCTATAAAAATAAAATCAATTTTACTATGAAGATGAACAATATCACGTAGTTTAAAAGATCGTCATAGATAAAGTTTTCAACAATTTGCAAATTTATTATCAAAAACTTATAGTATAACAGTAATCTATAAAGATAAAATTAATTTTACTACGAAGATGAACAATATCATCTAATTGAAAAGATCATCAAAGATAAAGTTTTCAACAAGTCTCAAATGTATGATCAAAAACGTATAGTATAACAGCAATCTATAAAGATAAAATTCATTTTACTATAAAGATGAACAATATCATCTAATTGGGAAGATCATTAAAGATAAAGTTGAGATAAAGTTTAGATAAGATAAAGTCAAATTTATGATCAAAAACTTTTTTTTTTTTTTTTCCAGAGGCCAAAATTGGCATTTATAACACTGTTAAGGTGGAATTTTTTTGTCATGCCACATTCCATAGTGGTGGTTAAGAGCTAACGTCTCATCAAAGAAGACATCAGTCCGGTTTAAATGGAGGATTGTATAGGATTACAATTTTAGTAAAATTTGAATCCTAAAAATCCTAGTAAAAATGATTTTAAAAATGAATTAATTCTGCCAAAGAAACATGATAATGTGACAATAAATAAAACTATTATTATTATTTTACAAATTGTGGCAGAAGGTAAGTGAGTTAAGACATGATATACTGTTAAAATCAAAAGCTGGGGTCAATAAACACGAAAGGCATTTGTCAGACGCCCTTATCCAGAGTGACTTACATATATCTCCGTTATGCAACTAAGCAATTAGGGGGTTAGGGGCCTTGTTGTTGGTTTAGACGATTCAACAAGTTTATAAAATTCTTCCTCTCTTCAAGTAGAGAATTAGTGGTACCGTTCCCCAGTGGATCTATAGCATGCTAGCTGTTGCTGCTACATGGTTACAATATTATCTCTAATAGTATTGATCTTGGAATTAAAATAGTGCATGAAGTCATTACTGCTGTACAGCTGATAAACGTCTCCGCCTGTTAATGCTTTATTTTTTCGTTAATTTAGCCACTGCATTGAAGAAATACCTAGCGTTATATCGGTTTTCGTCCAAGAGATATAAAAAGTAATCGGATCTAGCAGTTTGAAGTGCTTTTATGTAGGACAGGGTACTTTCACCATGCAATACCAAATACCTTTAGTTTTATTTTCCTCCAGCTGCGCTGCAGTTTCCAGGCTAATTTAAAATAATGTAATCATCTGGTTATAACCAGGTTTGTGTCAAACAGAGCACATCTAGGTTATGATCAGTGATTATATCATTTACAAAAGCCCTTTTGTAAAAAATAAGCCAAGCTTTATCATATGTTTCTCGGTATTTTATATATTATATATATATATATATATATATATTATATATGTTGAACATCAATTAAAAATTGTTACTATTAAACTGGTTTGGATGTCTCTTAAAATGGTCTGGATGTTATAGAGACTGTGCTGTGAATTAACTAAATTCTGTAATAATACTTGAACATTTTTAAGGAAATTTTGTACTAAACATGTATAATTTTAACACATTAAATTAATATATGGTTTTATTCCTGCTGAGTTTAGTGTCTGTGTGTGAAAAAAAAAAAAAACCATGGAGCCATCCACATGGGAACCATTGTCACTGCTAACTGGTGTGCGGTGAAGTGGAATGGTTCTTTCCACATACGACACTTGTAGTCGTACAGGGATGAAAGGATTATTTTTAAGTCGTAATGTGTTTAGAGGAATTAGCCCCCTAATTCAACCTTAAAAACTGGTTTAACCAGTGAAACGGTACATCCGGATGATGTTAAACTGAGTGGATTTCAATTAAGAAAATAGCTTTAATCCCAGCTGTTGAATTTCTTACATTTTATTACTTACATATCTTATAGTGTGTTTAATAACATTTGCATTTTTTCCAGAGGGCGATTTCAATTTTTGCAGGCTGTCTTTCAAACTACTGCCTAAAATAGTAATTAACAAGTAGCAGTCATTTCATCACTTTTTTTTACCTGCTTTTTTTCCTTTTCTGGCATTTCTTACACTATGGATGTACTAATATCGTTCTTAAAAAAAACACTATATGACCAAATGTTTGTGGACACCAAGTTTCAGCCTCAGACACCATACTTTGGAACCATTGGTTCAAGTCACTCTGGTTTATTTTACTGTATTTCCCATAGACGTGTGTTACTTTTTTTAATGCTTGTTCACATTAAAGGCATTTGACAACTAAGAAGTAGTTATTAATCAATGGCAGTAATGTCATCTTGGTAGTCTTGGGAATTAAACTTGCAACCCTCTGATTATATGGATTAAGTTATTCTTGTTAAAAGAATAACTTATAGTACATCTTTAAGCCTTTAAACATGATACGGAATAAAATAAAATTTAAACATGATACGGAATAAAATAAAATGTGATTTTGTGGGGTTTTTTCTTTACATTTCAGTCAGATTTCTTCTTGGTCCATAAAATCCACCAGTCTGAAGGTCTGGATATTTAAGACAAGTGGACACCCGTATTTTAAAAATTACGGACCCAATCATGTAACAAGCATGACGATGTATCCGTGCACAAAACAACCTCCATTAACACACAGTTAGAATCGAAGAACTTCCTGCACAGAGCCCTGACCCCAAGATTAACACCTTCAAGTTGAACACTGATAGCACCTTAGACCACACTGTAATTTATTTTTATAATGTTAAAATGATTGATTTAATTAAGAATATAATTTAAAGGATAACAATCTGGAAATGATAAACTTTCCCTTAAGTTTAATACAAGTGCAAAGTTGAAAAAAAAATAAAAATAAAAAGATGTCATTAATCATAAAAGTTTATTTTTTATAGCAAACTTACAGATGATCTATAAATAATTATTGACATTAATGTTTTAGAAAATTAGAAAAAAAAATTCTTCTTTTTAAAAACTTCGTTCCTTTATCACGTTTTTAGCTGAGTTAGTTTATATTTTGCTAAAGAGATAAATTGAACTTTCAAAATAAACCTAATAACTAATAATATGCTTAGTGTCTGAAAATACACAGCACACACACACACACACACACACACACACAGGCACGCACATATACAGCTATATTTAAGCTATAATTTCATTAAATAGCATTTTGCATTGCTGGTGGTCTCCTTTAAATTCCCTTTGTTCTCTGAAGCACTCATTAGAAAATCCGGTGTTGTCCGAAGTCTGCGCTTTTACATAATTAGCACCCTAGAGTTTTTCCTTAGTTAATTTCTAAGTTTGTTTTATTTGGCGTAAGAAAAGAGTAATTTGTGTAATTTCCCAAGGGTTTAGCTGTGATAACTACAACAAGCAAAGCTAAAAAAGAAACAATCCAACATGAAAGATTAATTGAAATAACGCTCGACAGTCACTGACGGCTGTCACGTTGTACGAGTCATGTGATTTACATTTACCCTCTGGAGGCTGGGAGAAATAGGGAAGATTATTAGTTAGTGCGCTTATAGCAACTCTTACCATGTGCTACACATAACTGTGCATTAGTCTTGGCAATATTTTATGAGGATTTGAAATATTCATGGCGCATGGGTTTGGAATACAAAAGTATTTTTGTCTTGAGGGCTACAACCAAAAAATGTTACTATGACATATCTGTAATACTAAAAATTCAATAGCACTCCCCTTTTGCTTGCTATACACACACACACAGCGGACAAAAAGTACTTAAAGTTGAGATCTATATCTTTTTTTTTACTTTTGTGATAATAATCGATGCTTATTGTGGTGTGTAAAGTTCAATATAGATGTAATTGTAACAAAAATACATTTTATATGTAAAATTACACCAAAATATTTGTAGCTACACAGTTATTAAAGAAAGAAAGAAAGAAAGAAAGAATAAGAAAACAGTTAAGTATAGTTACAGTTACAGTCTATGTTGATGTAATAATTATGAAAATGAATACCTAACAAACATTTAATTTCACTTTATAAATATTAAATCCCGCAGTTTTTATAATAGTAGTAATAATAGTTTGATAAAAACAACTTGCAGTAAAATCCAACTCACAAGTTGAATCCAAGTTTAAAGTATTTATTTAGCGCTAACTCACCATCACTTAAGGGAGAGCAGGAGGAGAGGATGGTCCTCAGGATGGAGTACAGGACAGCATCAAATACCTTTAGAACACAGTGTGAATAACTAAATATTTTATTCTAAATACAATATACATCATTAAATGACAAAGTCTAGAAACTCAGCCATTAAGCTCTGGCACAGTGTCCTTATTATCACTGATGGTCTTAAAAACGGCATAAAGAAACACGCTCACCTATTGGATTTGTAGGTAAAGGATATCACTACTTCAAGCTGCGATTTAAGCAAGGTGTTAACAATCACTTTAATTGCTGCAAACGTATAAATACTGCTGTAACCCCTGTGCATAATGCTGCATGGTGGCACTGATGGACGAATAAGAATAGAAAAAAAATTGGAGACTTTATGGACCATGATGGTTTTCTGGCTTATGATGTTGACTGGCTAATAAAGTAAATTAGAATCCCTAGAGCAGTGCTGTTGGATCCATGTGCTGAATTAGTTCCAGTACTAGAGAGAGCAATGCCACCCTCTGTCCAAATACAGGTCATTACCCCTTTGGGGTTATTGGCAACCAGCTGTTTCCAGTGGGAATTGGCAGGCAGGGAAATGTTTTCTATAAATATTATTTATAATGGTACATTTTCTCACTAAGACCTACTTTGGAGAAGATAAAATTCTATTAAATATCGTCCTATAGGTCTTATATATATCACATCCATCCTTAAGTACCATAGTGTGTGCAGTTTTGGATGCTATAATTAATATGGGTAGTCAGGGTTCCATACACTGCACCAGAACAGGCTGAAATCTGTATATTAACTGCAATAATATTGCAATAAACGCCTCATATGAAAACTAAAATGTTTATGTTAATAGAAAGCATAAGCATTTTATTAAAGTGCAATTCATCTGTGACTCTAATATGACCCTTACAAACATTGTGACACGCTGGCCCGACTCAGCACACGATTCATCTGTTTATCAGCCAAATAAGGATGGATTCTCTGTTGAGTCTGGTTCCTTCTCAAGGCTTCTTCTTATCACCATCTCAGAGAGTTTTTCCTTGCCACCGTCGCCCTCGGCTTCCTCATCAGGGACAATCAGGGACAAAATGATTCACATTGTATAATTATCTTTGAGTGTGTAAAGCTGCTTTGAGACAATGACCATTGTGCAACGCGCTAGACGAATAAAATTACTACATGTAGGTTCAGGATGTAATGGCTGACTTCTAGGTGAGCTTAACAAATTGCATGTATAAATTGCAGCCATTTTGTCCCGATGTAGCCAAAATGATATTATATTGGACCCCATTTTGAAACCTGCAGCGTGATCACTATACAAAAGGGCCCAAACTTGTGTGCGGACAGTTCAGCACTACTGAATATGCAGATAAAATGCTTTGGACAACTCAGGTGGCAAAATTCTGTGCTACTCACCAAAATTATGCAAGATTAACAGGGCATTGAGGATTGGCCCCTAGACCCCCCACCCCACTACCGACTACTTGGTTAAAAAACTTTGCTACTGAATAGCAATATTCATAAAACAACAATGCTACCACCACACTAACATGTAATTAAGCTAGTAGCAACAATACTGCCCAACACTGGTAAATTTACAGCTGTACATCGAAATTGGATAGATAGATTTGAAATTTGTTGGTCACCAACATGACAAGAACAAACTCACTGAAAGTTCTTTCACTTTTTTTACTTAAATAAATGTGGACTTCCTTAAATATATACAGACTATAGACTAAATTCCTGCTCCTCAAAAATATTGATTTCACGCAATTTCCTATGTAGCATAAAAATGACTAATGTGCAATAAGCGGCAGGTGGGAGCTTACTGATTAAAATGTTGGACTGTTGCTCTTAAGGTCATGATTTTACTGCCTGAACCCCGAACCTGCCCCTAGGCCCCCTAGGTAAGGGCCTCATCTGCACAACTGTATAAATACGATTAATGATAAATTCTCTTCTTTTATTCACCAGACCATATTTGTGACTGAACTTCTTCTTGTCGGTGTAATCAGTTATAAAAAAAATTAGTCAAATAAATAGATTTCCAATTAAAAATATTGTCTTGATCGATGTCCCTTCTCCATCTTCCAATTCTGCCATCTTCCATCACATCACATCATTCTGCCAGAATACTAGAAGGAATTCAAAGCAGAAGAGACACAGTGAACAATAAAGCAGAAACGACAGGAGCAGATGGTCTTCTTTATTGTCCCCAGAAATACAAACAGTAAATGTCTCTACTGGGGGGGCTTCGTCATTCGGCCTCCGCCAGTTATGGCATGATAACTGCAGCCACCTGGCATCACAAATTAAATCCTGACAAACTAAGGGAAAGTAAAAAAAAGATAAGGAAAAAGTTCTTGAGGACCACCGTTCCCTGACTTTAGTAATGTGTGTTGACATTATTTAACATGTTATGGTTATTGTCTGTGTTAAAATGACAAGAGAAATTGGGACTGATTTAGATAACAGAGGGAACCTTGCTTTAGATGACAGATCGATTTTAATGCACTTTAATGCACAAGTTGTGACTTGAGAAACAACCAATCATCAATTGGTCATCAACTGGTCATGAAGAAAAATGTGCAGTCGTTAACATTCAAAGTGGTTCAAAAAAATTTATTAAAGTTGTTCTAAAACCAAAACAAGATATTGTTTTGATTTTAGGACGACATTGAAAGAAGGTTTTGATCTATTTTAAATATTGATTAGTATATTTATATACTGTGCTTCTGTGGGTTTACTCCGGCTACTCTGGTTTCCTCCCACAGTCCAAAAACTTATGTTAGATTGATTGGTGATTCTAAATTGCCCTGAGGAGTAAGTGTGAGCGTGTGTGGCCCTGTGATAGACTGGCGACCTGTCCAGGGTGTACCCTTCCTACCCTTCCCCCTTTCAGAGACAGCTGGAATAGACTCCCTCCAGCAGATCCCTGAGAACCCGAATTAGAGAATAAGCAGCTATAGAAGATAAATGAATAAATAAATTTTTGCCGCTGTGTGTACAAATACTGTGTTTTTCGTGGTTTAATTGGCTGAAATGCTTGGTATCTATTACTTTTTTTCGTGTGGTTTAATTGGCTGAAATGCTTGGTATCTATTACTCAATGTTACTAATAATTATTATTATTTATTTATTTTTAATTAATGTATTGTTTTTCTTCATTTAATATTAGGTTTATTTGACAGAGACAATGCACATCAATATCACATGAATTTACAATATTCCAGAATTAGCCAGAGGGCTATTTTGCATCTGCAGTCTCTGGAAACCTGTACACCTGTTCTATAAACACCCCACACCACCCCACCCCACCCCCAAATCACCCCACCCCAATTTTTTACTTGCAAATTAAGATTTTGTGCACATCTCTTTATTTCAAATACCAATCGAACTACAGACTACAAAGTACATTGTTGTGCTAGCTTTAGCGCAGATCTTTTTCATGTCAAAATCTAAATGATAAACTATTTGCCAGCATGTGCGAGCAAATAATGTCGGCCTTTACACCTAAAGACAGATCCAAACAACAAGATTGACAAGTCATTTGGGACCCTTCTTCACCCTCGGTTTGTATGGAGATAACTGATTATGAAATTAATTAGGTTCAGAAGTTCTCACTGCAACTATTCGTCTATAAAAAAGATTATGTACATTTTATCATTCAATTACATAAAAAATGATTTTAGAGTCTCCATCGCTGTCAGATCCCAACCTTGTCCCTACACGCTCACAATCACCCGAGTTTCAATTACCTGTACCTGTAGCCACTTTATTTTCACTCCCAAGCACTCTACTTAAACCACATTTTTTACACCCTGTCGGTGTCTGGTCTACAAATCCGCTACCGGAAATACTCATTTCCCCTAAAGCTAAATTTTATCCTCTTTCTGTCTGTCGCCTATATATTAAAATTCCTCCTCTCTGCGAAAGTGGCTGTCATTATTTTCCTCTTCACCGGACAGGCACTGCAATGGGTTTACGCAATGTGGAACTCAAGCAGCCCTGTGGTGAACGAGCTGGAGGCCTTCATGACAGAATACAAGGATTTTCAGTTAGTCAACCAGCGAACTAATAATTTCTGACCAGTTGTCTCTTCTTCGGTGAGCGACTTCAGGCTGCGCTTCCGCACACTGACAGCCGCTAGCGGATGAAATAAGGTTTATCTGCAAGGGTTCAATACGTGATTTTGACAGCAGATAGCAAGCAGTGACGACTTGGTCAGATTGGAAACTCTGCTGCAGAAATACATCCCAAATACTTTCCGCATGTTGGACAGATATCGCTCCTTTTCCCAGTGCCCCATCTCCAGCAGAACCGCCCCTCTAACCCTCGAGCCTATGTGGAAAGATTCCTTCAATCTCTCTCCTGCAGAACAGACTAGAAGGGTGAATTGTGGGCTATTCCTGTATTGCGGGGGGGCACATGTCACCAACTGCCTGAATGCCCCATCCGTCCTTTTATAATGAGTATAATGAGTTCCGTTCAGGTTCTGCAAGCCATATCTCACCTTAAGCTGGTAGTAATAAAAGTAATAACCCTGTTACACTCTCTTTCAGTGAAATACCTCCTTAAAGTCCACTAGAAAATCCTTACCGACTCACAATCCATACTATCCAAGGTATACCAATAGAGCTTGGGTGAGCTCCCCATTCCTCTCAGTCTGTCTCCGGGTTGGGAGTCTCCAACCAGAAGAGATAATGTTTCTGTTTATAGAGGCAGCACCATGGATATAATTCTGGGATGCCCATGGCTAACTCGACATTCACCAACAGTAGCAAAGGCACCAAATAGGGTGGGAAGCATCTGTCTCCACCTAACCCTATTCTCTACATCCTCTTCACTTACACCCAATAACTTGGTGTCCTCGTTTATCCCATCCATATACCTCCTTTTTGGTCTTCCTCTTTGCCTTCTGCCTGGTAGCTTCATTTCTAACATCCTCCTACCAATTTATTCACTATCCCTCCTCTGTACATATCCAAACCACCTTAATCTGCCCTTCCCTGACTTTCCCCCCTAAACATCTAACATGAGCCGTCCCTCTGATGAACTAGTTCCTAATCCTGTCCAACCTCTTCACTTCCAAAGAAAACCTTAACATCTTTAGCTCTGCATCCTATCTTTGTTTATTATTATTATTATATTAGTCTTAACAAATTAAGAGAGATTAAAAGATTTGTTTTACATTTTTTATTTCCTACATATTTACCATTTATTTATTTACTTGCCACCTCAAGCATTCAGAAAGTATTATTTTTCTTTCCAAGGTAGAGCAAAGAAATCTTGCTGAGATGCAGGTAATCTCTCAAGTTATCCACTCACCCAACTATTTGTCACAGCCTTTCTTCTCTTTAGCAACCTACAGAGTCTTTCCTCACTTGGAACCCCTTCCATTTTCTACTTACTTTGGACTAATTCGGTTGTATTAACTGGCTGGAGTTATTATTACCTTTTATATGAGACGTCTATGTTGAGAGCGCTTTATGAGATTCTGCTCCCGGCAGACGAGATGATGGAGTTGAGGCAGGCTGTCATGCCAAGCTTTATAATAGTATCAGTTGGGAAATACACAATGCCATGGATTATTGATATACCCATATCTGCTCTTCTGCTGACAAATCTGAAGACTGCACAGAAGGGGCACGTAATCTTGAAAAATATCTCAGCTAATATGCTTCTCCCGTGCATCCAGCACATTATTATGATAAACGATTTCACATCGAACGACAGCAGTGCTGGTATGTTTAAGGAAAAAAAACAAAATGGCTTTGACTCTTGTGCATTCTTTAGTGTCAGAATAAAGAAAAAAAAAAATCTCCCAAATTGCTGATAGTTCATATCAGACAAAGATCATCATTTTAAACATGAGATGAGTTTTTTTAAAATACAATACAAATGTAATACATTTAATAGTAATCAGATAAAATATTTCTGTGCAATAATATTCCTGTTATTGGCAAACTTCTGTGTATAAATATGAAACTACATTTAGATTAAAATTCCATGAATAAAAAAATGTACAAATGGTCAGTAATTTTCATTAAAGGGTCATTTGGGTTGATTGCATCACTGATTGCATCACTGATATGCAAATACTTGTAAATATAGTTTGGATATACTTTAATTAAAAAAGAATTTTTTTATACATAAGAAGAGTTTTACGTTGAGTAAAGTAGATGGATGCAGGAAACGAGGACATATTATGCAACAGAACTTCATTAAAGGCAAAGAAAATAATAAAGTATGATAAGGAAACAAACAGAAGAAGATAGCCTTAGCTTCTTAGCATTAGCATGGGAGCTAACAGAGCATCGATATAGTCATTGTAAAACTAACATTAAACATTATGTCTAGGCCAAGGGTGGGAGCAAAGGGCAGGGCGAGGTCAAGGAGAGGAGTGAGGAAGATGGCAAGGCCAAGGTGGGGGAGCGGCATCCACCGCTGAGCAAGAGGGCGTAGCCATTTCCAAAGCCGAGTCAGGGGGTCCAGGGTTAAAGGACAGCCAATTCTGGAAAATGTGAAAGTAACACCCGCAGCTTAACATTAACATTTCTCCATCGCAAAAGGTTATTAGTCAAGTACCTTATCACAAATCTGAGTCAAAACACTCAGCATTTCTAAAGCTTCATTTCTTCATCCAGCAATTTATGGTGTGTGCATGTGTATTTGGAAGGGAAGTTATTTCTTTGTAATCTGATTTTGCATTATTGCACTACGGTGATGGCTTCACTCTTTCCTGTGGGTTATGAAAAGAGGAGTGTGGATGGAGGTTTTAATGCTTGTGCTCTACTATAGAAGTTTTCTAGTTTTGTATTACATGTGGGTTGTAAACTTATGGTGAAAAAAATCTAATGTGTATTAAACGCTGTATGAGTGTGGGTAGTATGTTGTGCATTCTAAGATGCTTAATTAATACTTTACTATACTGTGCTATACTAGACTAGACTATACTTAACTATACTATGTTAATGTAAATACATTGCTATTTTAGTTACTATATTTCAGCTTCATTTGATTTGCCCAGTCTTTAACCTTTCTCATCTCCACATTGTACTTGCTAAACTGGTATAGCTGCTTCTCACTGGACGTTTTTTCCCACTGTTTTTCACACTGTTCTATCTAAACTCCAGAGTGTGAAAATCCCAAGAGATTAGCAGTTTCTAAAATACTCCAGGAAAACAGCCAGTCTGACACCAGCATCCATGCCATCATCAAAGTCATTGATGTAGTCACATTTTCCATATTTTGCTATATAATTGGTACGTTCATTTACTCATCCTGTGTCTGTATGATTGTATGTTTTGGGTTTCTACCACATGTTTGTTTTATTGAATAATGGCATTAATAATCAGGTAGTTTAATGTAAGTATATGTATCATTGTATACAATATATAGACAAATCTAGTGGGACACCCCACCATATTTGTTTTCTAATCATAATAATTTGAATTTAGTACCAGTTTTACTTCTATAATAAACATTGCAGTTCAGAAAAGCCTGTTCTTGCTTTGGGTATTTGTTATTTAGCCACAATACCCAATACACACAGAAGGATTAATAAGATAAGACAATAATGAGAGCAGCACGGTGGCTTAGTGGTGTTGCCTCACAGCAAGTAGGCCTAGGTTCGATTCCAGAGCAGAGGAATTTCTGAGTGGATTTTGCATGTTCCCACCCTGCATCACCTGTCATGCAATGCTATCTGATTCATCGGATTACACACATGCTTCAGCTATATACTCTTTGGTGGCAATTTAGAGATGACAGTCAGTCTACAACATTTTATTGAATTGTTTAAAGCAAACGTTTCAGTTATGCTTAACGCTATACACTATTAGCTATAGAAGATTTAAAGTGGTGTAAATCCTAGCAACAGGAGAAGCATGCTTATACCTGGTGATGTTATCTCATTGCTGTTTCTTTTGTTTTTCTAAGCTTGGTCATGCTTGGCGATATTGCTACACCGTCACAGTGCACACAAAATGCAATTAACATCGGTAAAGCAGCACCATGGGGGCAATTAAAAACAACAGCTACAGCAGCCTGTCATTGCAAATTGAATAAGGAAGTGAGTGGGAGGAGGTGTTAATTACAAAAAATGTGTGTTAAACAGGAATTAAAGCGCTGCTAAGAAATTAAGGAATGACAACTTGAGCAAATTTCATATTATAAATTAAACACATTTTTAACACGTTTTAATGATGGGATTGTTGTATAGGAATATTATATATTATGTAAGATGAGAACAGTTGATGACATAAATAATGCCAGGCATTAATGTAAAATGAGCTTAAGGACGCTCGCTATACATGATTGAATGGTATAATTGTAATTATGATGTCTTCTAAAAGACTTCCACACTTATTATTAAACGGCTTACACACTCATTTGGAACTTGATCCAGTAAACATTACTATTTTGTATGATTTTTTTTCTCATTTTAAGCTTATTTGTCAATGTGGAATATTTTTCATTATTTTTTAATCCCCTATATGTTTTTTCTATGCCTAATATTTCATATGGGGAAGTGGTAGCACAGTGGTTAAGCTGTTTGACTACCGACCTGAGGATCCGGGTTTGATTTCAAGCCCCACCAAGCCACCACTGCTGTACCCCTGAGCAAGGCCCTTAACCCCCAATTGCTTAGTTATATAACAAGGATTATTGCATTATTAACAAGGATTAGTCGCCCTGAATAAGGGCATCTGCCAAATGTAAATGTAATATATTTTACTAAATTCTTAATTTCGGCCTTCTATAAACACTTTGATACATTAGTTTAAACTAATCTCTCTTTATTTTAATAAACTCTGTAAAAGTTTCTGGCTTCCCGTCTGTTCATCCTTCACCCCATGGTCAAACCACATCTTCTGGATCTGATCAACATGAAAGATTTACAACAATTATTAACGTTTGCAGGTTTAATTCCATCTGAAGAACTTTGTACATTGGTCGGTTGTAGACGTTTTATAAACCCTTTTGTTAGACGTTAATCCCAACCTTAGAAGTTTTCAAAAAAATCCTGGTATTAGATGGCCAATAATCAAGAAGAATCAAGAATTAATGCGTAATTCTTCACTCTGCCTTATGAGAGTGATGCTGCTTTTGTTCTTTTTTTATTACTAACTAACTTTCCTGCAAAGAATGTATGTAATATTAGTCTCAAATAACATTGTAGAGTTTTTAGCATATTTAAGGTCCCCAAAAATTTAGTTAAATAATACATTTTTGCATGATATCTTATATTCACTGAAGTATTCAGTGCTGGTATTAAAAGAGCTGCTGGCTAAAGTCGATATTGGAAAAGTCCATGGTTAGAATCTAACACTATATGGCTAAAGGTTTACCAGCACATTTACATCATTGTATCTTTTCCAAACTATTGCCACAAAATTGGAAGCAGTGGGTTAGATATATAAACTTCAGAAAACGTTAGCTAGGTAAAGATTTATTTCTTGCTATTAAGTTTTTAATTGACCTAATTTCCTGTTGTATTTTTTATTCTAAATCTGTTAATTATCGTTTTGGGCTTATTATTATTAATCACTTATTTTTTTGTGTCAAATTTGTATTTTTATCTATTTATTTTCATTTTTTTTTTTTTTCCATAAGCAAATTTCTTTTTATGTGCTCCAAATGCACTCCTAAATAAGAATATTAACAGCTGATTAAACCTGATTAAGAAGATTCGGGTTTAAAGCATTTTATTTGCCCTATATTATCTATAATCTAAAAAACACCCTATAACCCATACACATGCTCCTACACACAAACACACATTCCAGCAGCATCCTGGATCTTCACTGGAGGCAGTGTTCAGGCCCCAGGTTAGTCACACTCAACAAAATGGGAAATCAAAAATGGTACAAACACAAACACACACATACACACATGTCTAGTGCTCACTCGTCCCTGAATAAATCTAGAGTATTTCCTGTGTGTGTGTAAGCGTGTGTGCATGGTGCAAGGCAGGCCGACGGCTAAGACCTGTCCATTTCATTTTGTAAGCCGACTTATTCTGACCTTTATTTTGGAAAAAAAAACTATTGAGAAAGGAAAATCTGACACAAAAAGACATGTAGCAAGACCACTGAAAATGCTGCAGGTCAGTAAAGGGGATAAGTGCCTCAAAAAAAACTTTTTTCCTTACAAACACAATACATGTTATTCATGTATATGTGAGTATTTATTACAGAATGAAGTGGAAAATAAGTTAGACAGATATAAGGAAGGTGGGAACAATCAGATGTCAGAGGTGGTACTGAGAGATGGCAATTGAACCGGAAGCTGAGATGACAGTTCTCACTTGTGATTAACGGCAAACTATTTGTGTTTGTATTTGTGTTCAGAAACAAATAGTTCTGAACGTAAACCAGGTAATCAGCAGTCGGTAGGGCAGGGGTAGGTTAAAAACAGAACGTTTTAGGAACTTTCCCTGTGTTTCAAGTGATGCATGGTTCTTCATACGAACCAAATTTTAAGGTGTCTTTTATTCATCCAAGCTGGTCCAAAGCAAAAACGTTCTTTCAAGTGATGCTAACGAACCAAATTAAGGTGTCTTTTATTCAGGAAACAAAAGTAACTATTACCAGGAAACGTATAAATGTTCAAATATGTAAAATAACTTAGACGCATTATATATCAAAGAGGTATCATTAGATTAGAATTATTTGCCCCCGATATGGAGAGACTCTTTCTTCCGGGTCATAATTTGTGCATTACTTAGACAGTCGTATTCATAACCATGCTATATAGAATGTATTTTAATAAGGAAGTAGTATCTTGGTCGGGATAAGTGTAGCCTAACGGTTGGTTCGATTCCCAGCACCACCAAGTTGCCACTGTTGGACCCCTGAGCAAGACCCTTAACCCCCAGTTGCTCAGTTGTATAAATGAAATAAATGTAAGTCGCTCTGGATAGGGGCGTCTGCTAAATGCTGAAAATGTACATATATACTTGCTTAAATGTGGTACATACTTAAGTAGTATCTGCACACATGCACACACACTTGTCCCACTTCACTTCACACACACCAGAGAAAAGGGGCCTACTCAGTGAGTTCTACCAAAAAAAAAAGTAACAATGTTTAGTTATAACACTGTTATAACCGTCACTGATGTCTGTACAGGTTCACTTTATCCAGCAAACACTGTACGATTCTAGCTACGTTTTTTGTCTAGCTACGTTGTAGCTCACGTTGTTCGAGTTAATCGCCTGTAATTTACAGACAATACTCCGATCTTACACTATGAGGTTCGATCATGGAGCTGTGACTCATCTGCTCACACTACAGGTGTCAGCACACTATGCTTGAACATATGGAAAGCACCGAGCCTGAAACTGTGTTACTATTTTAAAAGTAGATGAATGCTTTTTCAGAAGAAAAAAAAAGTCAATAAAAAATGGTGGCAAGCGTATATGAAAGCTCAGGTGGCTCGAAAGATGTGAGTAATGCGTTTTTTGCTGATAGATTGATAGGTATAAAAAGAACCTCTCTCGCTTTTTTCTTGCTGTATTAAGAAGGATGAAGATGAAAAATCAGTATATTATATTTTTGGCTTCTATCAATTGTATTATAAGTTTAATATAATATATATATAGATATATATACAGTCCATACATAGACATACAGTCTTGTGCTTTAACTAAAGAACAACTATGATACCTGAACTACCTACTGACTAGTTAAAGATTAAGTAAAGCTTATACACTTTATAATAAAGTCCATTGTATCTATTCATAAACTGTGTTGCCACTTTTTCAGGTCTGTGTTTGCGCAGGGCAAAACATGGAATCGGTTCAAAACTATCAAAACTTCAACTATGCGATCTCATGAGGGGTGACCAAAACTTCTGACATCAGAAACTTTTCGATTCCCGGTCAGGGGGGAAGTTAATCCCTTTTTATTACTTCTCTTATTCTCATTAACACTGCCATTTGAGATTATCCAGATCATAACAGATTAACATTTCTCAATTCACTGCATTTGAGATTAGATCCAGATTCAATCCAGGTTAAATAACTTGATCCTTTATATGACTCAGGATTCACGAATCCTTCTCTTCATTTAATGGAATTAGTTGGGTCCTGAGTTGTCTTGTGCAATATAGATAAATAAATACTAAACCATTAGTATTAAGCATTTAGTTGCTCTAAATAGTTGTTAGCTAACAAATTTACTGTAGGACCAGGTAGCTGATGGATATTGATTCATCTGATGTATCGCAGGTATTGATTCATCTGAACCGTAGGATTCAGCGGCAGAATACAGCGAAATAGATGTATCCGAAAGAGTCTGTGTGTTTGGGATTTATGAGTTCAGGAATTCAGTGGATTCTAAGGATTTTGGTGAGTGCCCTCTAGTGGAATACAATGACAATTGCAGTCTGAATCTGTACTGACTCAAAGAAATTCGTGAGAATCTGATCTGTTCAGTTGAGCGATTCAAGAGTAGTCGAAACAATAAATGAATTCGGATTTTGGATCAGCCCAAAACCGAAGAATAATTAGACTGTGTATGTCCGGGTTTACCCTTTTTCTCCAGCACTAGACACAAGAAATCAGAATTGTTCATGTGTTAACAAATTAACCGCACTATATCTGTATATTTCCATGCAGTATGATTATGTGTGCTCATTTCAGCTCTAATTTCTTCTTTTCTGAGGTGTTTCTCACATGACAGCGTAGACAGGTGCAAACAGACAAAAAGCCACTTTAGAACTGCTCATTTGTACAGGAGGGGGGAAAAAAAGCATAATAACAACAAAAAAACCTTGAGCCTTATTACAAACATGCTATGTTCTTCCCTGTTGTGATGAAGCATGTGTGAACTCTCACCAAGTTTCCCCGACTGTGAACGAGTCACTGACACCCAAAGAGTGTGAACAAATTATTAAAGACCTCAGCTAGGACGACAAAAAAGGTGTAGTGTAAAACGAAGTTAAGAATTTTATCTAAAGTGATTAGCAAGTTGGAACTGTGGCGTTTATAACGGTAGAAAAAACGGGAGTATCAAATTACTTGTACATTAAACAAGGTACTCATGTATATTGTTGACCTTTTATGTCCCAGTGTCATGTGTGGTGCAAGAACCAAAAATGGGACTTACAAAATCTGGATATAGCCAATTGTTTTGATAGAGGAAACGGCTTTAAAAAAATACTTTAGCCTTTGGTGTCAGTTTCTCCCAATATCATAGCCAGGATCTTCAACAGAAACCTCAGTTGCCGTGCAGGCCACAGCCTCCTTGTGCCACGAAGAAACCACGGTAATAGTGGGTCCCTGCCCACTGAATTGCCACACAGTGGGGCATGGAAGGCAGCTATGGCCACCATGTAAACCACTGTTAGTCCTGTAGAGAAATGTTCTTGCAGGAATTCCAGCAATCGGGAAGTTAACAGGGTCCTGCTGTTCACTAGAAGACATAGAGGTTCCATTTTCATTTATAGAGTTTCCTCGTAGTGGAAGCTCTGGACTGGAGTATGGTCTCAATAACCTTGTTAAGGAAACCTTTAGGGGACATGCCCACAGTTTCCACTTGTGCTTTAGGGCAAAGGTTATAAAACGGTGTTCCCAAGGTGTTTCGACACAGCTTGAGTCGAGAACTTGCTGACACTGTACAGGACAAAAGCTATAATTAGTTTTGGAAGTGCGAGCTCATTAGGTAATGTGTTGGCCTGCTGATCAGAAGATTGTGGGTTTAATTTTAAGGCACCACCAAGCTGCCAGTGCTGGGCCCCTGATCAAGATTCTCAACTAATGAGATAGTTCGATCGGCTTTCTGACTTTCTGAGATTGATGACTCGATTTGCTCATTGGGTAAGTGGATAAATGAACGGATTTACCGTTAAAAATGAATGTGTTAGTATAACTGTAGTGGGTTGGAAACAAAAATTATTAACTGAATAAATAAATACATTTCTCACTGTTAGAACCAGGCTGCAAGTTAAAATAGCTTGGCAGCGTGCTTGGAAAATGGCTTTATTTGCCAAGTTCAAGGTGGGTGTAGTCACAGATGCCATTTGTTAGTGCCAAGACTTTATTGCCCACCTGAAACATTTGCTCTCAACACCACCATGGTTTTACTCTCATTTTATACTGACTGAGTTCATGTCATATGTAGGTCAACACCACTTAACTTAAATTTCATAGAAGTATAACATGTTTTCCTGAAAAAAATGAAGGATGCGTTTTTTTCTGATATGAAACATGTTTAAAATATTTAATAAAATGTTACAAAAATTTGGTTCCGGTCATTTTTTTCCAGGAGGAAAATGGAATATCCATGGAAATGAACCTTCTACAATATAGATCAGCTTTAAAAGAGAATCATGAGATGAATGAGAAGTGTTTGCATGTGTTGTTGTTTTGTATCCTCAAATTCCAAGGCTAATAAATACCTTCTAAACACTGAAAAGTCTGCTGACTGATCCAAAGAGGCAGCTTTTATACATCCATTGCTGAATACGTCTCCAAGTTACCGGATTGAGACGCTGTGTCAAGATGCTTTAGGGAACACTCTTTTATAATCTTTGGCCTGAAGCATGTGTATAATAAGTCTAGTCGGGAAGTCATCAACCAGGAGGTAAGATGGCATTCAGCACAGACAGGGACGCTGGGGATATGGCAGGTGACACGCCATTGAGGTTACATACAAAACCTGAAGACGTTCTCCTTCAGGCAGGAGATACCCACACTGCTATAGCACCGCATCACTTTCCTATGCGAAGAACCTACTGTGATGCAAGGACCATGGCACAGGAGGTTTCTGATGAGGATTTTAAACATGAGAATCTCAAATCAGTGCTCCCTGATCTCCATCAGTATGTGAACTTTGTCTCTGTTGCCCTCAGCTGGCCTGGCAGGGCAACACACCTGGCAAGCCTGAACAAGACAACAAAATTTAAGCAAAACAAATAACACTGATGAATTTCTAGTGTGTCAGTAATAAAAGATTGTCAATAATTCGGCAGCACCAAAGAGTCCCAAATAAAATTTTGCTCAGGGTTTCCTAAAGCTTTAGGCCGGCCCTTTACTTACTATACAGTTTTCCACTAGTCCACACACACCTTAGCAACCTGTGGCTAATAAATCCAATGACGCTACACGTCGAGTGGTAAAAATAGCTTAAAAATATTTGCAGCAATCAGCTAACAAAAAAAAAAAAATCAGACAAAGTGTAAATTTTATTTTTTGAAACAGGAAATTTAGAAGCATTTTACATTTTTAAAATACTCCATAGGGCTACCTAATAAACCTATTGTTTAACATGTCTTGTGTGAAAGATGTCACCGTATTAGCAATTATTTAGGCTGAGATATTTCTTCAACCAAAAACTTTAAATGCCAACCAGCTCATCTTCACCATGACATTTATTGTAGTTTTTTTTTATTTTTTTTATTCTATAGTAAGAACATCATGTTCCCTTTTTTATTGTTTAAGGTGTTGATTAAGTGCCTTATAATTATAGAAAGGGTGTTTTTTTTTTAATAATGACCCCATGTCTTCCCTCAAAGCCTTTATCATTATAGAGCAATTTAATTTAAATCCCTTCTGATAGCTAAATAGTTACGGTACCATTATAGCTTTAATAACGTAGCCATTAACAAGGATTTTTAATGATAATAAAGGGCAACAGAAATTTACCTTTATATTATATCTATTTATCATCAGTGACATCAGCTGATGTCTGTTGTTTACACAGTATATTGAACATCCTAATAGCTCTCTCTCTTCAAAAAGGAGTCATTTCCGATGCGGCTCTCTGAATATTTTTATTGCCGTTGTCGAGGATATGAAAGCCACTGCTTTTTTTAATAGCCCGTCTGCTGCATTCGCATCAATCACACCACAAAGTCGTCTAGTTTCGGCTGGAGCCTCAAAGCTAACCGAGTTACGGCACTCGGAAGAGTAAGCTGAAGTTGGAAAATGTGATAGAAAGTAATTGAATTCTTTGAGTCAGAACCCACATGGATATGAATCAGTGGCATTAATTACTGCGATGTTTATTTATAGTCAGGTCAGACCAGGGGATGATTGGCATGTGCTGCATTATTTTAACTTCGAAACTGAAACTAAGAAATATCATGCATGCATTTTTACTTTTATTTAAAAAAAAAAAAAAAAAACATTGAAAATGAAATCGGGAATCTGTGTATATGTGTGGGATTTAGAATGTGTCCTGGGCATTGTGACTATATAATCCTGCCGCTGAAGGAATTACAAGGTATGGTGTTAAAGGAGAGAAAAAGAGAGAAAGAGAGAGAGAGAGAGAGAAAGAAAGGGAACGGAAACCGAAATCTTAAAACTGGTTTTAATTTTAAAAGTAAATTTAATTTGTTTTAGACTGAAACAAAAAGTTAAGACATTTTATACTTTATTTAAACCCAGCACCTTCAAATCAAATCTGAAAGTTCTTGCTTGCATTGCTTTGGTGGACCAAAAATTGAGCCAATCACCCTGGAGTGATGTAATTGGAAGAAAGCTTCCCTGGTTAGCTAGCTATGTCATGAACATAGAAATTTAACGAGATTAAGGAGACAGCACAAAAACATGATCATAAGGCGCTGAGTTGTAGATCTGAAGACCATAAAGACCTGGGTTTAAGAACCACCACCACCAGCCAGCCACTGTTGGGTCCTTGAGCAAGACCCTTAACCCTTCCATCTCCAGGGGCGCTGTATTATAACTGACCCTGTGCTCTGATCCCAACTTACTAAGATGGGATATGCAAAGAAGCAAAAAATTCACTGTGCTGTAAAAAGTATATATGACAAAATAAATGCATTTACATAAAAATGTCACAATTTGTGCTTTGTAATTAGTACGAAATCGTTTATGTTCATTCATTTTATTATACATTTTATGCCAATAGAATTCATTCATTTATCTTCAGTAAGTAACTTCTGGTGGACGTGAATCCGAAGGAAAACACTGAGAGTGAGCTGCGAATACAGCCTGGATGGGACCTCAGTTGATTCTTGTGCTCTACACTCACAAACACTCACTCACGCACACACACACACACACACACACAGGAGCAATTTAGTGCAGTAATTCTTAGGGGTTGGGAAAAACCCGGAGCACCTAAAGGAAGCTCATGCAGGCACAGGAAGAACACCACAGAGACAGGAAACCAATCTCAGGACCGAACCGGAGACCCTTAAGCTGTGAATTGGCAACATTACTAATGTGGCACTCCTTTGAATATAAGACAGTCTGTATGCAAATCCATCCGTATTTCAAGATATAACCACTTCAGTGCAATATATTAGATAAATTTAGCTCATGTGCCTTGATATAATACAATCAGCAAAATACAAATGATTGAAAATAAAACAATTTATAAGCCAAAAAAAATAAAAAAATCTGCTGATGCCGTGCTTCCAATTAGCAAGCAAGCTGCATGTGATATTTCTGCATGTTGTGGTGGCTAAATATGTGTGTGTGTGTGTGTGTGTGTGTTATCTGGGTAACTTCTAATTGTTATTTATCAGTTAATATGCGCTAGCAGACAGCTAAATTACTTAATGGTACTTTTAACTAACATAACTTGCTATTTATGTTTAGCTAATCTGACTCTGAGACAGCTCTCATTGGTCCGTTTACAAGCTAGTTAAGTGTTTGGATGAGACCTTATTTTTATCCGAATTGGTGCTTATATGTGTTTAAACACATAATCATTTCAGTTGAAATAATTTTTTGTTACTTGCCCAGCTCGTCTGTTACTTTAATATTTTTTTTTTAAAGATTTGTTAAGTTACTTACAAATATTTTTTTTTTTTTATTAACAATAAAACTTTACTATATGAATCAAAAGTGTGTAGGTAATTTTTGCCACATTAGGGATTTAAAAATGAGACGAGGTTGCAGTATGTGTGGTAATTCAAAGGAAATGTCTTAAAAGTTAAAAAACGGTTGGCTGTAATAAAATTTACCCGCCGTGCTCCGTCTCGCCATCCATCATTCTGTTTTAACTCGGGCTTGACAAATTGAAAAACTCACAAAGCATTCATTTGTCTTTTCTACCGTTTCGAAAATTTACAAACACCCATCACTTTGCATGCTCATCATTTTAGACCGACGCAGGATACAAAATATCCTTAATCAGCTCGTTGAGGCCGTATTATAACCCAATCTGCAGATTTCTGTTTCAGCAGTACACGTTATTAATGTCAGAATTTCTGTTCGACTCGGTTTAAAGCTCTTAGAACTTTTGCCCTTAGGGGGAAAACAATGTTTTAGTACTCGACTAGTTTATCAAGGTCATGAACGATTTAAAGATTTCTTTCAAGGTCGAGTCCACAGGAGCATTTGCATATGAGAGAAAGCATGTAAAGTACACCAAGATTTACAGCAATATAGTATATTTATATAACATCTATAGATTTAATATACACCTTACCATCTAGAATGTGTTTGTTGTAGAATTAATGTTCTCAGTATAGTAATTTGTGGAAGCACGGTGGTTTAGTGGTTAGTACTGTTGCCTCACAGCAAGAAGGCCTGGGTTCGATTTCCGGGCAGGGGTCTTTCTGTGTGTAGTCTGCATGTTCTCCCTGTGCTTGCGTGGGTTTACTCCGGGTTCTCCGGTTTCCTCCCACAGTCCAAAAACATGTATGTTAGGTTGATTGGTGATTCTAAATTGCCCATAGGAGGGAATGTGAGTGTGTGTGGCCCTGTGATGGACTGTACCGCTTCTGCCTCTTGCCCTTTCGGCTGGAATAGGCTCCAGCGGATCCCTGTGATCCTGAATTAGGGAATAAGTGGGTATAGAAGATGAACTAATAATTTAATATAATAATTTTTTAATAAACTCAACCCCTTTAAACACTTTTGGGATAAACTGTCTGGAACACTGGCTGCACTCAGATCCCAGTGCGAACATAAGTGTCTGATTTTATAGTTGACTAAATAAGTTAAATGGAGTCTAACTGAGACTAAATCTGTGCAAATATACATGTGATGCTCGGGTGTTCGTGTTCTTTTGTCAGTACAAGTATAATTAAAGAGTAATTTTAATTTTGTTTTCTGTCATATACATATATATATATATATAAATAATATGGGGGTGTTTAAAAACTTACAGATGTATGTTTAATTTATATTATTTAATTTAATTTATTTTTTTTAATAAAGGATAACGGTTTTGAATGCTTATAAGTATAAAGTATAAGGTAATCGATTAACATGATCGGTTTATTTATTGCACGAAAACGATGTCCATAAAAGGTAAATACCCTCGTCATTACTATTCCTCTGTATATAACCATACCATATAGCCAGAAATAACTGTGTTAATTTGTTTGTTTAATCTAGCAGCTGTCTGAAAACATGCCTACCAGCGTAGATGACATCTTATAGAGCAAATAAAGATGTTAAAGAAGTTAAAATAGTTAAAAGCAAATCATGATTTATATAGCAAAGTTATATTGATTTCAGCCTGTACTAATGTTATTTGATGTTGTTTTTATTTTGTACGATATATTCTTTCTCTCCCGTAATTACTGTAATTAATGTCACTGCTACAGCCCCCAGTAAGCTCCCATGACAATGTATGTTTTTGTGTCATAAAAACTAGCTTGCTTTAGTTTTGCTCAGGCTGTGTCTAATTAATCTCCTGATTATGGTTTTCGAAATATGTGCAAGCTCTCTTGTTCCGTGTACATCGCGTCCTTTAGGCTGCTGGTCATAAATATGATAGGTTCGAAAAGTGTAGTTGATTTTGCCATGTAGGATGAGATCCTTGATTATTAACATTCTTTGTTAATTCTGGATTAATATCACAATTAACCAACCATAACCATCTAATGTCATTAGTGAGTTTCGATCTATTTATGAATCTTTTCCTTTTTTGTCCATAAACAAATGGAAAAATAATAAATAAATTATCTTATCGAGACTAGTAATTCATTGATTCTGGAACAATTTACTGACAATATCGATTCCTTGATTAACATTGGATTACAACATGAAATGAAACAAAATATATTAAAATAATTGATGATAGTCCAGGAACAACATTAGTAAATTAGACAGTATTGATTATAATAATCCAAAATAAATATTAATAAATTTAGACAGTAAACAATCACTAATAACCAATTAAATGTGAAATGTTTTGTACCGGTGAATTTCTATAACTGCAATAGAGCAACATTCTTACTATGAAACAGGGTTTATGTTTATTTAATTTATCAGAGCTTTTTAAAATGTGAAAATCACAAGCCATTTTTTTTTCGAACCATAAATGAATTTAGTTATACTTAGTTGTACTACGAGGCGAAGTGGTGACTACCAACCCAAAGATTGTGGGTGTAATTCCCAGCTCCAACCTAAATTGCTCAGTTGTATAAATAAGATACATGTAATTTGCCCTGGATAAGGATTCTTAGACTGCCAGATTCTTTAAATGTAAAGTTGGTCACAAAAGTAGAGGAAATTAGCTAAACTTCATATTGTATGCAGATATTCACTACAGTATTTATACATTTAACACATTTATAATATTACATTTTGATTTACAAGGAAGGGAAGATAGAAAAAAGGATTGAGGCGGGTTCCGTCGACACACACTAATGACATGAGATGGCTATGATTGGTTAATTGAAATGTTGATCCAGGATTACATCCTACTTGGCAAAATCACAGCCATCAGGTTAGGTATGATGTTAGCGTTGAAATACAAGGAATTGTTATAAATTGTACATCGGTATTGCCGGCTTAGTTAAATAGTTAAGGCTGTGGATTTATTGAAATATTGGGGTTCAAGCCCCAGCACCATTTTTAATCCTCTCCACTTTAAAAGCAATGTATCAGCCATACTACAAGCCTGGAGCAGAAGGGGTTAAGGGTGATTATAATTATGGCTCCTTCTGTGCTTTGACCCCGACTATCTTGGATATGCAGGAAACTAATTTCACGCTGACAAAAACAGGCATTTTCTATATTTGTTTTGTACAGGTAGCCACACGAAAACTGCTTATTAAAGAATTTATTTGTGCAAACTATGACTACCCGGAATCTAAGAATTCCTTGAAGAAAAAAAACCTGATAGGATTCGGAGGACCGGTGCTAATCCAAAGTGCTGAGAGATGAGTTTTGGGAAACAGGTGTCTGACAATATCCTGAACAGGGCCACCCAAATGAAATTAATGACAGAGAAAAATCAAGTGAGCAAGTCCCCCCCAAATCAAATTGGCAATCCAGCACAAATGAGTTAGTTTAAAGTCAAAGTTGTAATTGATAGCGAAACACAGGATGAGACGGCGGACCTGACAATATGATCTAGCATGCATGCTCGCTAATTTCATTTGAGACTCTGTTGTCTTGATTAAATATTAAAGGGCTGTGAATAGGAAATTTCCCATTGGTGGTCATGAATTTCTAGGGGCATGAAGGGGTGATGGGCAGCGGAGATATGAACTGAATTTTAACGGCCTCCGGGTAGATTGAATAAATTTAGTTTGAAGGGAGTGAAATAGCTCCGAAAATGTAATTAGACGTGTTATTTTACCTATACGGATATAGGGTTGGGTTTTGCTTTGGGTTTATGTTCTTTGTTTTGTCATCTGTCATATGTTCCTTGTTCCTTATGACTTCATGTCATGTGCTTCTCTTGTCCAAGTATAATGTTGTTATTGGATGTCTTTGTCATGTGGTTTTCAGTTGTCTCTTTTCATTGACTGGTTTATGTCATGTGTCCCCCTATATATATATATATATATATATATATATATATATATATATATATATATATATATATCTATATATATCTGCAGCTGACTAAGGCTTAAATCTAACAGGTTCTTTTGGATCTTGAAGCCCAGCACCCTGCATTGGCCTAAGGTAGTCATCTTGATGCATCACCTATGGCAGATAATCTCTAGATAACATTTGACACAGTCTTCCATAAAGCATGGGGCGCAGGATACCACCGTTAGTTACTTCCCAGACGAGCTGTGCTGGAAGATCCCAGACGAGCCCCCAATTGTTACCAAACTCAGGCCTAGGGAATATCTGAGCCAGCAGTAAATAATACACAGGTGTTATGAACTGTGGCTCAAGCAGTAAGCTTTAAAAACTTTGAAAAACACAGGGAGACTAAGAAGAAATGTCTTTTCACAGCGGCTGTTGGTTTATTACTGAGCTCGCCAACTAGGGTAAACTAACTCTTTCGGGTCTTTCACGAGTGCCTGATGCGTCATATATTGGCATGGCGGGTTAAAACATTGAGTAATAAGTGGCATTGGAAAAGAAATGTCTTTTTATAGACATTCAGTATCAGTGCTTCAAATTTTATGCTATTTGTAGGCTTATGTATGTCATTTCTTAGTATTTTCACCTAATTTCTGTTTGCCTTTAAAATTCTTGTATATAAATAGCAAAACAAATTGAATAAGTGATTATTTCTTGTTAAAAATATTTTTAACTGACATACATTATAAACAAGTACCAATATTATAATTGTTCGTTATTATCTTACAAGCTATCACAGTTGTCCCTTGCTTTTCATTTCTGAACCCGACGTTACATACACACACAGACAATTATGCAAATGATGCGTTGACGTCATCCAGCAACTTGTGTCTAGCGTCTGGCGAGTTGGCACCACTGATCAGATCCTCAGAGCTCAGGGTTTGTCTGTTTATATTATGCAGTCTATAAATATGATATATGTTGGAAAGCTGATTATGAATAAAATGACCAGATAGACAATAAGCCAGTCAGGCTAATTGTATAATGTGTTAATACCATTAAGATATTTTTTATATGTTTTTTACTTTTTAATTATTACATATAATTACATTTTAACTAATACTACTACTGTATATTGTATACTAAAATTTTTTTTTTTATTTTACAATCTGATAGAGGGAGCGAGAGAGAAGATGACATTGTTCTTTTTTGAAGGTGGTAATTTCCCCAGCGTTGTCCAGCTGTGCGCAGTGTGCAAGTGTGTGCGCTCAGTGTGAGTGTGTGCACGACACACACTTCAACTGACTCTTTGAAGTCTGTTTACCGCAGAGGAAGCGTGCAGCGCACACAAGAATGCCAACCACTGTCACCTGGCATGTAAGGATCTATAATAATTCCGTCTGCAAATGTCATCAAGATTTTGTCCTTTCTTGTCTTTGTGAGCTGTGACAGTTCATTTTTAATAAAACAAGCTACCAGATTTACCAGACTCTATGCTAACTGTATTTTGGACAGGGGGCACAAACTATAACACCAGTTTTTACAGTCCAAAAATTATTTTACGTTTAAGGATTTGATTAGCAATTTTCTTTATGATCAGGGAATTACTATTATGGAATGTATGTTTGTAACAGCTTCAACAAAAAATGTATTTATATATATTTAGTTAGCATCTCTGTGACTTTTCATTTAAACAGGAATGGGTGGAGAAACGTGTCAGGAGTGATGTGTGACAGAAGAATATCATCTAGAGTCAAGGGAAAAGTGTACAAAACAGTGGTAAGACCAGCTATGATGTATGGTTTAGAGACAGTGGTGAGACCAGCTATGATGTATGGTTTAGAGACAGCGACGCTGAGAAAGAGACAGGTGGCAGAGCTGGAAGTAGCAGAGCTAAAGATGTTGAGGTTTTCTTTGTGAGTGACGAGGTTGGACAGGCTTAGGAACGAGTTCATCAGGGGGACAGCTCATGTTAGATGTTTTTGGGGAGAAAGTCGGGGAAGCCAGATTGAGGTGGTTTGGACATGTACAGAGGAGGGATAGTAAATATATTGGTAGGAGAATGTTAGAAATAAAGCTACCAGGCAGAAGGCAAAGAGGAAGACCAAAGAGGCGGTATATGGATGCGATAAATAAGGGTATAAAGATTAGTGGGTGTGAATGAAGAGAATGTTGAGAATAGGGTATTATATGTGCTTATTGTACTAGTGAACATTTTTATAGTACAAATACATTATATAACAACTTTGTGGCATTTTATTGTTAACAATGCTTTTTGATTTATAGACATGACCTCACATGGCAGGTGTTCATCTGTAGGGGTTTTTTTCTGAAAATGATGACCAGGCAAAGCTAAACAAAACACCAGAGCATCATTATCGTGCTGAATCAGGGTTTGGCATCCTGGCATCTTTCAGAAAAGCGGTTTCTTCCCCAAACATTTGCAGATTTAACTGTGATTTGTAGTTAGTCGTCTGTGCCTTATTAACATTTTATTAAGCTAACATCCTGTTTGCTTTAAAATATCGCTTTCATAAGTCACTGAAAAAATGTGTATGCAGACAGTTCGAGGTTTACAGTCACAAAGCATCCATCTGTTTCGTTCGGCACTGGGTTTATGTTCCACCATCACTCCGCTCCTTTGGGTAATAAAGGCTTTTGTTATCTGGCAAATGAGCTTTAGTCCTATGATTCTAACATAATGCAGCCTCTCTGTAAAGAATCCACTTGGGCAAGTAGTAGAACCCAAGGTGCAGTTTAAACATAAACTAATCTTGACTTGGCTGAAGGTAGCTTGACTTAGCTTAGCTTTAGCTTAGCTTAGCTTGAACATTAGCATACACTTAAACAAAACAACAGACATAAACAGTCACCCAAATGAGTATGGCTTACATTTTAAGTCCAGGTTCTCTCAAGGTTTTTTTCCTAGTACCATCTAAAAGAGTTTTAGAGACAATGTCAACTGTTAAAAGCGCTATATGAAGAAATCTGGATTTAATTAAACTGAATTAATTACAGTACAGACACGGGTTCTATGTAACTGAATACATTTAAGTTCTAATTTTAACAACAAATATTTTCCTAATGCAGCTTCACAGCATTTTAAACAATATTGGCATAAAAAATGCCCTGAGACAATATTACAGAAAACTTTGTGAGAACCAGATACAAAAGAGACACTTTTTACTATCTATCTATCTATCTATCTATCTATCTATCTATCTCTATAATCTGTATGTATATATATATATATATATATATATATATATATATATATATATATATATATATATATATATATGTGTGTGGTTAAATGTATTATATAGGTAGATAAATAGATAATATATATTTATAAATATATTTATAGATAGATAGATAGATAGATAGATAGATAGATAGATAGCGTATGTAGTGTCTCTGTTGTGTCTGGTTCTTACAAAGTTATCTTGCCAATATTGTCTTTGCTCATTAGACATAAGTATACATTTAATTGTTATAATGAATATAATATTATATAAGTTAAATAATAGTTAAATATAAGTAATACTACAGCACATTATACTAAAGCACATATTTTTTGTTTCAGCTAGCCCCAACTTTTGCATACCTCTAGCACATTTCTCTTCCATTTCTACAAATTAGCACTTTTGAACTCATTTCTTTTTTTCAGTCATCTGACTTTTACTTACCTATGTGCATTCACAGAGCTACTTTGATAACTGGTCATTACTTACTTTCAGAACCGACCCACTCAGTCCTGACTGCCGGAAAAATGAACCAAAGTTACAGGCTGTATCTTCAAATAATACATCAGTCACTTGCCACAAAAAATGTAGCACTCCTGCTAATTTAAAGTAAAAATATGCCCTTGTCCTATGTCAAAAGACCCTTTCAATGAAAGATCCTGATCAGCTCTATAATTTGTTTAAAGAGGGATATTAGGCTTGTACCTTAGTGCTTGTCAATGTTTTTTTTTTTCTTTTATACATACATGTCGTAAAAAAAGATTTTAAAAATGTCTTTCTTTAAAAACTCCATTTTTAAAGTGGTCTGTTCAAACTATTTACACAGTTAAAAGCTTGAACCCAAAAATGACTTGCGAGTAGAAGTTTTCAACTCTACAGTCATGACACTCTTCTTTTACACTTTTCTTTCTCAGACACCTTCATTTTAGGTGATTTATTTTTAGGCCAGAATCTTGCATCCTCTTTGGATAACTTGCTGATCTTCTATTCAACTCCTGCTCGCAACCTTATTTGACATGGTCCTGATAGTTTATCCTTCACAATATTACAGCGATTCGGCCATTTTTATTTTATACAGGGAGCTCAGTTTCTTATGCAGGGCTCATAGCATGTCTACCTTTGCAGATGATCTCATACATCTTGTCTTCAACCATACAAAGTTTCCTGACACCACACTTAAGCCATGCTCTTTCTCCACTGCCTCTTGGTAGCTCCATGCATTAGATTTAAAACACTGATGCTTGCCTACAAAGCTAAAAACTGAGTAGCACCCTCTTACCTCTAGGGCACTTGTTACACCACACACTGCACCATACTATTTTAGATGCACAAGTACTCCTTGACTGGTCCCACCATCCCTTGAGATCCAATGAAGTTAAGATTTAAGACTGGAAGACCAGTTATTCAGAAAAAAAGAAAAAAGTCTTTCTTTTGTCACATATACTTTTTTACAGCACAGTGAAATTCTTTTTTTGGCATATTCCATCTTAGAAAGTGGGGGTCAGAGCACAGGGTCAGCTATGATAGGAGCAGGAAGGGTTAAGAGTCTTGCTTAAGGACCCAACAGTGGTTGGCTTGCCAGTGGCAGGGCTTATTTCTGGTCTTCTGAGCAGCAGCTCAGGCTGGCAGTGGTGGGGTTTAAACCCAGATCTTCCAGGTCTTCAGATTAGCAACTTAGCGCCTTAACCATCTGAGCCACCATTTAGTCAAAAGTATGCCCAGCTAATATATCTATGAAACTTAAACTGCTAGTCTGGCTGTCCATGTAAAACAATAAAGTCTGTGGTTTTCTTGTTGATTTTGTTGTTCTACACCGCTAACGCAGACCCTGTGCACACATTACAAGGAGCAGCTGTTTCTTTCTGCTGCTGACTCGGCTAATTATCATAATTAGCTAAATATGCCTCCATTCAAATTTACCTTGCAATGGGAGTTGGCATCTCATGAAAACAATAGCACTGCCCTGGATATTAATATAAAATTATAAGCTGAAGAAAGTCAGTGTTTCTGAGTATGAGGACATCTTAGAAAAATAACTTGGTTAAAAAAAAAGTGTAATTAATTCACAAAAAAAACAAAAAAACAAATCTTTATTCCTGTCTTAATGTGTCTGGCCAATTAGCTAATGGCTAATACACTTAAAAGCAAATTAGAGATGCCTTCAGGAAACAATGACACTCTTCGGTGCCCTTATTTTCAGACAAAAGTTAACAAATGTAAGTATTTATTGCCTAATTTCCCCTGTGGCAATAAGACAGGTGTTTGATACTCATTCAGCACCTGCTAACTTGTGGCTATGAAACTACTAAAAGAGCGCATGATCATTATGTACAAGAACAAACTCATCTCTCGACAGTGTGAAGATTTCTAATGAAGAAGAAAACGTTAGCTTAGCAATTCAAACTTAACTCGAAGCTAACCTCTTCAATGGATCACTTTGTGTAATAGCTAGGGATGTTCCAGATGCTGTATAAATCACATTATTCAGATGAAAAGCGACATTTGATTGAATTATCCAAGTTTCTCTCTGCTATGTAAGATGTTCTGGAACGCAGAGCAATAAAAAAAAAGTCGAATCTCCAAGCTTTCATCAGTGTCTACAAAGATGATTGGTTTACAAATCATAATATATAAAGAGATTCTGCGGAATGTGCAACTCTATAATTTTTTTAAAAAAGAGCACGGCGTTTTCTTTTTGTTTTTAATTTTAGCAAGTTTTTGCATAAAAAAAAGCAGCGAATACCGATTTATTCTTGTCTTTAACTGACGATCGATTCGATGTTTCATTTGTACAAATAGTTAATTAAAGCCATTCCTCTCTTTAATAAAATTATCCTGTTGTTTTCTGTTTATAAAGCATTATTATGTCCATAAACTAAAAAAAGGAGTAGATCAGAGGTTAAAGCATGGGACTGCTGATCAAAAGGTTGTGAGCTCAATTCCCAAAACCACAGAGATGCTTCCACCGGGGGGGCTCCCAACCCTCAACTGCTCGGTCATGAATAAAATATTCACTTTGACTAAAGTAAAATCCTAAAGCTTTGTTTTCTACTCCTGTTTTTTCTGGTTTCTGCTTATTTCATTTTTTTATACTATAGATTTTTTTTTTCTTTTACACAAAATACCAATTAAAACCCCTGAAAGCTAACAAGCACCATGACATTTTTTTTTTACAAAAAAAAATGGATCAAGTTCCTCTTTACACTTTATATTTTCATAATCAGTGGTGTTAAATCCTCCAATTAACAGTCTGCGTTAAAAGCCTTGCTTGAGATTTAATGAGGCTGTGCTTTTATCCTTGCCTTCAAGTGAGAATTTTAAACACCTACAAAAGTGCAAACATGTCTCGCAGCGGATCAGGTGATTTCTCATGAGCAAATCGAATGTTCTGTGTATATATTCACTTTTTGGCATGTTTATATAAAACAAAGATTGATAAAAAAAAAATTTTATTTTAGTGCATCTGCTTAAATATACAAAACATGTGCTTTTAATAAACTATTCCATTAATGGATTTTTTTTCCCTCCCTGATGGCATAGACATATTCCAAGATGACAATTCCTGGATTCATCAAGCTGGTTAAGGGTGCATATGACATCATTTTCACACCAGACCTGCACCCCATTAAGAATTTTCGGGATGTGCTGGCGAAGACTTTGCGTAGCAGTCTGAAAAATGAATGCAATTCTGGTTGGGAATAAATGTTTTAACATCGCAGAAGCGTATCGAAACGATGCCACGGCGAATGCGTGCTGTAATCAGAGCCAAAGGCGGTCAATATAAATATTTTTGGATGGGCGTTGCATTAATAATTCCTTAACTTGTTTAATTTAATTATCTTAGTCCATAATTGTCCCATTTTAGCTAATTCCGTGCTTCCTTTTTTGGACCATGTCAAGGTATATAGCTATTTAATTTTTTTTAATCAGCTGTAATTTGGGAAGTCATACCTTGGTGGTTAAGGTGTTGGACTGATACCAGAAAGACTGGGATTCGATTTCCAGCTCCACCAAGCCACCACTGTTGGGCCCTTGAGCAAGGCCCTTAACCCCGAATTGCTCAACTGTATAAATGAGATAAATGTAAGTCGCTCTAAATAAGGACGTCTGCCAAATGCTGTAAATGTTAATGTAATTTGGCTCATATCAAACCCAACAGTTTTTAATCCAGTTTAATTTGGGACATACTGGTTTCATATACTTTGTCCTTTTATAACTTATAGTAGGTCCTAAGTTTTCTGTATCATTCTTTCATGAAAAGCCAGGTGTCTTAAAAGATCCTCTGCAGTTTTTCCTACTAACCTGTCTTAAAATAAGAAGTGAAAAATAATGACGAGGAGGAGGTTTTATTCTTAGTCTACATGAATACCAGATGGTCCTGCTGTTGCGTCCTTCCACAGTGTCCTCTGCTAAAGGAGTCAGCTGTGTGTTTGTGTCAGTCGTAATGTCTTTGAAGAAACATCACCTCAAAGATGCATTCCATTAAATGAGTATCATATGTAGTGTTTTATCACATAGCCATGATACGTCTTAATGAGCCTTATTTGATTTTACAGCAAAGACATTATAACATTTATTTAAGTATTTTTTTTTACAATAAAATTATTACATAACTAATAATCAGCGCAGATGATATGCAGTATAAACAGGAAAATTTAATATGTTGCAATCTTTGTGCAGTTGCTGTACACATTAGCCAACATAAGATAAATAAAGATAAATAAATGGGTAATATTCTAAGCAAAAACTGATATAAACATGAATAAAATTCCTCTTTTGAAACAAATTATAATTTAATTCATAAAATTGCAAACAGCATTGAAATGCCTTCACACCCAGGCTTAACACCGCCCGGTGGCTTTGGTGGGTCTGCTCCCATTTCTAGAGTTTCTTGTACACCCACTCCACATGTGGGTGATGGATGCCTAGGTGATTGTAGTGTTTCAGTCGAAGGGCAGTAACCCCAAATGGCCAGGCCTCAGTATTCTGGTTGCCGAGGTACGCTCCTTTAATGATGTAGGTTGCCCCAACCGCTCCAGTCTCCAGGCACCACCACAGGGTATCAGGAGCCTCAGAGTTCACTTCCTTGTAGGTGACTGGTCTGGAAAGGAGATCTTGTTTCTGCTCCCTCGCCGAGAGTCGACCCCAAAAAATGTCTTCCCCTCAGAGGCTGCTTGCTCACCCACATTTGTGTGTTGTGCGCCCACTGCCTCCGAGTCAACATCATCGCCTCTTATCCAGTTGCCATTGTGTGCATACAGACTGCAGTAGGCTTTCCCTACCAGTGCTGAGGTAGTGAAGCTCTCAGTGGTTTAGTAGGTAGCACCAAGTGCCTCAAGCTATGATGTTTCGGGAAACAGATCTCATATGAGCGTCTGATCAACCCGTGGCATCGCTTGGTAGCCCTTCTCTTTCAACCCAAACACTTTTCCATAGGCAAAGTTTAGGTTGCTGCTATATATCTAACTATATCAGATGTAAATTTCCACCAGTTCCAGGCTGTGTGCAAAGGTTATTAAATTTTAAAGCATTGTTTGGGCCCTCAAAAACTTAGACGTTTTGTTAATCCAAGACTCTTTACAGCTAATATGATATTAGTCTAGTTCTATTTTTCTCACTTTGCTTCCTATTTCATCATATTATCCATAATTTGGCTGACAAGGGCCTTTTAACCTTTAACAGTGATATGATAAGAGAACGCTGCATGCTGATTCCACAGGCTCTTTAATGTCTGTACAAACACTCTGTTGATTAAAATAAACAGTGGAACGTTATATAAGAGTTATTAAGAACAGGGGAAAATGTTTGGTGAGAATTAAAATTTACAGACATTTTGAGAATAATCATTAATGACAAATGTATGTGTCTGGTTAAAGATGTTCACAGGTGTTACCAGTAAAAGTGACAATATATGAAATATTTGGATATTTAAACTATAACTTGGCAAATATTTAATTTGATGCTATTTTCACATTAGGAATACCAATTAGCTGGGACACTTTCTTAACGGGACTCTCTCAAAGGAAGTACTCGTGAACTCAGCTCGTTATTTGTATAAAAGACACCTGTCCAACGAAGCAATCAATTAATCAGATTCCTGCTCCAGGGGCGCTGCATCATAGCTGATTCTGCACGCTGACTCACTAAGATGGGATATGCAAAGAAAGAATTTCACTGTGCTGTAAAAGAGTATATGTGTAATTTGTGAATTTGTTTAATATGGCAACCACTTAGCATGGAAAATTAGCCAGCTCAAGACTTACGTAGCTAGCGGCTGGAGAGCGTGAAAGATCTACACCTGTCTCATACTTCTCCGCTAGGTTTGCTTGGGCGTTTCATGACATCAATCTCCACAGCTGCAGGACCTGAGCTACGAGGACTCCTTGCTTGGCAATTGTCCTCAAACAATAACCAATGGGAGTGGAGAAAGTGCATGTTTATTTAGCATTAATTCTTAGCCGATGATGTCACCCGCCTGTAATGTAATGCTCCTCGATTGGACAGGTTAAACACATGCTTCAGGCTAAAAGGGCGTTCCCAAAGCTTCACAACGCAGCTCGAGTTCCTGAACGGAAAGAAATGTTGTTGTTTTTTTCTGTTATTAAATGAGCTCCATAGCAAAGTCTTACACAAATTAATCAAGTTGAGAAAAATTAAATCTATGATGCAGAAAGGGTTGTTGAAATTGACAGAGCTCTCAACACTAACACAAATCATTGTTCTGGTCGGCGCACTTGAAACGTTTCATTTGATATATCGTGTATCTGTACTTGAATATGATTACTTGTATCAGTTTGCACTCGACTCTAATAAGTGCACTTGAGAAAAGGGCATAAAACATTCTGTGCTTTTCTTCAGTGGGATATTCTCGAATCGTTGCATGATATAGTCGGTGATTGATCTTTTTGCTTTTGGGTCATATATTGTATGTATAGGACCTAATAGAAGACTTTTAGCTTTTGCTTTTGATATACTGTAACCTTGAAATGCAAATCCAGCTGTTTAGCTTACACCAATATTGGCAGTGGTGGCTCAAATAGTTTGACTATGTTTGTTGCTTGGAGGATTAGGGTTTAAACTACAGCACTTCCAAGCCACTATTGTTAGATTCTTGAGCAAGGCTCCTAAACCTCCATTCTCCATTCAGTCCTTTATCATGGCCGACTCTGCGATCCAACCCCTTTCTCAAAATGGTAAATGCAAAGAAAAGAATTTCACTGTGCAATAATGAACCAATAATAAAAAAAAGACAGTATCCTTCTAAGTAGACTCCTAACGATATACATTAGTCGACTGGTCATCCTTGAGGTGCCTGAATGTGCCTTTTGGACTAAAGACATAGCTTTTGGCCATGATTTAAATTTGGCAGACACCTTTATCCAGAGCGACTTGCATTTTCTTTGATGCAACTGAGCAACTGGGGTTTAAGTTCCCTGTTCAGGGGCCCAGCAGTGGCAACTTCCAATTAGCAGTCCAAAACCTTAACCACGCCGCTACTACATCTTATCCTATTATTTTTGTGTAAAAACAATATTTACCCAGCCAAACATATATGTCAGTGGTGGATTTAATCATTAATTAGTTTAATAAAAAATCAATTTAAAAACAATCAATACATTAATAAATATTAAAATTCAAATAGTTAAAATATAATTAACAAAAGTATCTGTTTCAGTCTATCAGCATAGGATGCTCCTGTGAATACTGGGGTTTTTAACAGAATGTTTTGCCAACCTCCACCTTTTCCGAGACAGACATATTGTCTCCAGGTGATAGCTTATTGTTAAATATCGTTTATAGAACTTGACTTATATTTACAGTCCAATTTGTATATAAGCGTAGATCAGTTCTGAAGCCCTAATCAATAAAAGTGATATACTATTAAACAAATGTTAAGCTCTGCTTGTGTCCGGAAAATGTTTTCTTGTTTCTGTAATCTTTCTTTTTAGCTAAAGCATTGAAACCACTTGCACATAACATTTTATATTAAACAACTGTCCTATGATGGAATAGTCTCCATTAGAACCCAGTAACCCTGAATTTGGGAATAAGCGGGTATAAAAGATGAAAAAATAACACAAAACACAAATAAGCTAAATCGCAAATTACATCAAAAATCACTGCAATTACTTGCGGAGGTGGACAAACTTGAAACCAATATAAAACATTTTTTTATATTAATTTTGACTAATTAAACTCATCAGACATTGAAATAAAACTGTATTGTGATACATTATTTCTATTGTCTAAGGCAGGGGTGGGCAATATCGGTTCTGCAGATCAAACACACCTGAACCAACTAATCAAGATCTTGCTAGGTAGACATGAAACTTACAGGTAAGTGCGCTGAGGCAAGTTGGAGCTAAACTCTGCAGGACACCGACCCTCCGGGACCAGGATTGCCCACCCCTGGTCTAAAGGGACCTAACACAAAAAAGAAGATTTGGGACACTTAATCTGTCGTTCAAGTGGGTATACCAGAAGTATATTCTAATATTAATCCTCAGAAGTTATATACACAAACTTCCATGGAAAAAGTATGTGTGTATATATGGCAATATCTACACCAATAAAGCGGACATCCATTTCTATGTTTTGTTCTGGCATTAAAAATAAAATGGGTGTGTGGTGGAGATCGAAGTCACTAATATAACTTTACTCTAAATATATAGTAAGCATTGTGCAGGGTAAATGAAGTGACTTGAATTCCCTGTAAAAGTGTATTCAAGGGCAAAATAAGAGCTTTCCAATGCGGCCTTCATTTTTTAAAAGTGTATAATGGCTTTGTCCCGTCCGAAAGCCGTGATTGTTTTATGATGCAATTTTTTGTAAGAAGGCACACTGGGCGGAGACACCATTTGAATTTTAATTCAAGGACAATTTTAGATATCCCTCCATCAACCCCTCTTTTTTGTCTGAAGTCAACAATCTTTTGTTGTGTATTTCAACTGGAGCAAGTGCACTACTAAAATGAAACAGCGTCCCCTTAAGACCAAGGGTGGTTCATAAAACACAAAGCTACATAAATACTACTACCAAATTTAACCCATGTTATATAAAGTGCATTTATGCAAACAGTCCACAGTGTCGTTACAGAAATATGTGTGTTTTAATATCATCTAGTTTATGTACTACATGATCCTCAAAGGGGTGGAGTGTGTGTGTGTGTGTGTGTGTGTGTGTGTGTTATTGTGGATCTCAAAGACACATTTGCTTGTCATGTTGGCTTTTAAAAAAGCATTCATTTTATAATCTGTAAAAGAAAGATGCTTCTCACAGTCAGTTTTCCAAACCATCAGTGTGTTACAGGGTTTTTTTTTGACATTTTACCAAACAGAATTTGAAAAAAGTCATTTTATCGCACATTTTTATAATTCTATTATTATTAGACAGTTTCATTTGCACACTAGCCAAATGCAAATAAAACATTAGCATTTCTAGGATCTAGTAGCTTCAATTAAGTTAATTAATCTAAACAGACAAATGTTTTAATCTTATTAAAAATGTATTATGATTATATGCCGTATGCTTGTTTTTTTCTGCCATTCAATGACATAAGGAAACTAAGCTGCTATCAAAAGATTGATATGACAACTAGCTAAACGGATAATTCTTAATAGCGGTATGTTCAGTAGCATTTAAGAAAGAATGAGAGTTAAAATTTTACTTTATATTGTAAATTTATATCGTTTTCTATATTTTTTAAGGTTGTTAAGTCCCAATGTTCATTGTTTAAACTGTTATTTAAAAAAATGAATGTAAATTGTAAACTAAGCTCGGAATCGAACCCGGAACAAGGTTGTGTTCAGCAATAACTCTAAGAACCTCTGCCGTATGACAGCTAGCGAAACCAATACAATTAAAATGTCTGTATAAGAAAATCATTTAATAAAATGCTATACTTGCTATTACGTTTAATAAAAACAAAACTTTATTCACAATAAAAAAGCTTTTACATTATTTTCTATATATTTTTTTAAAGTTATTAAGTCCTAATGTTCATTGTTTAAAATGTTATTTTTTTTTTAAATGTATGTAAATTGTAAGCTAAGCTAGAAATCGAACCTGGTACAAGGTTGAGTTCAACAATAACTCTAAAAACCTCTGCTGTTTAGCTGAAATATTGAAAATAATCAATTTATTAAAACTTTACTATGTTTTACTATAACATATAACCAGACAGGAGACGTATAACCAGACTGGTGCATTTATTAAAAACACCAACCAAAGGTAGATAATGGAAACTTGTGAGACTAGTGAAGAAAGCAGGATAGAATTAGAGGCGGGAGGGAGCCAGGAGCCGAAGAGCTTGGTAGAAGAGCAGGTAGGAGCTTAAAAGGCTTGGATTGCTGGAGCGTAGAGACACGGTACAGTGATCATAGGGAGCTTGTTTAGTTGTTGCATAAAACCCGATAGTGACTGTGTGTGGATAGTGCTTTTATTTAGGGTGAACGATCTGCCGGTGTAACAATTTATTATTCGGAAGATTGAGTGGTGGAGGTTTTTGGAACCTGGTGATTTGGGCGTGTTGGTTTTAGTAAACTAAAACATGTTAAAAATAGAAGTAATAATATAGGATTATTTAGGATACTTTTAACAATATTTAGCGCCTGATTTAGCTCAGTTTTTTTGATATTTTTGTGTCCGACTTTTACATTATAATTTTAGTTTAGTTAACATTTTCACCAGATTTAGTCCCATAAAAAACTAGATATCAAGTAATTAACTTTTTTACTCATTAAAGCACAGAAAAAGAGTCTAGACACTAATTAGAAATGAGTGATCTTTAGCTAAATTTTGGCTAAAGACCTGAAAGGATTACGAAAGAAGGAAAAGAATTTGTCCGATTAACACTCCTAATACTCACTAATCATTGCATTTATCACCTTAATTCATGCAACGTTTATTAATCTCGATATGCAGATGAGAAGCTTAATTAAAGCAGATGAACACATGCGAAGTGAAGCATTGAACTCGGGTTACGTGGTTCTTTACTCCTTTGTAATTACAGCGCGAGACGCTTTTGTGTAAATTGGGGACAATTACGCTGCAAGAAGGCTCGCGTTGTTCCTTCATTCTCCATAAATCAGGAGCAAATGCCTCATGAAAGAGCACAGAGGGCCCGAGAGACATGGATTTGGATCAGGACCAAATCACAAGCACTAACAGATGTCGATGGCAAGAGCAGCCGACAGCACGGTGGCTCAGTGAAACACAAACGCAGAAACGAGTGACAGGAAAACAAAAATGGAAATCACGACTCTTATAGGTGGAGAGATGGAGAAAAAAAAGAAGAAGACTCCTTATTATTCCGAACCAGAGAAAGCGGGCTGCTGGGAAATCGCATCCTTTACATTCTTTGTAAAATTTCACTACGTGTAATTAACAAGAAAAAAAAGGCATTTTTATGAATATAAAAAAAAAAAATTCAATTCTTCGTCATGTGATCGATGGCAAACGATGTAAAGTTGTGTATTTTTTGTGTTTTTTTGAATTGACATTAAATAAAGTAATAATAAAAAAAAAACTATAATTATATAATTCTATTCATATATCCATCCATTCATCCATCCCTGGTCTATACCTGCTTATTCCTAATCAGGGTCACAGGGATCTGCTGGAGGCTATTCCAGCTGTCATTCAGTGAAAGGCAGGAGTATACACTGTACACACACTCACACTCACTCCTATGGGTGCTTTAGAATTAGGTTTTGGACTGTAAGAGGAAACCGGAGTAAACCCATGCAAGCACAGGGGGGAAACCTATACAAATCTACACAGAAAGGCTTGTCCCGGGGATACGAACCTGGGTCCTTCTTGCTGTGGGGCAACAGTGCTAAACACTAAGCCACCGTACAAGGGCATATTCAAAATTTGTGTCCTTTTACTACACTTCATCTTCAACGTTTTAATTTGATGTTATTTTTAGTAACTGTCTCATCCTGGTCAGTGTTTCTGGACCCTGTTCGGATACAAATGGTTTGTGGTGTACTCAACATTTACACCTATAGACAAATTAGCATAGTCATTTGGCTATCATTGCCTCTCAAAGGGGGTTTGAGTATACCAAAGAACCAAATCTAGCAAAATAGGAAACGATGCAAAGACATTAACTCAAGCTCGCGTACCTTCTGTCCGTTTTCTTTACATCCGTAGCTTTTCTACTCGCTACATGCTGTGTACTAGTTGGCACGGCTCTGTGTACAGTATGTTGTGCTGTATTGTTGTACAAGTTCTCACTTTGACACACATTTGCACAAAATGACTTATGTAGTACTGTGGGTTTTTTTTTTTTGGTATCCCCCTGGAGGACTTTGTTTTTACTGAACTGTATCAAATCAGGGTGGCAATATAACATAACATAAAATAACACTCCGTGCCTGCCATGTTGCCACTGTTTCTCATTGAATATATTTACTAATGTAACATCCGTGGCTTTTTGGTTTTATCTTTTATCTTTCTTTAATGTTAAGTTTGTTAGTTTATGCTTTTGGGTTCTTGTTTCATGTTTTGTTTTGCTTAATGTTTATGTATCACGTTTGTTTATTTTCATGTGTATTGTTTATGTCTAGGCTAGCTATGCTAGCTAGCTAAGCAAGCCAAGTCGGTTCCTGTTCTTTGTTTACTTCCTGGTTGGTCTTTGTCATGTGATTTCTGTTCCTCTTGTCCTTCTGTCATATGCTTTCCCTTGTCCTTGTGTCTTGTAGTCATTGGTTAGCTTATATACCCCTTTTGTAGCCTTCTGTCTTTGTGGTTTGTTGCTTCCTGTACCACTTTGGTGAGTTCCTGGTCATGCTATGGGTCCTGTTAAGTTTGATGCTAATGGTTTTGCTTGTGATCATGTGTCAAGTCAGGTGTAGTTTAGTTTATGTTTATGTTTGTTACATTCTTGTCAATAATCTGCACCCTTGTGTTCTCAACACATCTGACCTCAGTGGAGTTCATTACAACTAATGTACTTATTAGATGTCCAAATATTATTGCATTTCCATTTCTGCTGTCCTCACAGCCTTATACGCCACAACTAATATCAACTAATATCAGTTTTTTAATGCAATTAAGCAGTTAAGGGTTGAGGGGCCCAGCGGCAGTACATTGATGGGGCTCGAAAATGAACTCATGATGTTCTGATTAGCAGTCCAACAGTTCAACCACTGAGCTACTGTTTATTGAATAAATCCATGTTGGTAATCAAATTGCAAATAAAGCATTTTTTTCGATTAAAATGTTACGCTCGGTTTCTTTTTAGAGCAAGTGTGTGATGGCGCACTGTGCAAAATGATCAGTTACATGATTAAGATTACTTTTAACAATATACATTGTATAGCTTCGGTACAAAACAAACAAAAAACATCTGGGATGACAGACTATACTGTAAATTTGGACTAATTCATTAATTGTGTACATGTTGTCTGTAATGCGATATATTATTGTTCAACTGTTGGAGAAGAGAAAGATGATAAGTATTTAAAATCACCATGTTTGTCTAATTAAACTGAATATTATGCATACATCCGGATAAATATTACACTACAAGCTTAAAAAACGAGCGGGGTGCTTAGAAAAAGCCCTATAATGTGCAGGGTTCAATGTAACACATTAAATGTAATGAAACACAAAAAGGCTAGACATTTACGACTTAATTAGTTATTAACACCAGAACACATGCCAGGATGTTTGCTATGAATAATAGACAACGTTTTGAAGGTCATTAAACGGAAAGCAGGGGAAACGCAGTGTGTATGGCGTGCCAAACGCTTGCAGATTAACAATGCCACACACTACAGGCAAGCTGAGGCTAATTTGTCAAATACTCCAGCATGGCCATCTGTGGTACACACTGACAAACGTCCCCCTCCTTTGTCATAAGGACATGTGTCTTACCCACGTTAAATTAATGCCTTTTTTTTGTATTTTGCAGCACATTTATTTGTCAACCAGGTATTTGTCTTTAATCTTTGATACTGTATCATGGAGACTTGACAGGACAAGCGATGCTTTCAGGAAAGAATAAGGACAGGGAAAATGAGGGTGGGGTAAAGACCTGTAAAATTGAGACTTCTGGTTTTGGGCTTCCTTTTTTTTATCATTAAAAAGAATAATAATAAAAAAATAATAATAATATGAAACAATTTCTTTCATGAAGAAAAAGAAAAAAGCAAACAATACATACAGATGAAATGATGTAATCAAGCAAAATCTAGAGACAAAACAAAAAAAGGTTTAAAACAATAACTAGACAAAACAATCCGAATAAACAATACCTACAGAAGACATAAATAGGATAAAAATAATAAGATAATAAAGCAAAACAATATCTAGATAAGGACAGCACAGTGGCTTAGTGCTCATTGTTGCCTCACAGAAAAAAGATCCCGGGTTCGATTCCTTTCTATGTTCTTCCACAGTCTAAAAACATCTATGTTAGGTTGATTGGTGATTCTAAATTGCCCATAGGAGTGAGTGTGTGTGTGTGTGGTGTGTGTGTGTGTGTGTTGTGTGTGTGTGCCCTGTGATGGACTGGCGACCTGTCCAGGGTGTCCCCCTCCTGCCTTTCACACCCTTTCAGAGACGGCTGGGATAGACTCCAGCAGATCCCAGTGACCCCGAATTAAAGAATAAGCGGGTATAGATGATAAACAAATGAACAAATAAAAAGACAAAATAAAGGTCAGAAATTTGCTACTGAAAAATACAGACATTATTATTATTATTATACATCAAAATATTACGTCTAAACTTTAGCACCGACTGTAAAAAAAAAATAGAAAAACTAAAACAAGTAAAAAATAAATCAATAAATAAATAAAATAGTACTATTTATTAGTTAAAATACAATTGTACAGTTTAAAAAAAATACCTTCTAAAGACAATTTCTCATATTTATCTAAGCCAAAGGTCACCAAACTCAGTCCTGCAGAGTTTTTTTCCCAACCCTAAAAAAAACCTGACCTGATCTAATCTAATCTAATCAAGATCTAGCTACGTAGACTTAAAACTTTCAGGCAGGTGTAGTGAGACAAGTTGGAGCTAAACTCTGCAGGACACTGACTCTCCGAGTCAAAAAAGCCAAAAGGACACTTTTACTAAACACTCAATTTACACTCTGGTTCCTTTTCCAGATAAAAGTAATTTATTTGAAGTGGCCACTTTAAGGGAAAGGTATTTATTCGCTATTATTGCATTACAGACACCATGACAAACTAGCGTAGCATGTCTTATTACGGCTTTTAGACTAAGGATGTCTCTGAGTGCACTTGAATTGGTGCTTGAAAGTGTGTTTCACCCTTACACTTGGAATATCACTGTTTGACCTCTATGTATGTGGAACCAAAAGCACAAAATTGTATCACCAGTCTAACAAATAAAAAAGCTAAATTGTTAGCGATCCAAATTCATGTTTTTAAAATTATCTCAGAATAAAAATATTGTGCTTGTCAGATTGAAATCATTTATAATTAACCCAAAAAATGGAGAAAAAGTGGAGAGCAATTTTTACACAGCGTATGGGAGTCTAATCAGAAATGCAATATAGATGTTGCGTTCCTGCTTTCTTCAGTGGTTGTTTACAGGTTTGGGCCAGCGTCCAATAGCTCTTCATTTTATTAGCATTTTTCAATTTCAGATTAATTTATGGTTGCCTCATAATAAGTAATACAAATTGCTTTATTACTTGAGTCCACATTTGCGACTGTTCCCATTCCATTCTCTATAAAATAAGATGCTGATTTTAGAAGAGCTGTCGATCTTTCATACAAGAGGCAATATGAGTACCTTGAATAAATCTTCAATTCAAATAGCCTGAAGATTAACTATTTCTTTTACATTTTTTCCAATTTAGGACAAAATTGAAATAAAAAGTTTATAAATATTTATATTTGATTTTAGTCAGTTGTTAGTTGCACAAATTTGGAAAAAAGATTTGTTACTGAAATTATTATTCTGATGGCAATAATAATCAGACTAGACGACCACAAAACATCATGTGTCATTTAGTAGTGAGAAAACTTTATATTACAGTTAGTAACAGTACTAAAATACCAAAATACCCGGTTACACGCTGCTGCTGATGTAATAAAAAAATACGCAAACTACATAAACTATACGTTACCATAAAACACGACGAAATGCAATCACATCATATTCCTACCCGTCCAAAAGAAATACTGTAACTGTGACATCATCTTTCAGACCCTTTGACTCCTGTAATCGACTCCAGCATGGAAATATTAATTCAGGTTTTTGCTCTGTTTTTATCCAGTATGTGAACGCTGTAAGCACAGGGTTGCCAGATAGAATGGATATTTTAGCTCAAAAACTGTCCATCGATTAAACTTGAATGTAGCATCAATCCTATTTCATTCCTGGTGTTATCTTTCACACGTAGGATTTATTAAATAATTACAAACCAACAAATGAATCCCAAATTTTTACACCAGCCCCAGCCAATTGTTAGCCGCACCCTCAAATTTAAAACATCCAACAGAGGCGCAGAGGTACGCAAATAAGTATGTGGACAGGTTGGAAAGCCTTTCATAATGTTTGGACCAGACATTTGGATTGGATAAACAGTTCTTGGTAATTTACCTTCCACACAGAAGATATAAATATATTCTGAGTACTTAACATAATTATTGCTGTTTGGATGTAGCAGAACAAAAATCCCCTTCCCTGTATTTAATGCTGGTAAAATTCATTATCCACAAAAATACTAGTTGTACTAGTTGTATCATGACGCAACTGGAATACATTTCCTTCATGACAGTGATGATGCACACTGGTTTATCTTTCTATGCCCCGCCCTTCAAAATAGATTTTTGGATTTACCCCCTGTGTGCGCAGAGTTTGCAAATTCCCTTAATGGGATTATCAGGGGTTTCTTTTATAGCATCGGGTTATAAGTTTTTTTTTTTTTTATTCCTGTTTTAAAGACATCTTATGTGGCACCTCTTTCCGATTGCCTCTTCAGGCTTCAGGTTCGATATGATTCTTTCTAGGATCAGCACTTAATATTGTGTCGTTCCTGTTTAATTATTGAATAATGATGTAAAAACTAATTAAAAAAAGGTACTTTTTTATTCTTATTTTTAAATCTAAAACAGGGTTCCCGTGCATGCACATTATTTAAATTATTATTAAGTTTTGATCATTTATTAATATTAAAAACTCATATGCCCCATAATAAATGATAATGTAACATCTTTAGCTGTGTGTGTGAGTGTGTGTGTGTGTGTGTGTGTTTCATAAAGATTCAGATAGACAGAAACAGTATTTTTAGTGACATGTCTTACCACCGGTCTTTCATATTTGATTTTCTGCAAGACAGCAGTGAGTTTGTGAGGTCATACTTCTGACATTTTCCTCTCAAAACCTCCTGTAGAGTCAAAATGAACTGACAAGCCACGTTTTTGTGTGTGTGTGTGTTTGTGCGTGTGCGTGCGTGCGTGTCCTGGGGATGCGTAATGGTAAGTGTATGAGGACCTGGGTGCGTAGGAGAAGTGTGATGGTGTGATTGTGTGATTAGATTTGGGTGTTTTAAAAAAAAAAGATGTTTGTGGCATAGTGTAGAGGGGCAGATCATAGGACTGTGTATATGTTATACGTGGGTGGATGAGAGCTGTGGCTGTAGGAGTGTGTACGAGTGTGTGTGTGTGTGTCCAAACCAGGTCATTGGGTTGCCGAGAGAGAAGCTACAAACCCTGGAGGACAACACAGGGTGAGCGATGACTCAATCAGCCAAGAGCACCTGTTTTCCTGTTCTCTCTCTCTCTCTCTCTCTCTCTCTCACTGTCTCTGCCTTTCTCTTTATAACACACACACACACACACATTAGTTAAAGCAGCAAGCTTTCGCCGCTCACTGTTGAACAAAGCTCACTTGCACTACAAATAGTTATGGAGGGGGTGGAAACCCATCCTACCTTCTTTACATTTACAACATATGTAAACTTACATTTATCTCTTTTACACAACTAAGTAATTGGGGGTTGAGGGCCTTGCTCAGGGGCCCAGCAGTGGTGGTGGTGGGAACCGAACCCTGGTCTTCCTAACCACTAAGCCACCACTTCCCCTTCTTTTTTAACTAGCCAGATATCAGGCAGTTAATAGTCTTTAAATTAGCATTTATTATTATAGAATTTCATTGAGGTGGTATGTGTGCTACAAAAAACACACTGCTGTACATATACACACAAGATGATGAACTCCAGTGGCACTGGAAAAATAATACAGGGTTCAATACCATATCTGTTACAAAACCGTCTGATTTTAATGAATTTAATTATATGTTATTATATATGTTGTTTATTAGGTAAAGTCATTTATGAATCATCTGACTGAATAATATGACTCCAAATGACTCAGTACAACCTCGGTAGCTCTGGTACAAGTACCACCAGCTTAAAGACGGGCAGAGCTGCATTTAACAAAAAATTTAGCTTGCAACCAAATTTATCAGTTATTCTATCACCTTATGTTTTCCTCCCCCTTTTGTCATTGCGCATTTTGCAGTCTTGCATTAAAATCAAGCGATAAAACAGAATTTGTCAACTAAATTTTAATATAAGGAATATGAAACTCACACGATCTGTGTTTCCGCTGATGGTGTCTTTTCCGGTTCCTTTATAACAACACGGCTGCTAGCAGCAACAGGTGCGTCTGGACAGAGGAAGCTGCACAGACATTTATTGCTTAGTTAGTAATTGAACTTCTGTCCTTATTATACTTGCATTAGTGGCACTATAACACCATAACCACCAAGCCACCACTTTCCTATTATGTGTATTGATATTGAAATTTCGGCATTTGTTCTGCAATATTTTCTTTTGTTTTTGTCTAGTTTTTCATGAACTATGAAATTTTTCATATTAGTTCTTTGGAAAGAAAGAAAAATAGTAGCTATTGATAAGTTTATAGTGAACTACTAAAGTCATCTGTGTGCTATTACTTAATAATTCATTAATCAGAGTTTCTTGTTAGTTAATAGTAGTTATTAGATTGGTAATATTATGTAACCTATTTGTTCCTGTAAAGTTATTGATTAATGGCGGAACAGTATTCCAAAGTGTTACCGCGGTCACACACACAAGTGTTTCCCGTTACCAAATAACGTCCTTGTGTATTGGATTTAGGTTGTAAGTTGTGAACATTCCAGTACTGGTTCCAGTAATAGTTCTTTAAGTTCTCTGTACTAGTGAAAGTATACTGTTCCCAAATATGAATCCGTGCTTATGTGAATGCACCTGCTTATGTGACTCAGACTTATGATCTAAAATTAGCAATTTTACACCTGCAACTTGTAAAAAAAAGTGTGAGATCTGTTTTGTGATTTTAACAGACAGACACAGATTTCCTTTTTTTCCTTAGCAAACATGATAAAAAAAAAAAAACTTTAGAAACTTTAGATAAACTGATACTCAGGTAAACAGAAAACTATACACAGATCAGGATATGTGAAATAGACTATCGGCGAACTGTTCTAATAAAACAGATTCCAAGGCGGAACCTTGTTTTAAAACCCTTGTAAAATCTTTAAAATATACACAGAATGAAGATCGACCGATAATCGTTTTTACCAATAGTTCTCGTGATATTTTTTACCGATATCGATTTTGTAATACAGGATCTGTCGATAGATGGTGTCATCTTGTGGTAACTGCACTGTGAGCAGAGAGAAATCAATAGTACCACTAGCACCACTTTTGCTTGAATTGCTATAATTTATTTAACATATACGCAAATAATGCAAAATAGGTTCTGTTTAGAAAAGCTGCATTTAATTAGTGTTATATAGAAAAATGCTGGTTTGGTCCAGTACTTTTATCATTGTGTCAAAAACTGAAGTATAACTATTAATTATGAATTGATATCGCTTCTGCATATCAGCTATCGGTCAACATCTATATCGGTATCAGATTTAAAAATTAGTATCGGTTGATCTCTAGTCTAAAAACTCATTAAAAAAATCGTTATTAATAGTCCAGCTGTAAATACTGTACATTTTTATATGTCTTTCCATTAAATATTTTAATCTCTGTCTAATATTTAGTTTAGCAAACAAAGCTTCTTGCTAACAATAATAAAAATAACACTTATTTATATTATACTCGTGTTACCTGTCTTGCTTTAATTCAGACTGTCAGCTAGAGTTACCCTGGAAGTGCAGATTATTGAAAGGGAGTAGTGTGATTGCAAACAGGAGGACAATCAGGTGAGAGTGGAAAAGGGTGCTTGACTGGAGGTCATGAAATGAGGTCATCGGCTGAGGATCCTTCTTCCCCAGAGTTACAGATAAAGACATGACAGTTTGGATAAGTAAGGAAAGCCAAGTGTTTGAGTTTCGAGCATAGAAAATAAATTAATACTTAAAATATTTAAGTACTTATCAATACATATGATATACAGAATATTATAATGATGAAATAAAGTATAGATACAATAGTATTAAATAGTGTAGAACGTTTTTTTTTTATTATGCTTTATACTATTGTACCCGAATACAGCTAATATAAAAGTCAAGTAAAAGTTACACCATATAAACAGAGAAGTGTTGGATAAAACTGTTGTGGCTCTGGGTTGATTAAAGTTTTGTGTTCAAACCCCAGCACTGACAAGCTGGGGTAGGCAAATGTTGGGTCATGGATCATGGCTGAGCATGGGCTCCAACCCCGACCTCCGAAGCTGGAATGTATCAAAGAAAAAAAAAAAAAATTCACTGTGCTTTCATGTACAGCGCCTATACCGCTTAAGACCCTCAACCCTTCCTGCTCCAGGGGTGCTCTATCATAGCTTACCCTGTGCTTTGATCCCAACTTACTTAGATGGGTATGCAAAGAAATAAATTTCACTCTGCTGTAAAAAAAAAAATATATGTGACAAAATAAAAGTATTTTTACATTTGAAGCTACAGTAATTTAAATAACCACTCTTTGAAATGAAGGTATGCAGAAAAGCATCTCCGAATGCATTGAACCATGAGGCAGATTATGATAGCGGGAGCTGAACTTCATTATACACTGGGCAACTGGTAAAATTCTTATTAGATTCGATCTGATGAATCTTTGTATCCAAAATACCGAATATTAGCAGTTAAGGCTGGTGGAGGTATTATAATAATGTGGGGAAACACTACATAACATCACACCAGTCATGCCAATCCGGACAAAGCTTAAATATTGTTGCACTGAACATATGCATCTCTCGCTATGACCAGCATTTTCTCATCTCACACAGCACGATACCACACTGTGACACAAAGTCATCTCCTCTGACTCCAGAAACATGACAGTGAGTTCAGTGACCTTCCTAATAATCAAATCTGAATCCAGCAGAGATCCTTCTGTGGATGTGTTACAACAGAAAATGAAAGAACAGGAAATGACATCATGGACCAGAATTTCAAAGGGATATTTGAACTGTGAAGAACAGGAGTATAAAAGTCCTGGAAGGTTTCCAGAGTGTGCATTATAATCTAACAGTACAGCATTGGATAAAATCTAATAATATAATATAAAATGTTTTAATAAATGGTTGTTGATATTACATGTATTTAAATGTTCAGCAGTTTCTAATTGCTTTTAAATCATGTAAAAATTAAAAAGAGGTTAGACGCTTATGATTATCTTATATCACCATGTTTAGTGTTTCTAATATTATTAGCATTTCGAAACGAGCTTTTAATGAGAGGAAAATGCCAAGGTCGTTTACATTTTTTATCCTTTAAATTCTTTCCACTCCAACAGTGCGACACATTTGCCGTGTGTCATTAATAATCAGGAAAATTAATTACTAATTCAAAGTGTACCTAAATAGGAACACCTTCAAGCGGTATTTATATTATTATATATTCGAAAAGATTACATTTTATTAGCAAGGATGTGATGATACAATTTTGTTTTTTACTTGCTTTTAATTTTTTATAGATTAATTTTGATTACAATTAGTAGGATTAATAGTAGGTTGAGTATTCTCAAACTAATTTGTCAGTAACCCTCTTTTAGGAACACAAAATTTTCACACCCCTCATTACTTCTCCTAAATGCTGTGAAAAAATCCATCCACTAATTCAACTATTCATTCATTAAACTATCCATCCATCAATTTAACTATCCATCCATTAAACTATCCACTCCATCAATTCAACTATCCATCTATTAAACTACCCATCCATTAAACTATACATCCGTCCATCTATCCATCC
>VCAZ01000024.1:200000-217500 GCA_005784505.1 Bagarius yarrelli
TACCAACCCTAGATCATTTTGGGGTAATTAAAACTGCTGTGGCAGAAACAGATGTAGTGCTGGCTTTGTTCTGAGCTTCAGTCTAATGTCCTAACGTAGGTGGTTAATCACATGTTTATTCCCTCTTAGTTGTCGGTATTCTTACATGTCGTCATATTGAACGTTACTTTAAACAAACAACCAAAGCTTAGGATGCTTGTGTAATTGCATTGTAATTATCAGATAACAAACGCTTTCGAAAAAAATAGGTTTGACAGCAGTTTGCTCGGAACTCTAGGAACGCTAATCCGTCTGACTGACTGATTTGTAAGTGGTAGAACCCGTAGAGGCTTGAGCGATATGATAAATGATCGCTTTCCGCTAGCTCGGCATCGCAATATGTTTTAATACAGCGTGCGCTCAGGCACTCCACTTCTGCCTGTTATAAGGATCCACTATTTTTTATTAAAGTCAACTGATGACAGTCAACTCATGGAAAAAGTGTGAATTCTTAAGACAATAGCTACCCTATGGTTATCATTAACGATTGTAATGTTATGTGCCATAGTTTCCCCTGACGACTGCAAGATGGAAGAAGAAGACTGAGACTTTTATTTTTAAGTATTTCTGTTTTTCTGTTTGTAATCTTCCTATTTTGGTTCTGGTGTTGCGTCTTTCTTTCATTCTTTATTGTATTCAGGTTTATTTTTTGTTAATGTCTTTGCATATATATATATATATATATATATATATATATATATATATATATATATATATATATATATATATATATATATATATATATATATGCTGTTGCCTGGTTATTTACATGAGCATAATTACCAGCAACAGACAAACTTGGGCAAATCAAAAAATGTCCTAAATATCTTTAAAAATGGGTTAAAAATGGACATGGCGACCGCATAAACTGGCAAGTTAAAGTTTTGTCCATAGCAGGATGATGAAACTACTTTAGTCTACATTTGAGACCAAGACTTTCTTATTTAATTTTGCTTTACGCTAATGCAGTTAGACATTTAGCTTAATTTTTCCGTTTTGGACAACCAGTGCCAGAGTTTCACACAGAGATGCATAATGTGTGAGGATTTCCATAAGTCTTAATGATTTAATTCATTTTTGTTTAATTGAATCTTTCGTTTGCAACAGTGCGTTCGGGGGATGTAGAACTGTAGCGAGATTTGGGGAAATTCCAAGATCCCTTTGTGCCAAGTTGCTGTGTGCAAAAGACGAGACTATTAAACTTCGATTAATAGATTAAGAGGATTTTTTTTTTTTGCTTGAATCCTGAATCTCTTATGTACAAAGTGAAACCAGACAAGTTGCCTGTGACAATTTATCCGAGGACACAACAGTTTAACTATTCACAATACAGGATACTGTACTATAGCAGCACAAACTTAATGATCATTATTAAATCTCTGCATATATAAACAGACCCTTAAAAATCTCGGTTACTGCCCAGTCATTTGCAGTTACATTTTGGACATTTGACATACAGAAAAACTAATTTTTTAGGGGGTGTTTACAGTGTTACTGGTAGACATGAATCGATCCTGCTTATTCTTTTAAATTCAATTTAGTAACTACAAACTTGTTTATAAAGTTTTAGTTAAGTTTTAACAATAAATCAGATTAAGGGGAAGGTGTATAAGGCAGTGGGGAGACCAGCTATGATGTATGGTTTAGAGACAGTGGTGAGACCAGCTATGATGTATGGTTTAGAGACAGTGGTGAGACCAGCTATGATGTATGGTTTAGAGACAGTGGTGAGACCAGCTATGATGTATGGTTTAGAGACAGTGGTGAGACCAGCTATGATGTATGGTTTAGAGACAGTGGGGCGCTGAGGAAGAGACAGGTGGCAGAGCTGGAAGTAGCAAAGCTGAAGATGTTGAGGTTTTTCTTTGGAAGTGACGAGGTTGGACAGGATTAGGAACAAGTATATCAGGGGGACGGCTCATGTTTTGGGAGATGTTTGGGGGAGAAAGTCAGAAAAGCCAGATTGAGGTGGTTTTGACATGTACAAAGCAGGGATAGTGAATATATCGGTAGGAGGATGGTAGAAAAAAGGCTAGCAAGCAGAAGGCAAAGAGGAAGACCAAAGAGGAGGTATCTGTGGATGCGATAAACGAGGACATGAAGTTAGTGGGTGTAAGTGAAGAGGATGTAGAGAGAATAGGGTTAGGTGGAGACAGATGATTCGGTTTTTTTTTTAGTGTCACAAAGGATTTGTCTTCATAAAGTTTTGACCCAGTGTTCAGCTCCAGCTTTAGTTTTACACAACACACATCTATTGTGATCTACTGAATAAGATTTTATCATGTGCCTTAATCAGGCTGCACATTTCTTAGCATAACCAATCAATTAGTGTTCTAATTTTATATCTTATTAAGTAGTTAAGGTGTTGAGGACATTGCTCACAGGCCCGTTATTTGATCAGCATTCCAGCACTTTAACCACTAATCTGCCCCTTCCTATCTTTAAAAAAGTTCTGGCCTTTTGCACTACTCAAGGACATTGTGAAGGTTTTACATTAATTATTTTTGTGTTGGTAATTCTGCAATGTGATATTGTAATGGCTTGTGCTAGTACAGAGTAAAGTCTGTCTCACAGTGGAGTCCTTTGGGCGATTTGACTTTGCCAACCACATACAAGCCTATACTTTTTTGCATTAACTCCAAAGTCAGAGCACTGGGAAAAGCCGGCACAGTTCGGAAATGTTTTATGAAATGCTTTTATCCTTAGACCGGTTTTAACCGGTGGAATTTTTTTTTTCTAAAGTTGCACATTGTCAAAACTGAATGGAATAAAAATTTAGTTAAGTCGAATTGAAATCGTTCATAATAATCTATTACGTTATTTATAGAATTTCGAGCTCAAGTGATGTCGTAAAATTAGAATTTTGTTAAAGGTCTATGCTTTAATGGATGTTTAACCAAGATCTATGGAAACTTTCTCCTTCTCCTCAAAATTAATGGATGTATATGATCCTATATGATTTTTTTTATATGGCTCCTAACCCTTAAATTGATCAGTTTTTCCTAAGGTACTGATCAATTAAAGAGTTAGGAGCAATCACTCCACTCTATTTTAAGAGAATCTTTCAGGATGCTTTCAAGCTATTACACAAAAAAACCTTCAATTTAATAAATTTTAAAAGCAGTTATAGGTGACTTAAATGAATAACATCCAATAAATTTTGAGTTCGGACAACAACACTAATGTTTTAAAAGTGTCACATTACCCCAGAAATATTCCACCACACATGCCTAAATTTCTAAATTCTATAATTCTATAAGATCTGGCTTACTTTTTTAAGGGTTACTTCAATTAATATGTAGTAAATAATTATTTAACCCCTTCACAAAACAAGACTTAGTATTTAGTGGTAAAACCCTTGCTAGCAATCAAAGAGGTCAGACATTTCTTGTGGTTGACCACCAGGTTTGCACACATCTCAAGAAGGATTTTGTCCCACTTCTCCTTACAAATCCTTTTCAAGTCATTAAGGTTTCGAGAGTGACATTTGGCAACTCCAACCTTTACCTCCCTCCACAGATTTTCTATGGGATTAAGGTCTAGAGACTGGCTAGTCCTCTCCAGGACCTGAATGTGCTTCTTCTTGAGCCAATCCTTTGTTGCATTGGCCATGTATTTTGGGTCATTGTCATGCTGTAGCAGGATGTATAGGGTGAAGCAGAATTGTAGTAGTGAGAGTAGTGAGAGCAGAGTGTAGTGATATATGAGTGTCCTAGTGGTGTAGTGTAGATTACAAGATTTATGGTTGGGGGGATTTATGGTTCTGGTGCAGATGGACCTGTATCTCCTTCTCGATAAAAGGACATTAAATAGTTTGTGACTAAGTTGGAAGGCGTCTTTGATGATTTTGTTTGCTCTGTGCAGACATCTACTGTGGTGAAGAGACTCAATGGCAGATGCGTTGGGCGGTGTTCATGACCCTTTGCAGTGATTTCTTTTCACACACTGTGTAGCAGCCATACCACACTGTGATGGAGGTTGTCAAGATGCTCTCAATAATGCAGAAATAAAAGTTGGTCAGGATCTTGGAGGATTGGTGAACTTTTTTGTTTTTCTGAGAAAGAAGCACCTGCCTAACAGATACCCAGAGATATGTATGCCCAAAAACCTAAAGTTGGAGACATGCTCTACTTCAAACCCGTTAATGTTGATAGGGGAGTGTCTGCTTCTATTAGATTTCCAGAAGTCCACAGTGAGCAGTCTGCATATTTGATAAAAATGTCGAGGTAATTTAGCAGAAACAGAGAGTAAAGCAGTGGGCTCAGCACACAGTCTTGTGGGACACCGGTGTTAGAATGAGGGTTGAAGATGTGTGATTAACCAACCTTAGATAGACTGAGGTCTATAAGTCTATATATATATATATATAAATATCAGAATTCATGTCCTTTGTTTATGCTTACATAATCTTGGGTCATATCCAATCTGTGACACATTGTAAAAAAGAAACCGGAATTGGTCAGTTGATACATGCAGTGTAAATCTGGCCATAAAGGTTCGAGTTGCTATTATAAGTGGCTATTTAACTGTGTGGGGAGAATAAAAAACTTATAGTAATTGTGTTAGTATATCATTCCTAGCTCTAATTTGCACTATAAAATTCATTAACCTTTTCCAGTTATTTTATCATGTTTACAGTGTACTCTGCGTTGATACATACATCTTTTTTACTAGCATCATTGACTACCATCATTTTTTATATATTTATATATGATGTAATTATAATTTTTTTCTTTTCCCCAATGTGGGCTCATCTCGTAATAGTTGCTCATTTACAACCAAACTGGCAACAAGTATAAACTTAAATGTTAGTAAATGTCACCAGATGAGCCCACAGTTGGAAAATGACAAAACTGTAGAGAAGATGTTTTATGCCCCAGCACCACCCAACTGCCATTTTAAAGCCCCTGAGCAAGACCCCTTTCTGCTCCAGGGGGTCGTAGTATGGTTGGCTCTGCCCTCTAACCCCAACGTCCCGTGGTTAGATATTTAAATTTTTAAAAAAACTGGGTTTAAACGCTTATGTAAACAACACACTTTTCATATATCTATGCAAAAAAGATAGTAAAATCTGCAGAAATTGATTAAAGGTTAATTTTGTCACGTAAACATTACAGCAAAGTTAATATCCAATCTTAGGATGTTGGAGTAAAAGCCCAGGATCAACCATAATGCAATACCCCTAGAGCAAGACGGATAAAGGCCTTGCCTAAGGGCCTCACAGTGGCAGTTTGGTGGTGCCAGGGCAAAAACCATGATGTTTTCATCAGCAACCCAGAACCTGAACCATTTGAGCCTCCCTTAATGAAACTCGATTCATAAGCTACAAGCTAAGCTGAGGAATAGTTTGGCATAGACCTGTTTTAATATTTAAAAATTTCCAATTTCTAAGGTCGATGTTATGTAACCAGAAGCTTTCTGGCCAAAAAGTGTACACAACCGAAACAATCTGGGTGCATTTTTACCTCTGAATCATCGTAATCAATTTGATTTTGGACTTAAGGTAATAATAGCAGGAAAAACGTTGCAGGAGTGCTCTCAATGCTGTGTATGGAATTGATAAGGAAGAGAAGTTTGAGAGCATTGTGAGTAAAGGAATAGTGAGAAGTCCTTGTGGTGAACCGTCTATGATGCACAGAGAAGATTATATGGGAGGAACAGTTTTTTGTTTTTTTTACAGATAATGAAGCAGCAAAAAAGGTGCACCGCCTCTGTGGAAAGTAAACGAGGGAATTGAAGGACTTTAAAAGTTTTCTAATCAGTCTACCGAGCTACCTTGCTGGGCCCTTGAGTAAGGCCCTAAACCTTACTTTTATTAATATTAATGTAAGATAAGAATCTTTGCCAAATGCAGTAAATTAATTAGAAATTTGAGGTGTCAGTTTAGCATTGTCTAAAACTGCGTTTACATTTTACACACTCACCTGTTTCCATACACTGTAATATATCACGTGTGTGTGTCAAGCTCATTTGTTTACTTATTCGTAATTGCACTGCATACATACACCGGAAGAGTGACAGCACATGACGGAACAAAACATAACGATATATTACGCACTACAGAAAAGTTTCTACCAATTTTAAGCAAATAAAAAAAACCAAATCCCTCTTTTTAAATCAAGATATGAAAAAAATTCATCTACACTTTCATTTCTTTTGACTGAAATCACAAGAATCAAAAAATAGTTTTCCCAATATTATTGTTTCAGCGACTATAAAAATGGCACTTTGTCCATTGAAAGATAGTTTCAAACACTTACTGGGCTAATTTCTACATTGTGGACCTGCATAGGGGCACCGCTAAGGGTTAAAAGTTAGGAGGATTCAAAGGGCCCATGCCTTTGGAGCCCCCCAGAGATCTGTTTTATTAGTAGTAACAATACTAGCAGAAATGTAAGAGTATGTTTGACATTCATCGCGTAATCTTTCATTGTACCCAAAATTGCTGGCAGTATCCTTGGACCTGCTCTCTCAGGAATTGATGCTATATAAACTCGCCTCGTCTCGCACCGCACTGCAATATGCTCAATTTCTTTAGCATGTGTATGTATAAATAAAATATAAGAGAAAAATATGTCTAAAAGAAAAACTAAAGTAGAGAGTAGGCAGCAATGCAAACAGTGCGCTGTCCCATATCTGTGATTTATAACGGTCTTAAATACACACTCGTATGAGTATGAGAATATATGTGTGGGGAGTGTGGATTTGCCACCATGTGTATGAGTAGCTTGTGGAAGTTGTACCCAAGGCAGCAGTTCAAGAGTAAGTTGAACAAGCGCTTCCTAAATTGCAGCCTTTAGCTACAGCACAGGTGTCCAAACTTGCCCCAACACACCTACCTGTTTCAGGCTTAAGAAGTTTCAGGTATATTAATTCATTTTTGTGTTGCGTTTCCACTTTTAAGTCTACTACAGGAGTCGCAGGTTCTGAAAGATGATGCAAGGTTGCAGTATTTCTTTTGGACAGGCAGGAATATAGCATGATTCAATTTTAGTGTGATTTTATTGTAACACAAAGGTTGTGTAGTTGGTATAGCATAACAAGTTTGGTATTTTAGTACTGTTACTACTACACTGTAAATGACAATGTTAAACCTGTAGATTCTTGCAGGAATGTCAGCACTGAATCAATGAGGCATTTAACTAAGTCCTGTTGTTTGTCTTAAAACCAGAAGAGGTTCCAGAGTTTTCCTATGGCTGGGACTATGGACTGGAGTATGGGAGTATAGTCTCAATGACTTTTCCTAACTCCTTGTAAGACAAGGTCCCCCCGGGTAACTGAAGCTGGATGGCTGTGTGGATGGGACTCAGAGAACCATGCTTAGCCTGGCCAGAAACGGGCTACTAACAGCAGTGTATTCCTGTTCTGGTGAGTCGTCCACTTGTCGTCCACTTACGTCTAGCAAACACTGCTAACTTCTTCAGCCAATTTATCTGCAAAGGAACCAAGGGTCCTTCTATATATCTAAGATTTAAAATCAAAATGTGTGGGGGAAACAAATCAGTTTTAAAGAGTAGAAGACATTGTTGGACATTTTACCTTGTAACATTCATTTCAAGCTAATAATTAAACAATAACGCTTTATTGCAACCAGTATACAGTACTTAGGTGCAAAACCCTTACACCAAAAAGTGCAGTTGAGGCATAAATCTCAGGTTACCTTTCTGTAAGTTAAATACTAAGACCATGTGCTAGTTGTGTACACTTAGGGGTACTATTTTAATACATTTTTATATTGTATTATTTAGGATTACCTTAATTAAAGATTAATTGAGATTAAGATGTTACCCTACCTGTAAGTGTACTAGTAATTTAATACTAGTCTACATTTTAAATAATTAAAGTTCAACACAAGGTATGGTATTTATTTCTATTTTGGACAAATATCCATCGAGAGTGCAAGTTTTCTAAACGTACTTGGATTTTTTTTTTTGCTCGTATAACCCATTTACCGACAAATTATACTTACTTATATGTATCAGATATCCTAGTTTGTACATTTGTCAGTATGTGCCAAAGACACAGTGCATTTGAATAAAATTCTTTTACTAAAGAATATTTGTATTGGCTTAAATCTGACATTCCATTTATCACATTATAATGATTTAATAATGATGTCTCTTTCATCCAAACCGTATCTGCTTGGCTAAACCCGGCATGACAGGTAAAGTAATTTTATTTCATTTTAGCCTTACTTAAGAATTAATGTCTGGATTTTTCCATTAATATAAAGAGCTTGTATTTCCCTTGCAAGTATTCAGCTATCCCTTAAGAACGTAGAAGCACAGCTATGTCATTACACAAATAATTAATGCCTACTGCTTGATAAAAGTCTAAATAAAACTAATTTTATAAGCAGCGATCCATAAGTAAACAGATTACACTTTATGAGTCAGCGTACAGTTTTAACCTAATCATACACTAATTAGCTTGGGTGCTAAGTCTATTGGGATAATATCGTCTTCACCAAGTAGATTACAGTCAATAAAAAATATTTGAAATCACATGGGACTGAATTTCTTAGTTTTTAATGACCAACGCAACACAAAGATTTAATAGATTATTGTGTAAATAGACACATAGCTGCATAAATAAATAAAAAAAAGTTTAGACCAGAAATAGAAGTAAGTTCTGTAGTGTTTCTTCTTCAGTGTTTTTTTTTTTATTCAGGTAATAATTGAATAATATTAATTATATTTTAGATCTACAAAGCTATAAAAATTCTACCTTATCTTCCTTTTTAGCCTGAAAAAAACATACTATGATCGACAGAGCCCTGAATGTATCTACATTTTAAACTAATATGGTTGTTTTTATTCTGCTCAGGCTTTTATCGGTGCACTGAATGTCGGGTGAAACCTGACTGCCCTGAGAAGAACAGATCAATGTTCAGGATTTGTAAAGTTAAGCCGAAAAAGGGCGATGACCCCAGTTTACATAGTGCAAAGTTACCTGTCTGTAAAAAGCTGCACATATATTAACTTTAGCGACGTTCAAGGTCTTTACTGAGAGAAGCTGAGAGATTCTTTTAGGTATCTGTTGCAAAAATTATCTGTACGTGCATCAGAGAAAATGCATTTCTGTCACTAATACATGCAGAAAATGGTGGCAATGTTTAGGGAAGGTGCCATTTTTCCTTTGATGGGGTAACAGAATCAATTGCACGTTTGGCCAAAGGTTATTGCACATTTCAACATCAAACCTCCGCAGTTCTGAAAAGACTTTACACTAGCTTGTAGAAAGAGATCAGGTTCTAATGTCGATTGAGGTCTTCTGGTGTGCAGTCGCTGTTCCCGTTTATCCCATCCAGTGGGGAAGTGGTGACGCAGTGGTTAAGGTGTTGGACTGATACCAGAAAGACCGGGGTTTGATTCCCAGCTCCACCGAGCCACCGCTGGTGCAAAGCCCTTAACCCTTAATTGTTCCGTTGAATAAAAGAGATGAATGCAAGTCGCTCTGGATAGGGTCTACCAAATGCTGTAAATGTAAATCCTAATGGTGTTCAGTAGGTTTCAGGTGCAGGACACTCACATTTTTCTAATCACACTATGTCTTTATGGAGCTTTCAGTGGCCTAAAAGCTACTTGGTTTTTTTTTTTTCCCAGACACAATTTACGCTTGAGCATGCTTAAACAATCATAATAAACTGAAGATTAATGTCAAATACATTGTAGAAGCATATTACAGCAACATCAGTGGATCAAGTAATAATAATACAGCTTTTTTTCCTTTCCAGTGAAATACATTTAGACCACAATAGAAGCTCCAAATGCCTCCAGGCAAAACCATTCTCGGACTAAATAACTTTTAATCAAGTCTGGATTAATACACACAGTTAGTAGAAGTGCCTCACTGTTATTTCTACATTAACATTTGGCAGATGCTCTCATCCAATACAGTAACATACATACTTCTTTTTTCATGCTCCGGGAACCAGAACTGGCAACACTGGAAATAGAAGACACATTATTCTTCTCACCCTTTTATAACCTTTGACCTCAAGCACATGTATACTCCATCCAATCAAAAAAAAAAAAATATATATATATATATATATTAAGCTGAAACCTATCTCTTAGCCAAAAATCTGTCTCTTAGAGCCACCAAGAAGACGGCCAGAGCAGTCAGCCGCTCTATGGCCGCTTTTGTGGCCGGTAGTTAAGCCTGTCCAGTAAGGAAGATAATGACATACCTTACCTCTTGGAAGCCCCACTTGCCTCATGGGGCATTCTCAACAATGCAGTGCATTCAGTCGTCAAGAGGTTCCAGGAGGCAAAGAAATAACCGACAGCATTCCAGCGGTACCAACCTCATCGCTTTCAGATCCAAGGAGATCTACCTCAAGGCACCAGGTTACTGGCCCAAAATATATTGGAAGCCAGCCTTGGGGCGACGCAATGCGACACCCGTGGTAGTGAGAAATGTAATAGAGGGATAGTAACTTACTGTCAAGCAGTTTTGGAGGCTGTTGGGCCTAATGGCAGCAGCATCTGATGTGCAAAATCTGAAACTGGAAGCTCTTTTATCGCTTTTCTATAAGGGGCCGGGGGGGTCGGAACCTATAGTGGGTGAAGTGGGTGAAGAGACACCTTAGACAGTATTTTGAGAGGTGTCATTTTTGAAAAGCCAAACAAAGTATGGAAGTATTAGCATAAAAAAAAGCTAAATGGTGGATTGGTCCTCTCCACATGCATTTAATCAGTTTTACAGCTTGGACCTAACAAACAATTCCAAGATCCAGGGCCCTCATATCCTTATGTGCCCAGTAAATACACACTGAACTGTGACGACTATGCTGATGTGGGTATCTCGTTCTCGTAGTGTTTTGATGAAGCTCAATTTCCCGAAAGGGGAATGTCTCAAGGTTCCGTATGCATCACCTGCCATATCTCCGGCATCCCTGTTCACACTCAATACATAATCTCACCTCAGCGTGCCGGGACACGTGTTTATATAGCATAACTTCCTAGTCAATTATGTCCTCCGCTCAGGACGTAATGCTTTTTGATTGGACGGATTTTACACATACTTTACACCAAAGGGTATAAAAAGGTATTCCAAGTGTTCGACGCAGCGTTTTTGTTATCTCTGGGAACATAACCTACAAAGAATCTTCTGATAGCAGTCCAACATCTTAACCAGTGGGCTACCACTTCCCTTATGTGATACAAATAAGTAACCCACACGTACAGTACCTCCACAGAGCTGTAGTACATTAAAGCATGTGGGAATCAATCCTGCTACCTCTTGCATGAGAAGTGAGAAGCGACTTTATCATTTAGGATAATTTGGCACTACAAACCTTCACATTTTTTTAAATGAAAATTAATTATACTTTTATTATCTCCTGCTATTTTATGTAGGTTAGGTGCTAAGTACAAACTTTAACAGGTTCCAGATACAACTACAAAGCTTACAAGAAGGTGAGCTTTCTCTCTGAAATCTGTGTCAGGCAAGACTCTTGAACTCCTCCAGCTACACACACACACACACACAAACACACACAGTTCTAAGACTGACAACCCTGGAGAGTTGAGCTGATTTGAAAAGATTACTGTAACCACACTCAGATCACACACTGGCAATAAAAAACTCTCTGAGAAAGAAAAAAATCCCAGTCAATGCTGTAGCAGCTACCTGCAGGACTTTGACTGCTTGGAAGTTAACTGTATAAAAAAACAGCACCAGTTTATCACAAAATGTTCAACCTTTAGCATCCTCTAAAGAACAACCCCCAAAAAAGATTGCAAAATGTTTAGATTTGAATCATTTATGTCAATGTTTGGTTAGTTATCCAGTTAATGGTCACACGTCCTCGATAATTACCTCCACCACTACCTTTCGTAGTTCCCAAAAAATCAGGCATAGAAAGTGTAGTATGTCCTAAAATGTAAAACACCGGTGGTTAATAAAACATCTCTCAGGCATGTTTGTTCTGGACCAGATTTTCAAAATGGCTGTAGTGGAGAAAGATTATATGTGTTAAAAGTGTGTTTTCGCCGTTTCACAACACAAAAATCTCCGTATAGGAAATCTCGGAGTTCCAAACTTGACAGTTTTGTCACCATCTCCTTGGCAGCTGTGCAATGGGATCTCATTATACATGCAGGCGTGTGTAGGTGTGATTGTGCACGCAGGCATGTGTCTTCTCACCTATTTATATATGCATGCTTTCCTGCATGTAAATCATTTCACTAATGCCTACAGTATATTCTATATAGTGGTAATAATATACAATATAATATCCAATACATAATAGCCAATTGTTTATCAAATCATAATCAGCACCTATCAATACATCGATACATCATTATCTAAATTTAATAATGCATTACATCCATCCATCCATTTTCTATACCCGCTTATTTCCTAATTTGGGGTCACAAGGATCTGCTGGAGCCTTTCCCAGCCCTCTCTGAAAGGGCGGGAGCAGAAGGGAAGGAGGGATACACCCGGAACAGGTCGCCAGTCTATTACAGAGCCACACACACTCACACTCACTCCTATGGGCAATTCAGAATCACCAATCAACCTAACGTACATGTTTTTGGACTGTGGAAGGAACCCGGAGTAATCCCACGCAAGCACAGGGTGAACATGCAAACTCCCCACAGATAGACTCCTGCCCAGGAATCGAACCCAGGCAACCATGCTAACCACTAAGCCATTGTGCTGCCCATGCATCGCATCATTACCAGAATTCCAGGCTCTGGGATTCTGATCAGAAGGTCAGGGGTTTAAGACGCTGTTGGTTCTTGACCGGTTTTTGCTTTAGGTTGCTCTCACCAAGTACTCTGATCCCAAATTTCTAACAATTGAGACAAAATAATATTACTGTGTTGTAATGGGGGTCAGGGTCAGGGAGGGTGGCATACGTAGGCTGTGCCCCACGAAAGGTTGTTGTGCCCCCCTTCATTTAAAATTTTAATTTAATTAATGAACACATAACATATGTCGTAACCTTATGCTCCAGTAGACCTGATAAAAGGCACATTATTAGCTAGTGCTAATATTATGAACAGCAGCTACGCTAATTTCTCTCCACTTGTTTTTTCCTTATTACACCCATACCGAGTCATCCAGAAATTGTTCCAGCACTGATGGACCTTCATGAAGAAGAGGCCAACCCTGCGAAGGGTTGATTCTGAAGCATCCAGAGATTGACGGCTCCAGTTGGCTTACGCCTTGTGGAGATTTTGGGTATTTAAAGCGAGGATGTACCTCCATCATACATCCCACTGCCTGTTTATGATTATAGAAAGAACACTGCTCATAATCACACTACCAGATGTTTAAAATAGAACACACTCTCCGAATAAAGTGTCACCCAAATGACAAAGGGTACCCTTTTAAGTCTGGTTCCTCCTAAGGTTTCTACCTCGTACCATCTAGGGGAGTTTTTCCTTGTCACGGTCGCCCCAGGCTTGTTCACTAGGGATGTTTTTAATCCCTTTTTGCGGAATTTTGGATTGTTACTTATTTTCCGTAAAGGTGCTTTGAGACAGTGCTAAGCTGACAGTCCGTACACGTTGTATGAGTAGGCGCTTGCACTGTATTAGTTGTTTTTATGAATTATTTCTGGCTGTCATTATATCTAACAAAAGCTTGCAGCTATTTAAGAAAAATGTATTAATGTATAAATTTATACCCAAAAATCTAAATGTACATTACAATGTGATTCTATATCTATACCCAAATATAGCTGTGTTGTGATGAGATTGATTGTTTCTAGCATTTAATTACCCTAAAGTAGCAGAGACACCAGTTACACACAAATTGCAATAAGTAAAATCTAGCAATTTTATTACCCCCAATTGCTCAGTTGTATAAAAAAGAGAATGTTAGTCGCTCTGGATAAGGGCAAGTCGTCTGGCAAATGCCGTAAATGTAAATTAGTTGCACCACAGTTGTAGTTTTGCCTGCCAATCATAACCCTCTTCCCCTGACAGAACTGTCACATTTCTTTCTTTTAATAATGTTTTATCTTTGTTAATGTAGCATTATAACCTGTCATAAAAGGCAAATACAATATCGCCGATGCTGAAGAAACAGTTGACGCTTCTGTCTCAGCTTTCCTGTTTTATCTGCGCTCTGCTTATTCCCTGCTTCAACATCTGTACTTGCTTTTGTAAGCTAATAAAAATAAATCTAATAGACATGTTTTTCGAATCCAATACAGAAATAAATAGATATTTTTACAGAGAGGAAATGGAGTCTTCGTGTGTTACTTCAGATATGCGCAATAACCGAACGCTATCAGACAACAGAATGGAGTGACAAGCAATAAATTCGCAGTCAGCATCAAATTTACTAAGGAAAATTACAATAACCGGCAATAAATGCAAAAAATGGTAGCTTAGTGGTTAAAGTGTCTGATGGATGATCATGGGTTTAATTCCCAGCACCACCAAGCGGCCGATGATGGACCGCAAAACGAGTTCCTTAACATTTTTTACAACAATTTGAAAAATAATAACATTAATATTTTTTATTTGCTTAAAAATAATATGTAAAATCTAAATGTAAAGAAAAAAATTGTAGAGATATTAATAGTCTGTGTCCATTCAGGTCATTTGACAGATGTCCTTATCCAGAGCGTGTGGATACAACTGAGCAAGTGGGGGATTAAGGGACTTGCTCAGGGGCCCAGCAGCGGTAATATGGTGGTACCAATCCTGATCTTTCAATTAGCAGTCCAACACCTTTAACCACTGTGCCACCACTCCCTGCCTATTTGGTAGGGTGTCAATAGAAATATTTTCTTCAATTACTTAAAATATTTGAAATCCCCTTTTCTCGTTTACTCGACATTGTGTAAAGTGACGACACTCAGGGTCACGTGTGGGAGCCCGAATCACTTCTGATTTCTGAAGGCAATAAGATTAGACGAGCAGAATTTGCATAGCCGGTGACACCACAGATTTCTGGGTATAAATAGACCAGCCGCGATTCTGCTTATAGTGCTGTTTTTTGGAGCTGGATGAGTGTCTTCAAAGCGGCAGCGAGCAGCAAACGGCAACAGCTAAAGAAAGAAGGGCTCAAAACTCTCCAGTCGGCAGGCTGCTGCCACTTGGTCACCAAAAGAACAAGTTCCTCCACCACTGAATGAACCGCTCAGATGCTATAATCAGCTCTTTGAATAGTAAAGCGATCCTCGAGGCCTTCCAGGCCAGGAGCTTACCCCGCCCCTTGGGGGTTAGAGCTCACTCCACCAGGAGGATGGCCACGGCATCATATGTACAGATGTATTCAGGTTAGGCAGAGCCTGATGGTTACTTTTGTGGGCTCAGCGTCAGGTGCATAAGGACTATTGAAAAATGAGTATTAGAAAAGGCTACCACTAAAAATGTTCCCCTACGCTATATTCTCCCCCTTGTGGGAGGAGATGAGCTGCACACTGGTAGGTCATGAGGTTGAGTAAGGCTGTGCTTCGACACGATGGTTCCTGTCGGCACTTACCTTCGGTAGACCTCTGACACAGACGTTAGGACTATTCTAAGGGACTGTACACATTAAAAGGCCCCAAATAATTAAAACAATACTCATTAAATAATTACAATTATTTCAATAGGCCTGTAATTGCTAGCGGCGCTGCTGGTTTGCGCAAATCTAATTTAATTGATAAACAATAACAAGCGTGAACAATGTAAAATAGGCACTGAAACTTCCACCCGGACAAAATACGTTTCTGGAGATAAATTAACTAAATCAAATAGAAAGTTTAAGGGCAGCTGAACAATTCAACAAACTACAATAATTCTCTGTAAATAACAATAACTGCTAATAATATGGAAACCTGAGCATTAGTGTACTAATAGAAGAGGTTTAACTTTGATTTAGGTCTTAAATTGCTAGTTAAGCCTTTCATGCCTGTTTTTAATTGCTCTCAGAAACTTACATAGCTATTAGTAAAGTCTGTGTTGAGAAATTAGTCATGTCCTTACTGAGAACTAGGCTATAATGGACATGTTTTGTAAGCTTTAATGAGATTTTATGGACTCTATAAGACCTTTGCTGTTGTATCTGGCATGAGGAGACATTAGCAGCAGATCCTTTAAGTCCTGTAAGTTAAGCCTTCATGGATCTGACGTGTTTGCTTAGTAAACCCCATAGATGACTGATCAGCTGGAAATCTGACTGGCTGTGTTTTCTAGTAAGTCGAAAAGCAATAGCTCAGTGGTGGAGGTGTTGGACTGCTGATTGGGGGGTTCATGGGTTTGGTTCCCTGCACCAACATGCTGCCCCAGCTGGGCCCCTGAACAGTTGGATATAAAATGAGTTAAATTTACATTGGCATTTGTCAGACGCCCTTATCCAGAGCCATTTATCCATTTATTCTCTTTAGACATCTAAGCAATGGGGGTTAAGCGCCATGCTTAGGGGCCAAACAGTGCCAACTTGGCAGTGCTGGGAAATATATCCTGATCTTTCAATTAGCAGTCCGACACCTTAACCACTGCGCTACCACTTCCATACATTAAACGAATTAAATAAATAAAATCTCCCTGGATAGGAGCATCTACCAAATGCCAGAAATGTAAATAAAATGTGAAAATTAGTTTGCAGCAACCTTATAATTGCCTGTGGTGTTAAATGTCCGGGTGTCTTTAAAATATTTTCAGCTTGTAGCAGGCTAAGAAGCCTTACACGTGCCATGCTGTCATTAAACTATAATGGAAAATTCAGATACACACAAAATAATTAATTTATGAAATAGCCCAAGTATAAAACACTTTGTAATATTCAAATGTGTACCCTACAGGACTTAACATTATGTTAAATAATAAAGGAATGCATGCTGAAGGAGTACTAAAACAAGCGGTAACAAGGGTATGTGAAGGGTATGTGATGGGAAACTTTTTTTTTTTTTTTTTTCTGTTTATGACTTTTCTGATTCCGGAGCAGATGGGAGCATTAAATACTAATGAAGACCAAAAAAAAAGACTAATATTAAACCAGCAGTGGCTGTGAATGTGTCAACGTTTTCTAAATAAGATTCGCAGCAAGAGCTCCCAAGCATCAAACCCAGCAGGGTAAATATTAATATGTAATATTTAAACAAAAGAACATGGAGATATAGCGTCCTTACAGCACAGGTGAATGATAGAGACAGCCAAGCGATTCAAATTAGATCCATTTAGTGGGCAGATCTATGCAAATTTCCTTTTCGCTGCCAGCAGCACTTTGTCACCAATGCACACCACCCACTATTTTAACAATCCTACGTTCATTATCATTCATTTGCTTATTTCTAATGCTTATTATTATTATTTTTTTTTTATTCATTATAGGCGTTTGTTATACAACTGTCTCTCACCTTAAACTCTTTCTCTGGGGCAGTTAACATGTATTATAAACTTCTATTAAAAGTCTATTAAAAGCTGGTAACACACTGATTAACCTTTACAACCACTGCTGATAATATATAAAAAAAATATTTCTGTGTGCTGATGAATCATGT
>VCAZ01000024.1:222500-417500 GCA_005784505.1 Bagarius yarrelli
GTGGAAATTATAATATGAGTGAAAGTGATACTATATCTGGAATAAAACGTTTTAAAAAACAGATTAGATTAGATTAGATGAGATTAGATTTGATAGTCGGGTGTACTTTTGGCCATATAATGTAAGTCAAGTCTTAACTCTAAAACTGCTAAAAACATGGCGCAGTAATAAACGAGTGGTAAATCAGTGCTATTGTATATAGGTGGGATTACCACACTTCAGCTCTGTTCTGTTTTACACAGAATAACGCAGCTCGCACTAACGCATCATCGTATAACACGCTGTTATTTCGGTTTAACTGTGAAACGAGCCGAAGACACTGCAAAGGGTGATGAATCATGCTTTAACAATTTCAACATTGTCATCGTTAGTGAATCATTGTGGTAAAATTGGAATAACACACCACACTTCAAGCCGCGCTGCCATACCAAAATATCACACTTCTCAGTATCACACCATCTCAGCATGTGTTATTCGTTATATAAGAGCGTTTTACGAGTTTCATGCTCGGTCAAACACATTATTGTTTCTACTGTAATAACTCAAGCACAGTAAGTGGTGTAAAAGTAATTAAATCTGTTTATTTAATAACATTTGTGCTTATTTAACTAAACTTAACAAAACAGCTCATTTTTTGTATGATAATGCCTAATTAGCACTTAGCAATCTAAGTGTCAGTGCTTCATGTTTTCCGACACAGGAAAAGGAAGTTGTTGTGATAAAGATGAAACAGCATTACATGTGATATTAAATGTGGCTGTAATAATTGCCAAAATATATTATAATTAAAAGCTTTAGCATTTTTTTAGCTAATGTGATATGTACAGCTTTTGTACAGAAGTAAATCTTTCATGTAGGTCATTTTGTCAGTTTCTGATAGCTAAATTTGTTATACTGTTACTTCTGTTTTTACTTTTAACTGCTCACTTTTACTCCTATAATAAAATCCTGACACTCCAGGAAAAGGCTTGTCGCTAGATTGTGCAGTGTAACTGTGAGGATTTGTTCATTTAGCTATAATAGTATTAGGAAGATCAAACAATAATTGTTGAGTAAGAAAGTTTGGGGTTCCAATCTAGTCCAAAAATGTTCCAGTCTAATCCATATGTGTTCGGTGGGGATTGAGTCAGAGCCAGGACTCTTCGCAGGACACTCAAGGACACTTCTTCTTACAAACTATAACCCAATATGTCTTCATGAAGCTCAGGAGTTTTGTGCACGAGGACATTGTCATTCTAGAACAGTGTTTGAGTCTCTTAGTTCCAGTAAAGGAATAATGTTATGCACAGGTGTTTCTGGAGGATCACCGCCCAGAGTTTAGCTTTAAATCTAATTAATTGGACCTGATTCAGCTAATCATGTCTTTTAGTCTCAGTTTTAAAAAATCCATGTTTTGTGGTTTGGAATAAGGTTGAAACTATGCAGGGTTTTGGTCCTCTAGAAACTAAGATTGGACATCCCTGATGTAATGCGTCAACATACAAAGACATGCTACATTTGGCAGACCTTATTTATCTTATTTATACAGCTAGGCAATTGGGGGTTAAGGGGCCTTGCTCAGGGGCCCAGCAGTGGTGCCTTGGTGGAGCTGGGAATCGAACCTACAATCTTCAGGTTAGTGGTCCAACACCTTAGCCATGAGCCACCACTTCCCCTAGTTGTACTAGACAGCTTTGTGTTTGGAGAAAACCCTGTCTGTAATTTTTATCCATGTACTGTACTGTATATGTCAGGTACATGTTTGGTGTGCCTATTAAACTAGGCAGTCAGTATATTAATCACTGTTGTATTTTTCTTTCTTATCAGATAAGGGTGTTTAAACTGATGAGTCTGGAGTGATCCTAAGACCCCATAATACTATACTGCAAAAAGTATTTATTACTGATTTTACGCTGATTTTTAGGATACTCTTGTCGAAGGATGCACTCTGTGAGCAAAGTCTGCAGCAAAATAAATACACTGTACACACTAGGAACTTCATGATAACTTTTCTCTCCCATGATGGTGGTTGCTCATCGGTTCATTTATAGATATCGATTTAATCAAAGATCTAACAACTGGTGAGCCAGCCAGGAGTACAAAATAAAAAGAACTCAAGAAGAGCCAAACTGTCGGTTCTGACCTGAAAGCCGAGCTCGAACTAACCTCACTACAGTCTAACAACATAAAGATGAAAGACCTCCAAACAGTCTGACGTTTACACCCCCAACCAACACAATTTTGAGCAAACTCAGTAAAGTAAAAACGTTAAAAAAAACTCAAGAAAAGATCTAGCATGAATGGTTACACCTGGTGTATACTATCCAAACACAACTCTGACAAGTGCATACTGGAGAAAGAGCAAACTTTGAGGTACTTTGCTTAAAAAAAGATTTTATAATTATTTATAATACGGCGAGCAGCGAAAAGCAAGAAAAAAAAACAACAAAATTTTATATAATATGGAGCGTATTTATTTGCGCCATGTAGTTTACTTTAATCAAACTCAAATGAAGGCAGCTTTTTTTTATTTTTTTTAAAGCCGAAGGACAAACTGAAATGTTGTTCGGGATTTTCAGAAAGATGATGAAAGGAAAAAGAAATACACAGGGAATCTGATGCCCAACATGTTCTAAACAATTTATTTATATATATATATATATATAGCAAATTAGTGAGCAGCAAATTGGTCTTCCTTACGTTCTCTGTTCTTGCGCAAGCTTTGTGATTTTTCTGTGCAATGGGTTTTAAAATAAAAGTATCGGTAATCTGTACATTTTTTAACCCATTTTTTTCTACTTCTCTTTAGGTTTAATTACATGCTAAACGTCGTACATGCTAAAGTATTTCAGCTTTACTCCGAATATGACTTTGCACATGGACTCATAGGAGTGGAATATTACTGAAATATAAATGAAATACTTTAGTCTTTATGTCCAGGCAATACATGACAGATAGAGAGAGAAAGACAAATATGATATGTAGAATATAAAGATGTAACATTAAATATTTCTTATTTTTACACGAATCTGTTGGTGGAATTTTGGTTTTCTGCCAGGCTGAACATGCTGCTCCCAAGCGTCCAGTGTCATGTTTTTGGACCAGTCATGTCATTTCTTGTCTTTGGACCAGTTGTGGATAGACAAACTGAAATTTCATGTTTGATCTTGTGCTTAGGTTTCCATCATTAGACATTTGATGGCTAGGGCACGAAGATAGTGGTGTTTAAACAAGTTTTTATTCATCTTCTGGATTGTTCCCTAACTCGGGGTCACAGGGATCTGCTGGAGTCTATCCCAGCCGTCTCCGAAGGGGCGCATTCTAGACAGGTCGCCAGTCTATTAAAGGACTGCACACACAATAACACTGAGTTCTGTGAGCAATTTAGAATTATCACTTAACGTAACATACATGTTTTTGGGGAGGAAACCGGAGTACCAGAAGTAAACCACCGCGAGCACTAGGAAAACATGAAAACTCCACACAGAAAGGCTCCTGCCCTGGGAATCAAACCCGGGCCTTCTTGCTGTGAGGCCACTAAGCTACCTTTTTGCCCCAGCTTAAAAACACAATTTGACTTCCAAAGTTACACAAATAAGAATGGGTTCCCCCTTGAGTCTGGTTCCTTTTAAGATTTCTTCCTTATTCATTATCACGTTTGCTCATTGAAAATAAATATGAATTGTAGGAATTTTAATTACTGTAAATCAGCTTTAGACCGTTTGTCTATGGTAAAACGTGCTATAGATATAACATATGGCAGTGGTGGCTCAAATGGTTCTGAAGACCACCTGGGTTCAAGCCCCACCACCGGCAAGTCAACCACTGTTGGGTCCTTGAGCAAGACCCTTAACCCTTCCTGCTCCAGGGGCACTGTATCATAGCTGACCCTGCGCTCTGACCCCAACTTACTATGACGGGATATGCGAAAAATGCATTTCATTGGCTCTGTACACGTACCTTACACAATGACAATGAAGTTGAATATTTATTTTATAAAGTTAAGGTAAATTAAATTGAATAATTATCACTAGACAATGCACATTAGAGAACAAAACAATAGGGACAACAATTGGAAATATCATATTGTATCTTAAAAGCCAAAAATGGTGTAGCAACATTGAAGAAGAAAGAAGGCATCAATGTAAACCTATGAGTTTGTAAGAACTGTTATGCAGACAAAGTATAAAATGTACTTCATGAACAGGACATGTCTTATCCAGTTATTTCAAGGGCTTGTCCGCAGTCCGTTTACTCTAAGCAAGAGTTTGTGCTGCTGCTGTACCAAGCCGTGATGTACGGTGTACTTCTTCCACATGCCTCAAGAAACGAGGGTTCCTTGGTATCTTTTTGACAGCATGGCTTATTTCCAAAGCTTATTAAAGTGAGTTTCCAAAAGATTAGCCTTTTATTCTGCACTCTATTATTAGGGAATTATTTATTATTATTTCCCTTAATGTAGAGCTGTTCGGAGGGTGTCGTTGTCTTTACACCAGGTTACATCCTGTCGGTATGGTGATTCATTGTTATTTGAAAACAGTCCAATAATGGCAGCGAGAGAAGCATATTTGTGACGCTTGTCTGAGCTGAGCTAGTAAGTCCTCTTGTGAATAATGAGAACAAAAGTAACATAACTCGAATAACATAACCTAAAAAACACAACTCACCGGCTGTTTTCTTTAATTCATAAAACATTGTCATTAATGGAAATTTAATTTACAGAATTGTCCAAAATTCTGTAGCCAGCTTGACTGTCATCCACAAGGTTACGTATATAAACCTCAGTGCTAATGCTAATGCTGTGCCGAAACACTATGGAAACAATTCCTGTGTGATCGAAGGCTTAAAGCATGTGTGAAATCACACTAATCGGAAAGTAATACGCCATGAGCATGGTGCATCACAACCGTGGTGACATTAACGACCAGGAAGTTAAAAGGGGACCATCCAGTTACGGTATCAAGCGGAGCTCGCACTGGATTCGCGGTGGGGCCTTGCGCATCCACTCCACGCATGAACGCTGCCCCTCCAGTGACAGTAGTGGGGAGCCCCGACCTTCGGTCTAATCCGGGGCCTAAGTTTCCAGAGAGGAACCATGGTTTTTAATCAATTTCTGATTAGTTTGGTCATTTAAAATCATTCGATTGATGCTGTTTATTCAACACTTTATACTGGCATTCAATTCCACTGGCTTAATATGGGACATTTCACCTTTGCCTGGATGATTTTACAAAGAATTTAAATTAATGCTTGAGGATAACATTTTAAGGCTTATGAGCAAGCCAAACTTAGGGTGTATGTGGTATACGTGGCATATTGGTCTGATAGCAAGTCAAGCGAAAAAGCTTTATTGTCATAAAACACTTTCTTCAGGACCAAAGTGCTAAATTAGACACAAACAAGAAATAAAACTTGTGCAAACAAAAAGTTTTGGGTTTTTTTTATTTTTTTATCTTTGACTACTTTACAGATAGAAATGGTTTTAGGTTTTTATTGTTTAGGAACTATTGGCCCTAGAAGGCTAGTTAAAAATGAAATCACATATAAAACTCCCAAATTTTTAAAGCCCAGAGGGTCCATTTTCCTATGAGCTATGAGGCAACACTATGTAGTGTGGCATTACAAACAAATTCAATCCTTACCATAGGGACCAACAAAACACAGACATTTTTGGCCTCCTAAATTTTTTTTTTTACTTAATGTAATATTTGTTTCGGTCTATTTATCTTTATTATTGTTCTAGTTTGATTCCTAAAATTTTGAATCAGTTGTATAATTATGCATATGCAACACTTGCTGTTTTGCTATATATGTCAAATTTTTTGGGGGTTACTAGCTGTACTGTACTCTATAGGCACCGTATCGCTGAGGAAAAATCTTAAACGAATACATACGCAGTACAGGACATGTTCCTATTCAATTAAGTTTAAAGAATTGCGATAAATTGTCAAAAAAAAAAGTCTTTTTCTTCTATAGGATTTTTCGAGTCATTGATTGACATTGCATTAAAGATGTTTCCAGCCTCTGGGAGGACAACCAAGTAAATTCTCCAAACACACAGCAGGTCCTCCAATCTCTTCAGGAAAAATTGTACATATTTTTTTTCTAAGAGATGTAAAAAAAAAAAAAAAAACCTCACATCCACCCACATCCAGACTACTTTTATCATCAATATTCTGCTGGATCTGAATATTATGCGGCAGTGTGGGAAGAGTCACCAGTGTTTCACAGCTCTATAAATTATAAATGGTATGTTATTATCACAGATAAACTGCACTCTCTGTTTTTTTTTTTATTTTCTGGTAAATTTATGGGAAAAAAACAAGCTATGCAGTTTCGGTTGCAGTACTTTCCTGTCAAAACGTAAACTTACACCAAAAAAAAAACTCCATAAAGTGTTTCCTGCAAAGGAGCAGATGTATCGAAGTTGCTATATTGGGAAAATATAACTTTAGTTGTAGAAAAGAAGGATTTTGCAGCAGTGCTGAGAAAAAGTGAAAGTGTTTGTGTCTAGAAGTTTTAGTGTTATAGTTAAGTATAGTTTGTTCTAGCTATAAAATTTATTTCAAATGGCACATTTTATCTACAGCCAAATGCATTTCAGACCTTAATATAGCAACAAAAGTGACAACAATAATTATGATGAAAATTTCGTAATAGTCGGTCAGTAGGGAGCGCTGTACCATGTACCATCAATTATTGGTTGAGAACTTTCACTTCCCTTAGCCAGGGCATTAAAAATGAGTTGTGGGTGGGTATTCCAACGTGACAATGACCCAAAACACATGACCAAGGCAACAGGGCAGTGTCTCAAGAAGAAGCACATCAAGGTCCTGGAGTGGCCTAGTTAGTCTTCAGACCCTTAATCCTATAGAAAATCTGTGGAGGGAGCTGAAGGTTCGATTTGACAGGCATTAGCCTCGAACCTTTAATAACTTGGAGATGAGTATTGAGACTTCAGAAATGTGTGCAAACATGGTGGCCATCTACAAGAAACGTCTAACCTTTGTGAATGCTAACAGGGTCGAAAACTCTCTCTCTCTCTCTCTCTCTCTCTCTCTCTCTCTCGCTCTCTCTCTCTCTCTCTATATATATATATATATATATATATATATATATATATATATATATATATATATATGGCGCACTCTGCTCTGAGCACTCTGCTCTGTCTTAGCTACCATTAGAAGTCTTTACTGCACCAAGTTGCTTCGCATACCCTTATTCAGCTCATTGCTCATTGGACAAGAAACCGAGCCAGAATCGAATCCGGGATGCCGGAGAGCAACTGTGCAGAAATTACAGTTTAGCAGTGGATAAATGATAATAATTATTTAACTTTTTTTTTGCTTTCTTTCTTTTTTCCGTTTTCTTTTCTTTCTTTCTCTTTCTTTCTTTTTTTTTCTTTCTTTCTTTCTTTCTTTCTTTAATTCTAATTAATTTATATATTTGTTTGTACTTCTCAGAATAACCTTCCCTGACCACACATCCCTGCATCCTTTATAATTTTTTGGAAAAAGACATAAGCTAAGCTGTGTTGAGCTGTTAATATTTTTAACCGATTATACGGAGGAGTAGCAGAGGGTATTTTTTTTTTTTTCAGGCATTCGCATTTACTGTTTTTCCAGCACAAGATGCCATGTAAATGAGAACATGAATCCAGAGAAAGGAAGCCTCCACCATTAGAGGAGAAAAGGCTGTAATAGAGGCTCCCGGGACTCTTTTCTGACACACGGTCATAGCTGAGTAGATGAAATTGTTGTAAATCCTGGCATCCTGACCGCATTTTATTCTTCTCATGAGCCATAGCAGTGTGTCAGAGCTATTCAAGTGCAGAGAAACTTGTCATAGCAGAGCTGGAGCTGAAGATAAAAGACATGAGTCAGTGTGTTACACCGAGTTTGTCACTCATCCAGACCGCAATGGACACAAAGTCCTAAAACAAGCTAGAGACTACCAAACAGCAACACTTAATCTTTCACCCTAGTGCCCTATTAAAAAACAACGTGTAGATTAATAAACCGCTTCCTATTTGTATAATGAAATTTTTTTCAGCATTTTTATTCACATAAAAATGCATGGTATAAAAAAATATCATTCCATATAATTAGCATCCTGTCCAGGGTGTACCCCTCCTACCCTTCGCCCTTTCCGAGACGGCTGGGATGGACTCCAGCAGATCGTTGTGACCCCAAATTAGGGAATAAGCGGGTATAGAAGATGAATTATTGAATGAATAATTAGCATGCTAGTTAATAACATTTGTGTGTGCACATTTACGGTATTTTTTTATACAACCAAGCAACTGGGTGTTATGGGTCTTGCTCAAGGGCCCAGCAGCAGCAACTTGGTGGTACTAAGAATAGAACCCTGATCTTTCAATTAGCAGTCCAAAACCTTAACCTTTGCGCCACCACTCACACTGTCCTCTGGTAGACACGAGTAAAGCTTTACCCAAGAATTGTCTACTATTAATAAATTTGTCTCAGACTATTAAATCGTAGTCAAAATGGCAAAACGTTAGTCCGGTTTTAGATCTGCTCATTTAAAAACATTATTTTAGCTTACTACAGATGTAAAAAGTGCTTATTTGACCTTTTGTCAACTCGGACCAGTCTGGTCCCGATCATCTAATCTATCTAGTCTTAAAAAATATTATTTTTTGACACTAAGATCCTTGGCACAATAAATAGCAGTAAATACATTCATTTCTTTTTTCTGACATTTAATGCAAGTATTAACTGAGGTAACTGGAAGATTTTATGCAGTGCACTGCTGCAATTTTATTGGACGGTTGGATAGCTGTGTAAATGCAGAGGTGTTTCTGTTAATGTGGACAATGTTGGCCTACCTTAAAAGAATTAGAAGAGAATTTAATACTGTAAACTAATGTTATCAGAGCTAGCATACACCATCCAATAAGATGGCAGCGGTCATGCTTTCAGTGTTTTACTGTAGTCTGTCTCTCTCTCTCTCTCTCTGTCTTGTTCTTTTTCTTTTTTCTCTTCTGTTTGACATTTCGGCTAGGTCTCTGCATCCAAAAATCTCGCTAAGTATAGTGTTTTTTCTTCTGTTTGAAATGTAAAGTAACAACCAACCTGGTGGGTTTGGGGTCTTTCTGAATTGTCTCTGCCTTATAGAACCAGGGTTTTAATCCTTTCCCAAAAAATATAGTATAAACCAAATTGATTTGCTGCAGAGGAAATAATTAATGTTGCTAAAGGAGGAAGTGGTAAGAAAGTGAATCGACATAGAGACACATAACTATCACAACTGACCTGCATGTGTTTTTCTTTTTTTTTTTATTATATTCCAAATTAAGTCCATTTTATTTGCTATTAAAATCTTCACACTGATAATATTAGTGTGAATAAAAAAAATATTAGTGATTTTAGGTGCTAATGTTTTTATAAAGGAATTAAATGTATGTCGCTCTGAATAAGGGACATATTGTATATAACCACATAAAATTTTTTACATTTTTTTTTTCGCAATCTTCAGTGCGCAACATGGTAGTTATTATTATTGTAGCAATTATTACTGATCTTTTTATACAATTCTTGTTTATATTTACAAGTGAGTGATTGGCAACATTTTCTTTACCTAAGACTCATTTGGAAGACATTCATCGTTATACTGAACTCAGCGTAGAAATGGGTGGAACTTTTTTAAAAGGTGCTGGGAGCAAATATAATAATCCAACCACAGGGGTGACTTCTGTGCCAGTCCTAAGCCTGGATAATCAGAGATGGTTGTGTCAGGAAGGGTATCCGACATAAAACTTTTCCAAATCTAAATGTGAGAAAAAGACCAAAGAGGAGGTATATAGATGCGATAAACGAGGACATGAAGTTAGTGGGTGTGAGTAAAGAGGATGTAGAGGATAGGGTTAGGTGGAGACAGATGATTCGCTGTGGCGAACAGACAAAAGAAGAAGAAGAAGAAGATGAGGAAGGGAACAAGAATAATATCAGGACATAACCGACCCAGTGTTTCTGACAATTTCTGTTTTTCACCTCATGAAAAAAATGTGTACTTTAATTCTGTCTGTTTTTTGGGGTGAATTTAAGGGGCATCCACTCCAAATTTTCCACAATTATAAAATAATAGATGCTTCAGAGAACTTATAGGTCAAACTGTAGGTTTGTATCACCTATGGAATGTGTTTACCATGAACCCATTAGAAAGGAGGAGAAGAAAGAAGTTCTCGGACTGAGTGAATTGCCTATTACGATGACAAAAAAAGAATTTTTAATAGACTAGACTTATATAAAAAATAAAACGGTGAGGACAGTTTACGGCATTGAAAAACAAAATGTTGAAGACGTGCCTTCATGTTAACAGTGTAAATTATGCTTGGTGGGGAGGAATATAGGTAATCCCATAATACAACCTTTTCACACACTTCACATGCAGTTAGATGGAAATCGTCATAGCAACCGCACTATTTATGAATGACTACCCTGATCCATTATGTGCAGTTTAAGGTTCTGTACTTAGATGCAACATGTTTAGAATTGCATACTGAATCAGTGAAGAGCTTTTATCTAAAAAATATTTACAGTTACATTTACGGCATTTGGCAGACGTCCTTATCCAGAGCGACTTACATTTATCTCAGAAGCAGGGTCTTTCTTAGGGGCCCAACTTGTTAGTGCTGGGAATCAAACCCAGATCTTCCACAATTAGCAGTCCAACACCTTAACCACTGCGCTGCCACTTCAACTTGTAAATAGGCTGTACGTGTTTAAGGTGGCTCAAATGGTTAGGGTGCTGAATTATAGACCTAAAGACCAAGATAACCTGGGTTCAAGCCCCAACGCCAGCCTGAGTAGTTGATCTGAAGACCAGCGAGACTTGGGTTCAAGCCCCACCACCATCAGCCAGCCACTGTTGGGTCCTTGAGCAAGACCCTTAACTCTTTCTGCTCTAGGGGGTGCTGTATCATAGCTGACCCTGCGCTCTAACCCCAACTTACTATGATGGGATATGCAAAGAAAAAATTTCACTCTGCTGTAAAAGTATATGTGACAAAATAAAGGCATTTACATCTAAACTGAATAGAAAAATTAGGGAGTGAAATAATACATTATGTATTTATTTTAAGTGATATTCGTTTTACAAACGTCTTTACACAGTCAGCTTTACCAGCGTGAAGCTTAGCGCAGATGTTCATGTCACATCCAAAATAAAACTAATACCAAAGAACCTCATACAAGCATCACAACCAACTCGTTCCAGCCGAACACTAGTAAAAGTTCTCTCTCAATACGAACCATTTATCACCCTGAACAAGATGTCCTAATAAATGCTAACGTCAGGTAACATTAGCAGCTTCATCAGTTTGTTTCTATTTCAAAGCAAGAACCTCTAGCTTGTACAGAATGTACTACAGTAAACATTACAGAAATAAAAAGCCAGTAAAAAATAATGCAATATACGTCAATGTGCCCTTTTTTTGGTCATTTTTTTAAGGAGAAAATGAAAAGAATGAAAAAGAAAGATATTACACACTGTCAGTTTTACAGTCGGGGTATTACACTGCTCAAGCTAGTTTTTAACTGAAAAATGTTAGCAAACTTGTAAGCGCAGCGTAAGTATATATCCCAAATTATCATTCTTTAATTAATTAAACTAATATATATATAATTATTTTATTTTTTTATTTACTTTTTTGTTCATAAAAGGATTTAAAAGTAAATGAATACAAATACTATAAAACAGAAGTCTTTATTTGTTACACATAGAGGTACATTAAAGCACAGTGAAATTCTTATATATATATATTCCAGTTTAGGAGTTAAACATATGATACAGCAACAGGGTTTAGATACAGGGTTTAAAGTGTTTTTAAGGACCTAATAGTGGTGGTGGTGTTGGGAATTAAACATCGATCCTTCCTGTTAGTGTCTGTTAGTGTACTGTTAGTTCTACTAGTTTATCCAGTAGTTTATTAGTTTATTAAAGTAGATTCTTTAGGTATAAAAGTAAAAATCAAGAAATTGAGTATTTTTTTTTTTGTACTTATTTTTATTTTATTTGAATCTTATTCAAAAGTACAAGTACCCCAATTTTTTTTATCAGTAATAGAAAAGGGCACTTAGCCAGATAGAATTTAACTTGTCTATAGTTTTGTCAGTATAAGCTAAAGTAGACTAAAGGTATAATTTTATTAAGTAAAACTTAATGTGATCAGTCTATTACAAGTAAACTATAACCATTTGTACATTATTTAGGCTAAAATAAGTATACTGACAGCAGCACGGTACCTTAGTGGTTAGTACTTTTGCCTTACAGAAGAAAGAACCTGGGTTTGATTTCCGGGGGTCTTTCTGTGTGGAGTTTGCATGTTCTCCCGGTGCTTGCGTGGGTTTAATCCGGGTTCTCCGGTTTCCCCCCACAGTTCAAAAACATGTACGTTACATTGATTGGTGATTCTAAATTGCCCATAGGAGTGAGTGTGAGTGAGTGTGTGGCCCTGTGATGGACTGGTGACCTGTCCAGGTTGTTCCCCTCCTGCCCTTCACCCTTTCATTGATCCCGAATTAGGGAATAAGCGGGTATATAAGATGAATGAATGAATGATAAGTATACTAACAGATCAATAAGGCAAGACAAGTTTATTTCTATCGAACTTTTCTTACACAGCGGTATCTGTTACAAGAAATCTAAATAAACTTAAAAAATTTTAAAATTAAACAAAAACAGTTAAGAATATAGAATGATTATAGTCAGTGTGGACGTATCACAGTGATCATTCAATGAATGCAGAACTAAACAGATGTGTTTTAAGTCTGGATTTAGAGACGATAGAGATGATAACTGATTTAGCACATTTGATGTCTTCTGGTAGCTGGTCCCAAAAGCGGGCTGTGTAATAGCTAAAAGCAGATTCTCCTTGTTTGTAGTGATACTCTTGATACGTCTAACTGACTTGATCCTAATAATCTGAGTGATCTGATCCAAAATGTATTTAGGTTGAATATATATATATATATATATATATATATATATATATATATATATAATATTATATATATATATATATTGTGTGGTTTGGGGCAGCTGCTTAAAAGATAGTGGTGCAATACCAAGCTGACCTCAACTGCCCAGATGTATTCTGTTGCTTAGGACAAAAGTGTGATCCAAGTCAGGCTTTCAAACTTATGCAAAACACACACACACACACACACACACACACTCTTTGTCTTCTACTTATGCTTGCGTACAGTTATGTAGATGTAATATTTTATTCATGTGAAATTGTAGTCATTTGAATCAAGTAAGCTCAGCGCAGCACTTTTGAGTGCAATGTTTTTTGTTTTCCAGCTTTGGTTCTTTTTTTTATTCGTTCATTCGGTTATGCATTAATTTATTCATCTTTAGTAAGTTTCTCAGGTTAATCAGAGATTCGGAGAATATCAGAAAAGCACTAGGTATAAGGTTGTAATACAGCTTGGTTGGAAAACCAGTCAATTGCAGGGCACTAGAAACACACATTTATATCTCGGATAAAATAATATAATTAGTTGATCATGCTGTGCATAGCTTTAAAGAGTTCCATTTTTGTTTAAATAGTAATAGTCATTTTTATAATTATATAGTATAGTATAGTATAGTATAGTTTATTTTTTAGATTATTTATCATTTTATTTATAAGCTTATTTCTTATATAGCTATTGTTCGTTTTTGGTTTGTTTCACAATTGTTTAATGTAAAGTTAGTACTTTGTTTGGTTTCGAACTTTCATATAAGAGTTTCCCACATATTATATTAACATATTTTTCCAAACATACAGTATTTTCAGTTATGATGATTATTCATCTATTTATCTTATGTTCAAACGCATTGCCGCAAAGCTTTGATTTTGTGGTATAAATTGCCCCTTGGTAAAAAATACCTTGGTTTTGAGCCACCACTGTAGCAGTCTTAAATGCAACAGACCGAAATGCATCACGTTGGACGCTGCTGCTATCAGGCTAAGTCGCTTCTGAAACCGCTTGACAATAAAAGACCGTTCCTCTCTCATTATCTTACTGCAATTGTTTTGAATCAACCCATCGCTACCAAGTCCCAGGTGACACCTAACGCTCATGGCTAGGAAGAGCCCACTTTTCTTCACGTTGACTTCACACCCCAGCCACTGGGCACAAGCGAGAACGGCATCTCCATGCCTAACCACCTGCTGTTGCAAATGGCTAGCATTAGCCAGTTGTCTGTGTCGTTCAGAATGTGGAAGTCCTGGAGTCGCAGAGGAGCCAGTGCAGCATCCAAGAATTCCGTCAACATGCAATGTGAAATAGAGGGGCTTAATTGCCCCCAAAAGCAAACATTAGAACCTTTCTGTGTTGTGGAAAGATGGATATGTGGAAGAACAAGTCCAAGGACTGGTTTGTGTCATGATCTGCCTGATGGTCAGTATCTTGAACTTTAGCTGCTTGATGGTCCATTTTAAAACGACGTAGGTCTAAGATCGTACACAGCCCCTCCATCCTTCTTTACGTTAACGGAACCATGGGAGTTGACTTACAGAGCTGTTAGGGCTGCTGCTACTAACAAAGGATTCATCACTTTCTGACCAATCAGAATTAATAATCAAAGAGTACCGTGGTATAAGTTTTCCTTGACAGTGTTAATTATAACTAACAAAATAAAAGCAGCACTTTCATATGCAGACTGCTGTATTTTCTTCACAAAAAGCGAGATGGTGGAACATCAAAGATGTATTGACTCGAATTCACCCCGGTAGCTGCTTGCATAGTTTTCTGGAGCTAATTCTCCCTAACGCAGACACACAAAGTTAACACTCGGGGTCTCTGGGACTGCATTCACTCTCTAGTTTACTTTTTCTGCTCGGTTGTAATTAAAACAGCAGGTGGGATAGTTAGCATTTCCTCCACCCAGTGTGAAGTGGAAGCCATCTGGTTCAAAGGAAGGTTATTGTATTCAAACACAACAAGAGGTTAAAGCATCAAAAAGCAACAGAACTGTTGATCTGACCTAAAAGTTCAAAGCTCTGCCAATGTGCAGCAGTCCTTCCAAGACTCAAACCACAGAAACTGACACAAATATAAGTTCATCAATGGAATGATGTTGGTGGGACGTCTCTCACCTTTGCACCCTCCTACCAAGTGACGGCCGAGTCCAAATCCGAATCACAACCTGTCGCTGCTTTAATATTTTATAGGCTGTGTATAAGGTTCTGAGTGAACAGAAACAGCTTTAGTTACATATATTTTTTCTTTACAGTTCAAGGCTCTGCCCGTAATCGCATAGTTTCATACAATATACATGAAACTGAATATGCGAGGTTAGTGGTATGTCTGAATTTTTAGTATGCATAAAACGTTACACTTTTGGACGAATTTTGAAGTATGCATTTGATGTACACTTTACTATCCCATTAGGAATGAAAGAGACAACTTGTCATACGCGGAAGTGGCGGAAAGCGTCACTGCGGCGCCTTTTAAATTTGTTCCTTCAAGTTAAACATGATCACATGAAAATATAAGCATAGCAGATGTAGTACATACAAATTTCATTCACAATACCCCTAACTATATTTAAAATATACTTTTATATTGTGGTTACTTATATAAAGTAATATGCGATTTTGGACGCAGCGCAAATACATTTTAACTTGTTTTATTTTTTAGTTTCTGCTCTGTTAACAATTCAATTAGATCCCTAATACTCTATAATATTACAAAGACAGTAAGGCAGACCTTATTTTGCATGTCTAAAAGTAATAATACTTGCTATAGTATATCCGGTTTTAAATTAGCCAGTGATAAAACATTGTTTTAGGCAGTCGTATTGAGTGATGATTTTTATAAGATATAATATATATATATATACAATATATATAAGATACAGTTCGTGGATAATATATATATATATATATATATATATATATATATATATATATATATATATATATACTATATATGATACACTATATGGACATTATATATATAAGATACAGTTCGTGGATAATATAATTATATAATATATAAGCTACACTATAGCTACCCTATATCAAGCTACATTATCTAAAAATATATAAAAGCTACACTAGTATACCTTCTTAATTTCATAACATCTCAAATTTAGATGTACACAATATGGAAAAAGTATTGGGACACCTGACCATTACATTCATTTATGTGATTAAAGATACCCTTAATCCTATAAATACCTCCACACTTCTGGAGATTGTAAACCATGGCAGTGGAAATCTGTTTGTTCGGCTTCTGAATGAATATTAATATCATGATGTAATGTCGGGTTTAGCAGTCCAGGTGTTTCAGTTAATCCCAAAGGGTTTAGGGGGGGCTCTGTTTGAGGACACTTGATTTCTTTTACACCAGCCATAACACACCATGTTTTTCATGGAGCTCAGTGGCTTCTTAGATATATTTAGAAAGAGAGACAGAGACATAGAGAGAGATTTTATCTCACAGTCTATCAGATAATTCTTTAAAAATTTCTATTGGCATCATCTCAAACAATGTGACAAGTAAAAATTTCCCAAAGCGCCGTGATTTTTATAGCATAAAACCAGATTTATTTGCATCATGTAAATACGGCACTAAGCTTTTCATAGCAGCATTCAATAAACGTGTCAGGACGCTATGAGTGAGCAATAAAGCAAAGGTGTTACATACTGTATGGACAACCCTTTCCAATGGTTTATTGCCGACATTTTTACACTTTAACAGACAGAAAGGGAACCGTATCCCAGTATAGACATCATCTAAATCTGGATCTCGACGAGATAAAAGTTAAGCACTGCACTTAAATGTAAGCTACCATGAAATCCTGTTGTTCTCGCACCAGAGATATAGCAATCCCTCCTGAAAACATTAAAACCGTACAAATCCAATGAGATTTATTTTTATTTTTTGTCTATGTACAGCTGCAGAGGCGGTTTCAGAGGGATACGGTGTTCACGAAGCAGCAATGAAAGCGACGCTTCAGCTGCCAGGTTTATTCAACGTGAATTTAGCATCTGCTAACGATGCAGACTAATGAAGGTTTCAGCATCTGAGAAGAATAACTCTCAGGTTGTCTTTCATATAAATTAGTAAATGCCAAATATATCATACATGTCAAATACATCATGCAGATGGAATTTTAGGGAATGATAAGCATCCTGACCAAAGACTGGGAGACAATTTAGGATCTAAACACATACTGCATCTATTATTTATATTTTACTAAACATATATGTAGACAGTGTGGGTTTTTTTAATCTAAATCAATAAATGTGAATGCCTTTATTACTTTTTTACAGCACTGTGAATTTCTTTTTTCGCATATCCCATCTTAGTAAGTTGGGGTCAAAGCACAGGGTCAGCTATGAAAAAAAAACCCCATGGAGCAGGAAGGGTTAAGGGTCTTACTCAAGGACCCAACAGTGGTTGGCTTGTTGGTGGTGGGGCTTGAACCCAGGTGTTTCTAGTCTTCAGATTGACAGCTGGCGGTGGTGGGGCTTGAACCCAGGTCTTCCTGGTTTCCAGATCAGCACCTTAACCATTTGAGCCACCACTGCCACATATATGCTGTAATCATTACACTGTGTAGAAAAGGTTCATGGACATTTCTTCACATTACACCACTTTCCGGTAAAGTTTGGTTTGTCCATTCAGCCCCAAAAGCATTGATAAAGTCAGACAGTGATGCCCCGTGACGAGGCCTGAGGTTCAGCTAGCATTTCAGTTTATTCCAAAGGTGCTTCGTGGGGGTTGAGGTCAGGGCTTTGTGAAGAACATTCGAGATCTTGGCATCCTTATCGATCTTGCTTTGTGCACAAGAGTGTTTCATCATACAAACATGTTTTTTTTTTTTATAGATTTGTTAACATTTATATTGTATATATAGTTTATCCACGTTATTCACTGTATGGACAAAAGTATTGGGACACCTTATATTCATATGTTTTTTGTACTTCTTCACACTTACAATTCAATTTAATTCATTTTTATTTGTATAGTGCTTTAAATAATAGACATTGTCTTAAACCAGCTTCAAACTGAATGTGTTAACAGTGAAAAAGTGTAAGCTTGTCCCTGGTGGCAACTGTGGATAGGGAAAAACTTTCTGAGATAAAGAAGGAAGAAATCTTGAGAGGAACCCGACTCAAAAGGGAACCCAACCTCATTTAAGGGACACCGATTTTCTGTTAATTACAGCTTATGGTAATGGTGATCAAATGTAATGTAACCTGTCCCCGAGAGAGAGAGACAAAGATAGAGAGAGATGGATTATTAAGTGTACATGCAGATATCCTGGTACACCAGATACTTTATATCCATGATTCCTCCAGTTCTGTTCTATTACCTAAGATAAATGTGATTTCAGCCTCGACCTAAACATTGAGACTGTGACACTGTGAGAGGTCTTTATTCCGACACAAAATGAATACATGAGCTCAGGCAGTCATGTTGGGTGAGGAGGTCTGGGTTTCAGTTTAACAAGTGAAAAAGATATAAAAGAGTAATAAACAGATATTTGGTCTGAAATTGGTTTTTAAAGGACTTCTCACTATGCATTGTATAATATCCTATACACCCCCTATGACGAGTGTAACAGATTTATCCTGCCTTATATATTCTGTCTATTACACCTCATATATTATTAGAAATGACTGAAGTATAAACATCGAGGAAGCGTTTAACAGGTGAAGAGAAAAAGTGCATTTTGATCTAACCATCAATCACTTATTATTTTAACAGAAAATTACAAAAAGAATAGAGTATCTGTCAAAGGGTCTGATAGATAGATAGATAGATAGATAGATAGATAGATAGATAGATAGATAGATAGATAGATAGATAGATAGATAGATAGATAGATAGATAGATAGATAGATAGATAGATAGATAGAAGAAATGTCAGCTTAGGAAAGTCTTGAAGAAATGGTTCACTGAGCATCTGGTTGAGCCAGAAGATGTGCATCAGTACTGGTATCCCAGGGGATACAACAAAAATGTCACACTAGTGAGAGGTTTTACTACCAAGAAGACAAAGTCGAAGGTCAGATATGAAGCTTGTGGGACAAACAAAGACCATGTTTATCAACAGCATTCATTTCTTCATCCTTAGAAGCTGTTTGGTTCTGAAACGTGGTGGTTTATAATACAGTTCTACAGCAATGTTGTAGTTATGTTGTAAAGAATTACTGCAAACCAGCCAAAACACTAACTACTACATTTATTCATGCATACACAATATTGCCAAAAGGTTGTGGACACCTGACTATACAAGCAATGTATATCAAAATGTGATATATGTGTTTATTCAGCTATTAGAGATCAGGCACTTACATCAGATAAGGAGGTCTGTGGTGGAGCTGGCGTTCCAGTTCATCCCAAAGATGTTCAGTAGTGGTATAGTCAGGACTTTGTGCAACACACTCAAGATTTTCCATTATAACACACCATGTCTTAATGGAACTCAGGGGCTTGGTGCATTGTTATGATAGGGTTTAAGTTGTAATACTACAACATACAAGGACGTACTACATGGATCTGATGGCAAGTAGCCACAAACTTATGGGAATTTAGTGTATAAAGACAGGAATGCTGGACCAATGTCCAAAAAAAAAAACCCACTGCTATGATCATTATTAAAAATTGATATCCAATTTTGTCCAGTGTGTTCTGTGGCCATTTTTTGGTGTATGTCATAAGCTATTGATTTTTAAGCTGGAACTGATGTAAGACACACAGTAGCACTGACTAAGCCAGACAGGATTAATGCACCACAAACTTGTCAAGATCTGGATAAAACATAGATAGAGGTATTTTTGCACATTTAATGTAACCTAGCATACTCTGTAAATTATATATTACGGATCATGTAATGTTAACTGACTGAGCAGCGGTTAGATGGAAAACTCAGTAAGGAGTATGGGTGTGCTGGGATGTTAAGCGCTGACAGATATATAAATATCCCAGTATAGATATACAGTATAACTGTCAGGTCTGGGTGAGACTATGCCCATGATATCCTCAAAAACCTTGACTGGCAGGAGTGGAACCTATTGTGGTCATCACACTCAAGGTGAAGAAGGGAATGTATTGTATATATGAACAGCATTTTAGTGTTGACCAATTGGATTTCTTATTTAAACTACATACATCACCGTGTTTTTGTATGTTTTTTAGTTAGCTTGAGATGATGGAGTCAATGCGCAGGGATATGGGTCTTTCTCAAGGGACCAACAGCTGCAGTCTTGGTGGTGGGAGGTTAAACACTCATAGCTGATTAACAGTATGTAGAGTCAAGGCATTTTTATTTTTAATTCATTTTTATTTTAAAGTGTAAGTTTGTCCCTAATAAGCAAGAAAAACTCCATGAGATGAAATAGGTAGAAACCTTGAGAGGAACCAGACTCAAGAGGGAACCCATTCTCATTGGGGTGACATCAAATGGCCATTCGTTACAGTTTAAGGCAGAGGTGGGTAAACTCGGTCCTGGAGGGTCGGGGAGGGTGCAGAGTTTAGCCCCAGCCCTAATCAAACAAACCTGAAGATCTTGGTATACTTAAAACTAAGAGGTAAGTGTGTGGAGGCAAGTTGTAGCTAAACTCTGCAGGACACCAGCCCTCCAGGTCCGAGATTGCCCACCTCTGGTTTAAAGTAATGGCAATCAAATGTAATGTAAACTTTGGATACTTAAAGAGCAAGCTGGATGTTAAAAAAACAAAAAACAACAACATGATTACCAAGATTTTGAAAAACCACCTGAACAGACAGTGTAATTATAAATCATTACAATATACAGATGCAGATGAAGTATTTTGAACAGATGTTTAGTATGCGCATATTGTAAATAAGTTCTGAGAGAATCTCAAGACACAAAACGTTCCAGCAGCAGATTTACAGTAGGCACCAAATAAAAATATCCAGGTGAAATTATCCTCTTTTTTTTTTAAAAAAGTGTCAATCTGTAATATAGTCTCATTGGATTATCCACAACCACCAGAAGCCATAGGTCAGGGATGGGCAATCTCAGTCCTGGAGGGTCAGGGTGTCCTGCAGAGTTTAGCTCCAACCCTAACCAAACACACCCGAACCAACTAATCAAGATCTTGCTAGGTATATATTCGAAATTTACAGGAAGGTGTGTTAAGGCAAGTTGGAGGACTCTTAACAGGACCTCCAGGACCGAGATTGCCCACTCCTGCCATAGAGGTTGTGTGTCAGGATCGCAGATATTTCCCCCAGTGTCATGACTTTCAATAGTGTCGTTTTAAAACGATGGACTCCAACTATAAATGACTAAGTCTACAAATAGACTACATGCACTTAGATCTTTTGCATGCTCCATTTTTAATAGTTTTTTTGTTGTTGTTGAGAAAGATACAAAAACTCCGAACAAAACTACCACTGGAAAAATACTAATACCCAGGATTAAACTTATTATTATTATTATTAAGTTGAAAAGACAATAAAGCTTCTTGAACTTGAACTTGAACTTGAACTTGAAGCTCTATCCATTAAAACAGCACAGTTCTTTAAAGTCTTTTAACTGAAAATTAAAGATTTTTTTTTTCCACTGTACGAAATGTTTGTGATTGTGGGGGGTTTTTTTTCCAACAAAACAAAAAAAGAACAAGCTGTTGTGATCGATATTCGACCTTGTGACATTATACACTACCAGGCATCAGAGACTCTAAAGTCAGTTGTGTTTTATTATTTTTATAATGTGAGCCTACCTCCTGGATTGACTTTTTAAATTTTAAAGGTAACGCAAGAAGATATCTGAACTTTATGGTTTAGGGAAAAGCTCGACATGCTGCAACTTAAAGACAGGGGAGACAATTTGGTTCAACAACAAAAAAATGTGTTCTTCTGTCTTCAGATCACACTAACAATGATTAACATTTTTTGATTTGTAGCATGTTTCTGTATTTACACTTACATTTATCTCTTTTATACACCTGAGCAATTGGGGGTTAAGGGCCTTGCTCAGGGGTCCAGCAGTGGCAACTTTCGGTGGTGCTGGGAATCCATCCCCGATCCAGTTAGCAGTCCATCACCTTAACCACTGACTATCTGTGTTTGCAGTGTGTGAATTTGAAGGGATTTCTTAATTTCTTTATATTGGCACATCTTTTTTTTTTTTAAGTTGCAGCGCATTGTGCTTCTGGCCAGTGTAAAACTTGCCTATTTGTTCAAATTATACTTGCAGTCATTAGAGGGACACCGAGATTACTACAGGGAAATATACTGGGTATATTCAAAAATCCTTTTTTTTACAGAAAACTATAATGGTAAAAGAGATATTCTCTTTTAAATAAACAGATAAATATTTAACCTTGCTGAATCTTTCCATGCTGTCATTTCCTTAACTTGCTGCCCGAATGCAGGTTGAGGAAAGTAAGGGATCCAGAAGTCAAGATTGATTCAGCTTAGTGATGCGTACATACTTGTGTGTATGTGTGCGTTTGTCTGACGCCTGAAGAGCATTGACACTTGAAGCGTTCAGACGATGACAGCTCACAGTGAATCTTCCTCCCACAGGGAGTCAGTTCACACAGCTTTATTGATGCCAGCGGTAAACACGTGACTTATAAACAGAGTATCCTTAGCGATATTTTTGCAGCAATAAAACTACTAATTTTTGGTGGAAAATTTGCAAATCGATCATTTATTCTCATCTCATTCTTAGTGATGATCGATATTAGAAATCCTGATGGAAAAAGAGCCAGATGTCACTTCCCATGCTTGAGGGTCCTCCTGATGGCAAGTGTGTGTATACGGGTGGAAGTTTAAGATGAGATTTTAGTTCACAGACATTACATCCGAACATGTGATGGTTATTCCTTTCACAGATCTTTGAGATCAGTTAGTGGTCTTTTAGGGGTTCCGAAAACCAGATGTAAACTAGATGTTTTAGTTGAAGCCCCCAAACTCTGGAAATCTTTCGCATAAGATTTGCTTAGACAATTTAATTTTTAAACCTTGTTAGGTTTATTATTAATTTTTATCATTCTATTCATTATGCTTGTACAGCATTTTGGAAATTCTTGGTTGTATAAATGTGCTATATAAAAAATCTACATACATGGACAATATACAGTGACGGAAAATTATTTTTGATCTCTTGCTGATTTTTGTATGTTTGCCCACTGACAAAGATATAATTAATCTATAATTTAAATTTTAATTTTATCCTAAAGCTGAGATACAGAATAACAGGAAAAACATCTCAAATTTTCAAAAAAAGCTATAAATTAATTTGCATTTTAATGTAATTTTAGTGAAATAAGTATTTGACCCCATAAAAATCGGCAAGATTTCCGCCCCCCGGGTATTTTTTATACAGGTAATAAGCTAAGATAAGAAGCACACTTTTTAAAAACTCTCTTAAATCTCAGTTTCTTACCTGTATAAGAGGCACTAGTTCACAAATACTAATAAATACTAACACATTCTAAATACTATATTAATCTTGATAGTTTACTTATATTGTGCTTTATAATAATATCAACTAATTCATTTAAATTGTTACCAACTTTGTGTTCATTCTTAAGCATTTTTAGCCACAGTAGGGCTGTGTAAATATATCGATACAGCTAACTATTGCGATATTTTTTTCACTACGGTGTATCGATATTCTAACCTCTAGTATCGATACATATTCAAATCATGTTTTACATATGAAATTATATTTAATTAAAATCCTCAGTGCTCGTCAAGCAGCGTGATGCTCCTGTAGTTGTCGCTGACATTATCTCAGAAGCAAGCATGGCGGAAATAATAAGAGCGCCTCCGGCTTTGCACATGTTGTATTTTTAGCTATTTGTTTTACATTTTCTTATTTTGCGATGGATTGCGATATGCATTGGATTGAAATATATCATGATATATTCATGACCCATATATGGGGATATATAACGTATCATGAGGCTCTTGCCCTAAACAGTATCTTAAAGCAAAGCAGTGGCTACCACCTGTACTGCTAGGTTGTGGTTTTTAGTTAGCACCTAATTTATTTTTTTTTTTTTTTAATGTAAATAATGAAGCAAACTGGTTAAATAAGCCTTAATATAGTTTGTAGACTATAAGTCATGTGCATACAAGCTACAATATCACCAAGAACTTCTGAACTATGGTTCAAAGCAAATTAATGCAAACATAGCGCAGATGGGGGTCTAATTGTTATTCCATTTTACAAACAACATTTTAAGACTTAGTTATATCAGAATATAAATAGTGTTTTCTCGGTTCCCTTAATAACCCAAAAATGCTATACAGAGCTAATTATAGGGTTCCCAGATATTTTTTCTCATTTTCCTTTAACTGAAAAAGAGCAAAAACAGGTTTTCTTAATATTTTTTCTTTCAGTGAGAGTCCTGGCTTATGGTACCCCTCCAAAGACTAAAGATCTGAAGAGGAGGAGGAGATGATTTGGGGGCAGATCTCTGCATAATTGGACAGATGAAAGACGTTGCTGCTGGTGCGCTCTGCCTTATTAGGCGCTAACGTGAAAACCAATATTTCAGTTCACGTCAAGGTGCAGTGGGAGAGCACAGGCTTCCTGCCGAGAGTTTGAGAGCATGGCAGCCATTGTTCTCTGTCTTTCTCTTCCTGTTTAATTCACAGCCAGAGACTTCTGTGTTTTAAGGGAATGCAGATATGGCAGCTAAAAGCAAGAATGCCAAACTATTATGGGACATAAACCTAGAAAAAGACACCAATAAATGGGGAAAGAAAGCCGTTCTGCTTTTTCGGATAAAATGAGAAAAGTGTAAATATGTCTTTGTTACAGTATAGGTGTTTTTTTTCATTTGAATATTATTTGATTTGATACATTTATTGAAGCGATATAAAAACCTAATTAATTATGCCTTTTTTGTCCTTCTTGTCTTACTCATGAACAGCTGACAAGTTACAGTCAATCTGCACTGCAGATCATCTGCAGTAAAATCTTGTGCTTGGGTGATGAATCATCTGGCAAAGCTGAAATAGGATAGTTGCCATCTGGTCAGAATAGTACCACTGGGTGTATACGGGTACAACAAATACTCTGTAGGCTTGTCTTCAAAGGCTGCAGGTCCATTTAATTGATTTACAGAAATGGCTAATATGGCTATGGGCAAAAATCCAGGGTTTAACAAGGTCACCCTGAAGTTATCTAGACACACCCTCAGACTAATCACACCTTCAGACTAATTACCGCAGCATCCAGAGCTCCATCTCCATTTTACATGTTTAACATTTCAGACTGACATCTTAAATAACCTTATAAAAACCAGGAAGAAGTTCCACAAAAGGATGTTGAAGAATTATGGCCCAGGGTATCATCTTCAAAAGGTTCCTTTCAAAAGGCTGAAATAAGGTCAGATGCCCCAGACACCAGCCACAGTAGGGCTGTGTAAATATATATATATATATATATATATATATATTATATATATATATATATATATATAGATATATATATATATATATATTGTTTTTTGTTTTTTTTTTTTCTTTTTTTCTTTATTATTATGTTTTAATCTGATTCACAGATTAGTGAAGCCATTAACAACACAGACATCATTCTTGTTCTCTTAATAAAAAAATATATATTTTTTATATACAGCAAAAATATCTTACTAAATAATCAATAGAGGTTAATATAACAGCTTAAGACTCTATAGTCAACCATCAGGCCAGTATCCCCCATGATAAAGTCTTGTGCTTCATGTGATCTGGCGAAGCTGACATCAAATGGAAGCCATCTGGTCAATATAGTACCATAGGGTTTGTGTCAAGCAGAGAGGCCTGTTGCCAGTCCACACCCTTTATAGTCTGCCAAATATATTTATGACATGTGCTGTAGGCTAATTAGCATTTCCAAGTTGTCTGTAGTGCACTCGTGTGAGTGTGTATATGTCCCAAGTCCCAGGAACAGGAGCTGTTTAGCATGATGGATATATCTATCTAATCAACAATAACATTAACATCCTCCAAATACTGTCTAGGTCCCTCTTGTTCTCTGACCTCGGAAATTGTTTTGTGGTATCTTTTCCAAGTGCTAATGTTAGACCTTCATGGACAAGATTTGTTGGTCTACTACATCCCACAGACGCTCAATCAGCCTAAAATCGATGAAATTTGAACTCTTTCTTAATTTATACCCAATTATTCGGAACTCGTATACTTGTATAATTGGTCTGCAACGATGTTTAGGCAGGTGGTACTAGGTCGTGGTAACATCCACATGAATGCAGGACACCCAGCAAAACATTACTCAAGGCATTACACTATCTTTGCTGGCTTGCCTCCTTCCTGTAATGCATAAATACAGACACACATACTTGGACTCATGTCTACCAGAATTATTGGTGTCCTTCTAGTGGACATGGGTCCGAATGAGAACTCTGACTAGTCTGCAATTATGGTCGCGTATTACCCTGTCTTTGGTTCACCAGTTGTTGATCCAAAATCGCTTACATTCTAACACTTGCTCATTTTCCTGCTTCCAAGACCAACTTTAAAACCTGACTCTTTACATGCTGCTCATTATATTCATACACACATTTTTTTTAGCCACCTAAAGGGTAGAACAGCATTTTCTCCATCCACAGCAGATTATAAGTTTGAATCTTGATGATACAGTATTCCAGCTATCATGACATGGCCTGTAGTTTTCTAGACAATAATTGGATCTCCTGTAAGGGTTTGGAATGATGGTGTTGCTCTCTCCCCTGTGTATTACAGTGACAGCAGGCAATTGTTGGCATCTCTGAACTTTTACAGGCAGAAAAGATCTGTTGGTTCTCTTCTGCATGTGCTTTCTGCTGCCCTGCAATGTTATGTAAGAGGCACTTTGGAAAAAAAAAAAAAAAAAAGCAGTAGTAGATCTGCATACGTCTTGGATTGAGCATGTGGTAACCCTCACCAGTTAGTGGCTATCATAAGATCAAGCTTATGGACGGAACATATGCATTGACTAAATTAAATGAATTTGGTATCCTTTCGCTACAAATATGATCTAATCTTAGTTTTAAATGTAAAAAAAGCCACATTTTTGTCTCTAAACCTTCCATTTAAAATCAACATTTTTTTATGTGGATCATGAGGTTAATATAGTCACACTGCAAAGAGACAGAATTCAGAATAAGAATGAATTGTGCTGAGCTTGTTGCAGGTGATGTGCCCTTATTACTGGCCACACATGAGGTGTGTAAAAGGTGCGAGTGTCATTATTTCCCACTGGACTGTCATGTCCTGCTATATCGACCCTCCTTATCACAACGATGTTTTATTGGTGATGTTTTCACAGTGTCATCTTACAGCCTTTCGGGAACTGGTGTCTTTGAAAATATAGAAGAATTATTACAAGAATTAAAAAAAGAACTTCTAGACTTATACAGACAAAATACAGATGTTTTTATGTATACTAAAAAATACAGATGTTATGAGTTGTTCCTTTTTTTGAAAAAGGTTATAAAAACGACGTGTTTATTAATTGATAAAGGAGGAAACCCTACCTTGATGTACTGCGTTTAGATCGTACGTTGTGTAAATAGGGGTATTTGTTAAGAATATTTTAGTGCATCATTAAATAAAGGCAAGTATGAAACCTGGTACATGCTGATGTCTGGTTTAGTTGCTTAAAAAGACAAGGAATGAAGAAAAAAAAAATACAAACAAATTCCCACACAGTTCCCCAGTTTGTAAAAAAAAAACCCCAATAAATTATACTATTATATGCAGTCGTGAAAGATTTCTGCCTGGCAACAGGCTACTATATTTGATGTCTAAATTCAGACAAGAACTGCGTTAGATTCTGTATTTATTTACTATATATGCGGAATGTTAATCATATACAGGTATTTTGTTACCTTCTTCACTGCACTGATTTTCTTTACATAATATTTGCTTTATTTGTGATGTTGGTAATTGCATTTAATTGGCGTATCTCTTTTTAAAATGAAAGTTGACGCTGAGCACATTTCCAGCCAGGCATAATATGTGACAGCACTGTGAGTTTGTTGCTGTTTCTTGACCTCTACTCACAGCATGAATCCTTTTCTCATAATAGAGCCCCACTTTCTTCCTTTTTCACTCGCTCTCTTTTTCGCTCTCTCTCTCTCGCTCTCTCTCTCTCTGTTTCTCTCTCTATGTAATCCGACTTGATTTGACTTTCTATTGCTGAGAATTCTCTGGCTTCATAAACGCTTATCAGATTAAACCAGCTCTAACCGACTTTCTTATTGCCCTGACTACCATTCTGCCCTTCCCGAACAATCACTCATTCACCTACCCATAAATCTATTTAGTCAACTTGATCATTGCACTTATCTAGCCATGTTTATTTAACAAAATATGGATTAGTTTATCCATCTATCCTTCCATTTATTCATTCATTTATTTATTCTTCTATTCTGCCATCTATCTATCCATTCTTCTATATGTCATTTATCCTTCTATCCATCCATCCATTCATCCGTTTATTCATTCATCCATCTATCTGTCCATCCATCCATCCATCCATATATTCATTTATCTATTCTTCTATCCCTTCATCCATCCATCCTTCTATCCTTTCATTCATTATCCACCCATTTATTCACCAATCTATCATTCTATCCCTCAATTCATCCATTTATTCATTCATCCATCCATTCATTATTTATTATTTATTCATGCATTCACACTTCTATTCTTCCATCTATCCATTCATCCATTTATTGATCCATCCATCCAACCCTCCATCCATCAATCCAGCTGTCAGTCTTTTAACCAAAATCAAAAGAAGACTTCTTCTTTAATTTCAACCACAGAAAATTATTTGCATCATCTAGCAACATTCTCTCCATCCTATTTAGTAACTTTATATATCTTTTATTTTATGCTTTGGCCTTCCTGTTTGGTGCCTTAATTTCCAACATCCTCCCACAAAACATTTCCAGTTACTCTTCTTTGCACATATCCAAACCATCTGAATCAGGCCTGTTTGACACTGGTGTTGGTTTAAAAAAATATATGTTATTCAATATGTAATACTTGTGTATGATTTTGTTTGTTCTTGGTTTGAAGTGTATAAAACAGTGCACCAGGTACCAAAATGATAAGGGAATTAGGAGCAATAAAAAAGCACAAATTAATGTAACATTTCTTAGGTTCTTGCTTCTAAAGTCTTTAGTATTGTTTGTTTGTTCTTAAAGAGCACGACAACAGCCTGTATGCTTCGAATGAGATTTCTATTACATCCAACTTTGTGAATTTATTAATAACTTCAATAAGCATATTTATGGATTGGTTTTGAGTGCATGTCATTTATGTATATTTCAAATTACTTTGGAATAAACTAAAAAATTTCATTAATACTTCATTAGTTTCATTAATAGGGGCAGTGGTGGCTCAAATGGTTAAGGTGCTGAGTTGTTAATCTGAAGACCAGAAACACCTGGGTTCAAGCCCCACCTCCGGCAAGTCAACCACTGCTGGGTCCTTGAGCAAGACCCCTAACCCCTCCTGCTCCAGGGGCGCTGCATCATAGCTGACCCTGCACCCTGACCCCAACTTACTAAGATGGGATATGCGAAAAATGCATTTCATTGGCTCTGTACACGTACCTTGCACAATGAAGTTGAATATTTATTTATTTTTCATCTCAATAGCACTAAATTACGGTATCTATTCAACTTATTGTTACCACGGTAAGCTTTCTTTCCTGGGTGGCGGTGACCCAGCTCCTGTATTGACAGTCCACCACTGCTGTAAATGTAATATTAAAACACTGATCATACAGAGAGTGTATGTAGAATAATGCGACACTTTGACCTGGAGCATAAGGCTGAGCAGATGTTCTGTAGTATTTCATAAAATACCATTTATGGACTATCTGTATTGGGGCTAATAAGCACAGTGACCCTGTATAAGCTATTTAGTATTCATCTTACCAGTGTAGGAAAGATCAATTTATCATTACTGTGTTGGTTAAAGAAAGAGACAAGTATAAAGATGGAATCTGAGCATGACTTGGGAAGTGTGTATTTAATCGTTCTGACACTTTGGTTCTGCTCTTCTGAGCAATAAAGCCGGAGGCTGTGTGACTTCCAGTGCTATTCATCAAAGCCTGCAGCTTTGCATGACTCTATTCTTGTTCTGTTTGGGCATAAATGACCTGTTCCCAAAGTGAAGCAGGAATTTATTTATTTTTGGTGTGTCTTGCATAAATATTGTCCCCTCTTGAATTTTTTCACGTTTTGTTGAGTTGTAACCTGGGATTTAACTTGCGTTATCAACCCCAAAGTTATCCACTTAGCAAAAATACTGGACATATTTCTTGCTCTGACCCTTTTTTTTACTTAAAAATACACTGCGATCTGTTGTACAGTCTATTTTACCAACTGTGTGTAAATGTGAATAATTAAACCTTTTTATAAAAAGTCTAAATAGAAGTTTACACAAAACGTCTAGTGACTTTACGTTACTGAATGTAGATTTAAAGGGGAATTTTACACTTTGAACAGTTAAGCTGTTTAAATTCGTTGTTTAATAGGGACATACTGCTATAAATTTTTTTTTCGATTTCTTTAAGTTTATAAATACATTAATGTAATATATGTAAGCATGTTATATTAAAGGCAGCACAGTGGCTAAGTGGTTAGCACGGTTGCCTAACAGCAACAGGGTCCCAGGTTTGTACCCCCTGCAGGGTCGAAATTAGTATGTTCTCCCTGTGCTTGTAGGTACTCCGGGTTCTCCGGTTTCCTCCTACAGTCCACATGTATGTTAGGTTGATTTTTGATTCTAAATTGCCCACAAGTGTGTGTGGTTTTGTGTCTGTATGTGGCCCTGTGGTTGACTGGAGGCATGGTTAGGGTGTATCCCTGCCTTTCACCCCAACTGACAGCTGGGATAGACTGCAGCTGTCAGACCTGTGACAATGGATGTAAATACATTAATCTTCATGTTCACTTGAAACTTTATTTACGGGAAGGGGGTAATTATTTTTGAGTCCTTTGATTTTTTTGATACCGACAAGAAAATGACTAGACTACAATTTTAATGGTAGGTTTATTTTAACAGTGAGAAACAGAATAACAACAAAAACATCCTGAAAAATGTATTACAAAAAAAATGTTTTGCATTTTAATGAGTGAAAAAATAATTTGATGCTCTTTGCAAATTGGTGGTAAAACTTTTTTTTGTTTAAGTAAAATCCTAATCACAGAGGTCAGACAATAACATTTAACAACTCGAACCTTCAGCTCTTGCCACAGATTTTCTATAGGTTTATGGTCTGGAGATGGGTTAGGCCACTCCAGGACCTTAATGTGCTTATCCTTTGTTGCCTTGGCCGTGTGTTTTAGGTCACTGTTATACTGGAATACCCATCCATCCATTCTCACCCTTGCATTTTTCTTTATTAACCAAACCAGAAATAAGGATTTATTATAAGGATGTATAGTAAGGATTTATTCTGAAAAAAAACACCTAAAAAAATCACCCAAATATTGAGCAGTGCAACTGCCAAACATACATTAACATATATAATCACTTTAGTCCCGATTTGTAAAAACAACCCAAGCTGTCAGTAATTACATTTTGATTACTTCTCATTTGACATCATTATATATGTATCCTCTGAGAGGTCTGTGTGAAGATCAATGAAGCAATGGCACAAATGTCAGGTTTATTTATTAAATACGTCGCTGTTTTACTGCTATATTACTGCTATATTACTGCTGGACCATTATTAATCGGGATATTAGTTGCAGGAGTATTGCAGTTTGCAGCACAAGATGGTAAAAATAAAAAATAAATGAATGTACGCTTTTATGACATAAGGTGAGCTATGCAAGCTTACTGTATGGTGTGAAACAGGAATACCGTTTTAGAATTGTTTAATCAAAATTGATTTGGAGACAAGATTAGTACTAACCGCTAAGCCACCGTGCTGCCTACGCACCATGTTTATTTTTTTTTTAATGTTCACAGACTTTTCCAGAGAACCCAAATTTTTTAAAACAGTTTTATACATGTTTAAATATATATATTATATATATTCAATTCATTGAATATATATAATATATATTCAATTCATTGTCATTGTGAAAGGTACGTGTACAGAGCCAATGAAATGCATTTTTCGCATATCCCATCTTAGTAAGTTGGGGGTCAGAGCGCAGGGTCAGCTATGATAAAGCGCCCCTGGAGCAGGAAGGGTTAAGGGTCTTGCTCAAGGACCCAACAGTGGTTGACTTGCCGGAGGTGGGGCTTGAACCCAGGTGTTTCTGGTCTTCAGTTTAAGCCCATTTCTTTAAACGCATGCATGACAATTTTTTGTATAACAGTAAAAAAATTAACAAACAAATTAGCAAACAAAAAACATCCGGGATTCTTCGATTTTTCTGCGGTTTTGACCTGCTTGGCAAACTCTTAATTGTGTCACATGCTTTTCAACCCCGACTTCACTAAATTTCCACCAATAGTACCAATTTGCTACCTGTTTGTACTATGTCCTATTTATTCTCTATTAAATTTAGTAGAAATTAGGATTGTGTAGTAGTGTATATAAAATCCCAGGATCCTTTGCGCTTGTACGCAGGATATTGTAAGTAACAATGTTAACCCGGATGTCTTTTTGTCCAAGATATATTGTACAGTATGGTTATACCACGGGGCAGAGTTATATTCTGTTGAAATACTTTTTATATAACTCTTATATTCTTATATTCCATTAATTTGGCCACATTCCTCTCTGTGCCTCATTCAGCTCAACAAAATGGTGAAAAATTGGAAGAGCGTTAATAGAACTCAATTAGGAAATGGATCAAGTCGACTAATGCTCACTCTTTAAGCAGGAGACTCTTTATTGTTTTACAAATATGTTACACAAAAGTATATTAGATTCTTTGAAAACACCATCTTTTATATATCTGAGATCAGATTTGAGCACAGGGTCAGCCATGATCGGGCAGGTAAAAAGGGTCTTGCTTAGTGGTAGCTTGGTGAAGGTGAGGCTTAAACCTAAAAAATTACACCCAATTAAAAAAGTTTGAATAAAAGCTAATCCGAATTTATATAAAACAAACTTCTACAAAGAATGGAAAAATACACAAAGTGTAAGTGCCTATGACATACAGATCTATTTTTATTATAAGATATATAACTGGAGGAGGGAAAGAAGGATAATATCCAAAGAGCGGATAATGTTGATAAATTAGACAATGCACTATAAAGATCTTACTTCTCACACAAAAGATAAAAAAGATAAAATGTCTCCATTTTTACAATATTCAAGCTAGTTTTCAATATTTATTCTATTCTATTCTGTTCTATTGTATATTTGGAGTGTTTTTAAGATATACTTGGGCCAAAATTATTCTTGAACCCTCCGAACTCTTTTTTGCGTACCTGAAAAACTGTGACAAATGTGTTAGGAAAAACACCTGAGGACAGCTGAAGAGTTGCGTATTTAATTTTTAAAATAAGCTTCGGGTCTGCATGCTAAATGACGATCAGCTGTCAAATATTTTCTTAGATAGTGAGCTATAGAATAAGTTAAAAGATCGATGGTATTAAACTGCTGCTGGTTAAGGGTTCAAAAGGTTGTGCTTTAGGTCACTGTGTAACGTGTAGTTTTATTTTGCAACACATTTTTTTATATTATGGACACTTTTTTATTTATTTCTAGTTCCTAGTTATTACGAACTAAAAATAAAAATAATGTTAGCTAACATGAGCATGATGTCTTCGATGTCCCCTTTGCTGTTAGAAGTTGGTTTGACCTACTTTGATGGCATAATATGCTGTGATTTTACTTTTAAATTACGCAATACATTAATACATGCTTTGTATTTTAAGCATTTAATTTTAACTGAAAGATTCACGGTTTTACAGCACTTCTTAGGAAATAGCTTAATCATTTTTAATAAACACTGCTATAAAACAACGAGTGAGGGTTTTATACAAACAGGAGACAAGCATGAAGACCAGGTAAATTAATTACCTTGGTCAGATTTATCTTTATCTGTGTGCAAGTAATTGGATCTAAAAATGCAAATGTTAATATTTCTCATTTCCACCTTGATAATCTCAGCTGTCATCTGGCTAAAAGGAGGGGTACAACCTGGACATGTCGGCAGTCCACGTGCAGAAAAACAACCACACACTCGCACTCACTTTACTAGCAGGTCATTTCAGTACAATTTGCAAATTTCTCTAGTTAATTTCTCTAGAAAATGCATTTAGTGTCATTTACGCTTGGTGCTAATTATTAAAACTGAGGTTAGAATCTGATCACAAATCATCACATCAACAGTGAGTCACCTGAGTAAAAAGGCTGCAATGAATTTGATCGATTCCTTATCCAGCCATGTTGGCAAGTCATATCATAGTATTAAATTGTTTCTTTAACACAGTAATCATTTATTTTATTGCAATTGTGCAGTTAAAAAGTAATATTCATTGATTTTAAACTTCAATGTGCATTATTGTCAAATGTCTGTGTAAATATTTGTTTAAATTATTGCAGATTGTACGTATGTGTTACGTATGTAACCATAGCATTACCCCAAGGAAATGAGGTCGTGCATTAAAATGCTGTGGTAACATCCCTTGATAACCTTTGGCCTGAAGTACGCATTACAGCACAAACGGGTGACATCATCAACCAGGAAGTAATGCTATATTAACACATGCTAAGCCATGATAAACTTCAGCGTAGACAGTGAAGCTGGATAGCAGGAGACGCAGCTGAGTCGCGTAGGAGCTCAGCACACAAGGTCATAAAAACACTTAAAGGTGTATGTAGAGGACCTACCTGTCGCCCCGTAAATAAATGGCCCACCATACCACTAGGAGAGTGTGCTCTGATTCCCTCCAAGACTGGTAGGTCAAAGGCCTCAAATACAAGAGTGATAATCTTGACTACGCATCTGCTCATTGTCTGTTCAGTGGCTGCTAGTAACTGGCTTGACTTTTATATGGGGCAGCTTTGTGTATATACATGCTCGCACCAAAGAGTTCCGTATTATACCCATACCCAGGCCACAGGTGGAGGAAGACTACTACCATGCCTGGGACAAAGATCCCCAATCATCTTAAGGTAGAACACAGCTAGTCAAAATATAGTTATAGTACCAGGCTCTTATCTGATTTCCCCAGAAATATGGACAGGTCTCATGATGGAAACCTCAATTGCAGAAGAGGTCTGCACGTGCCACAAAGAAACTGTTTCACGAGTTGGTCTTTACCCAACGACTAACCACCCAGAGGGGAGTGGAGGGCAGAATTGGCCACCTCATATTCCTTTAGGGTGGAAGGTTCTAGCACTGCAGAGAAACATTCCTGGATAAAAAAAAATTCTAGAACTGAGTTAACTGAATTTTGCTGTTTCTGTTTCTTGCTTGGTGACACAGAGATCACTAAACTTGTTTTCTGCAATTTATCAATTTTCAAAATAACTGCTTTTCTATGCATTGTTCAGAGAAGTCTCTAGATGCAGGACCATTATTATCACTTATTCTATACTTTCTTTATTCCTTCTAATTATTTATTTTTTTAACTTAAACATCATCTTGTCCGGAGTCTTGTTAGACAAAAACTTGAGTCAGGTTTATTCAGGCAAGGTTTATTTGGGTCATGCTTACTCAGGGATTTTATATGTTGACTCTATTTATTTAAAAATAGGGTGTAGATGATAGCGTTACAGTTGTTGATACAAGCCTGCTTAGTCATCATTTATACCAGCTTATAAGCTATTAGTGGTTGAAGTAGCTATGAGTGTGGGAGCTGAGGTTTCATTACTGTGCTGCAAGCATCTTACACCCTTTTCTCAAAAGCCTCACTAATCAAGATTGATTCTGCAGACCTAAACCAATCACACTCCCTAAAATTTGTTTATTCATCTGGCAGCTGCTTTTACCCAAAGGGACTTGCATGTAAGGCAATTACCAAACCAAGTATAGCTCTAAAATATTTTAACTGATGCAAACACACTTGCGAAAAACCCGAATGCTGAACTAGCTATTGAACTTACTCTTTATGGCAAAAGTTTCAGGACACCTGACCAAAGCACCTATTCCAGAATCTGTCCCACTCCTAAATTGTTGACTAGACGTTGGAGTGTAGCTTTGGGGATTTGTCCATTCATCAACAATATAATTCGTGAGATTAAGCACTTACGTTGGGTGAGGAGGTCTAGTGTGCAGTCGGTGTTTCAGTTCATCTCAAAGGTGTTCAATTCGTATAATTTTTTGACATAGAAGAGGACGTTAATAAAAATAGGCAAGGCAGAAGGCCAAAATGACAGGATTTGGAATGTTCTCCTCTATGATGTATCAGAATTAGAATCCAAAAAATGTATGTTTGCTCTGCGAATATTAGCGGGTTGGGAGGTAAATGCTAACTATTTCCTACAGATGAACCTTCTCCGATCAAGACACATTTACACCATTAATATGTAATTTATTTTCAACCGCGTTAAAGTTCTCTACCTGCACCTTTACCAAGGAGACTGCTTACATTTTTAGCAACAGCCTGACTCTAAGTGGTGAATTTTGTTTTACAGAGTCCGGTGTGCTGAGCTAAGCTGTTCTGAGCAGACCATCATGGGAGTTGACATATCGCCAAGCCTAAGATGAAATCCTGTGCTCCTCACTGAGGAAGAGCAATCACGGGTTGTTGTTTTTTTTTCCTTTTTTTATCACACTCAGCAGAAACTTTCTCATGAACACAAACGAAGCTCTCCGCCTTTGATAATATTTCGAGATAAACGCATCACTTTCTTGGGAAATTAAACTCAGCTTGCAAACCTGGCAGAATCTGCTAAATTAAATTATGAAGCAATTTGCGATTTCTTGGAGGTTTTTTTTCTTCCATAAATATGAAGGTCTGCTGTAAACGTACACTGACTGCAGAGGCACAACTGATCAAGGGTCACATGAGAACAACCAGATGAGCCTTTGCTGTTGGGCTTCTGTCCCCCATAGAAATTGCTTAGTCTAAAAAAGACCTCAGCCGGAGCCGATTATCCCACTGTGGGTCGAAAATATGATGATGGTTCAGGAGCGAATCTGGGATGCTGACTTGGTAACCTGGGGAAAAGGACAGTATTGTCAAGGGAGGATATTGTGGGGGTGAAATGGGCTTTATAATGAGCACAAATATTGCGCTCGTTTATCACTGGCAGCTCTTAAAAGTGCAATTAGTCCCTAATCACTTAATTCTGTTAAATTTGTCAATATGTGTCATTCTGGATTTATCCAATCACAATAGAAATTTCTTAGTCTGGAATTTATTTCGAGCTGTAATCCTTTTTTCTCTTCTGTTTGAGGGTTAGAGTGTCTCAGTTTGTGATTTTATATTGGATTTACAGTTGCGTCAAACACAAAATCGTTATTATTTCAATTTTATTCTACAGTATATTACAGTTGGACGTTAACTAATATAACCCAATTTCAGATTATATTGTAATAAAGAACAAAATAAAACTATTTTAAATAATTGTATAAATAAGTATACAATATTCAGCTTGTGGTCTGTAATTTGCGTGTATTGTACTGTAGCTATAACATGAATGTAGCTAAGAGAAATACTAATCAGCGGATTACAAAAACACACTGATTTGTTTAAAAAGTAATTTACGTCTTCTGGGACTTTAATTCATGATTAAGGGAATTTATACAACGTGAGAAATAACTTCTTCTAACAATAGTAACATTGGCAACTTAGCATTTTCTATAAGCCAACTAGATAACAAAAAATAAGGTCAATTGTTCTTCTTTAAGAAGGTTTTATGCCTTCTCCAATCAGCACTGGGCATGTGTTGGTTAATGGATCTGTGTTAATTGTTTCTGATTTTGTTATTGTGGGTTTTTTTTAGGTTTGGTATTGTTATTACAGTTGATGTTGTATGTTTGGTTACTGAAAGTAACCAAGAAAATAGTAGCTTAGTCGTTAAGTTGTTGGACTGCTTATTGAAAGATCAGGGTTTGATTCCCAACACCACCACTGGGCTCCTAAGCAAGACCCTTAACCCTTAAATGCTCAGCTGTATAAAGGAGATAAATGCTAGTCGCTCTGGTTAAGGACGTCTGCCAAATGCTGTAACATGTAAATGAAAGTATTCTACACAGATTGTGGTTCAATGTATCTTCTACTGATTAGTCTTGTAAAATTAGGGCTGTTATTTGATTTCAGTATAACAATGTTACCTGGATGAAATACAGTTTTTTGGTGTGTGTTTGTTATATCAGCTAGAATATTAGGTCGTATTGCCTTCTTTAACAGTTTACGTTATTTACCATTTTGACTTAAAAAGAACCTGAAGCTTCCACGACTGCAAAGGCTATGAAACTTAGAAAGGGAACCAACCAGAAAGGGAACCAACCTGATTACTAAGGGGATAGAATCTCATTGCTGGTTCTAAACCCAGATGAACAGGAAGCAGCCAAAGAGGACAACAAACAAAAGAACATTTGTCTAAAAACCAAATGTCTACTAATCATCTAAGACATTGTATATTACATTTTCTAGCTAGCTGTTCTAAGTAAAAACACCTTTATTTTGTCACATGTACTTTTTACAGCACAGTGAAATTCTTTTTTCGCATATCCCATCTTAGTATGTTGGGGACAGAGCTATGATATAGCGCCCCAGGAGCAGGAAGGGTTAAGGGACAAGGCTCAAGGACCAAACAGTGGTTGGCTTACAGGTCTTCCTGGTCTCCAGATCAGCAACTCAGCACCTTAACCATTTGAGCCACCACTGCATGACATTCATTGGTTCCGGTCATCATTAAGACAAAACACAACTTACATTTGAAAAAAAAAAAAATGTTATTTTTATCTGCATCTAAAAAAGGACAATAAACAGTGCACCATTGCAGGAATAAAAATTACTGCTTTTTTTTGAAAAGAATAATCATATATGCTGGAGCGTTTGGTTGTGCACCATACTACCAGGAGAGTTTGTGTTATTACACTGAATCGATAGGGGCCGTGAGTCACTTCCGTATGGATGACGGTGTGCCACAGTTCGTTTGGAATTATATTACGGGCAAGGGGAGGGAGACTCCAGGTGATGAAGAGTATCAATCATCCTGTCTAGGCCGTGAAGTTGTTTTGCGGGTTAGCCGGGATCGGCAATAATGAAAGTTCACCTGTTTTCGCACACAAAGGAGTTGTGGGTAAATTTAGGTCGTGGAAAAAGAGATTGTGTGTGTGTATGTGTGTGTGGCTTCGTAATTGAGAAGAAGTGAGAGAAAAAGTGAGAGAGGAGGAGAAAAAAGGGAAAGTGTAAAAAAAAAAAACTTTTAACCCTTAAGCATCACAATCCTAAAGTTATGTGCTACCATTAAACACCTTAAACAACTATTCATGCATGCAATTATCTGATTGGCCAATTATATAGTAGCAGAGCAATGCATAAACAGCAGCTTTAAGTAATGTTCGTATTAAGCATTGGAATGCGGAGAAACGTTACAACCGTTGCAACTATTTTATTGTGAAACAAGCTGAATTGAGCAATTGTAGAACTGCTAAACTCTTGGGATTTTTATACACAACAGTCTGAAATAATGGTGCGATTTAAAAAAAAAATGGGTGTGGTTCTGCAGACGTTCTATGCTTCATTAATAGAAAAGCTTAAAGGAGGCCTGAACAGATGTAAGGAATTAGTCTCCCAGCCGCCAGAGGACGCCATCACTAAAGTACTGACCTCTTGTTTGTACTTCCGACGCCACTTCCTGTCATGCATACTATATAAGCTAGCCTTAGCGGTTAGCATAGCATGAAGTATTGTTTGCTATGCAACTTACCAAGCGTTATTGTATTGTTTCTGTGTTCACGGTTTTGGATCACTGCCTGTTTTCTCGACTACGGTTTGGTTTTGTCTACTTGGTTATATTGGATATCTGTGTATGAACTCTACCTACTCTTTTGGATTATCCTTTTTTTTTTTTTTTCTAAATAAAGCCATACTCTGCATTATGGATCCCACTCCGCCTGCTTCTTTACAACAGACTGGTTCGAGTTGACAGAAAACTAAGAAAATCAGTTCACCGCTGTAAAATTCTGGTGAGCCAAAAACACTTAAAAGCTCTTGCAAGTCTTTGTACACACTAAAGATCCGAGATCACTAGTTCCCTTTTTCTTTATCTTATACACATACCATCTGTGCACTATGACCCCGAGGTTAAGTGCATGTTGGGGCCAACACAAGCCAGAGATTTGTTTTTTATTTCTTTACTTGTTATTGTCTCATTTTATCATTGCATTGTTTATTTTAGGAAATAATCTGGGGTGCAAACAATTACAGCACAGCATGTAAAATACTTAGACATTCCTTGATGGAATTGTTCTATGGCAGATCTTCAAGGGGCTACAGAAATCAATGATCTATTTATCCATTGTATGACCCACAGTGCATTTTTACATACAGTGACAAGTACCTCTCACACCATTGTCAGTACATGTTGAGGGAAATATTCACTCTCACACTGAAAGAAACATAAAGATTTTTTTTGTATTACCACTAAATTGCCCAGCCAAAGGAATTATCTGTCAACATGCTGGAAAAGATTGTGATATAAAGCACTAAGTAGGATTGATCGAACCCGGGCGGCCCGAAAGCCACAAAAGTTGTGATGAACGAGCAGCTAAACGCTATGAGATGGAAGTGTTTTTTGATATTTTGATTTTGCTGGGAAGAAATTTCACAGCTGACTTTGTTACATCTTTTTAAAATATAAACCAAAACTCCACAAACCTTTTAAGATTAGATATCAATGATCTTAGACGTGGGCTACTCATATTTACAGTAAAGTCTAAAAGTCTGAGTGAGAGACAAAAAAAAAAAAACGATATAAAGAAATTATATTTCTTGAAAAACTTGGTATTAGGGGCAGTACTGTTGCCTCACAGCAAAAAGGTCTGGGTTCGATTCTTGGGCAGGGGACTTTCTGTGTGGAGTTTGCACGTTCTCTCCGTGCTTGCGTGGGTTTACTCTGGGTTCTCCGGTTTTCTCCCACAGTCCAACAACATGTATGTTAGGAGTAATTAATCTGTGATTTTAAATTGCCCATGGATGGATGGATGGATGGATGGATGGATGGATGGAGGGATGGATGCATTCACATCAGAGTTTCTTGTAGGTGGGAATACATCAATAATTTATGATGAGAATATTTTAACACAGAACGCACCTATATATATATAAGAAGTAATTTCCTTTATACACATTGGTAGCCATATGTTTACTATATAACATTTCCTGGGGTAAATACTGTAGTGATTTTAAATATTATTACCCATAATATGACTAAAAGTACCACATCATTTACAATATTAAGTTTGGAAAAACACTTCAGCGTTTACCACATAATCTTTACTAAGTTCAATAGTAAAGTTACTCTACAATACAATAAAAATTGCATTAAATACTACAATAAGTTTTTTTCTACAGTTGTTATTCTGTATGTGTGATAACCTTCATAACACTGATCAGATCAAAAAATGTATCAATGCAACACACACCAAATCCCTAAAATGAATAAAACCAAACCTAACCATCCATTTTTTATTGCTTATATTTGTCGAAGAAACTTAACTGCATTCTTTGACTTTTGATGAATCAATCTGACATTGCGCTCTATTAGAAATGGGAATCTGGCCTTTTACACTGAAACACACTGTTTCCCCCTTTTTGTTTGACAGCCTAATCATCAAGTCTATAGGGGGGGTGTGCCGATAATGAAAAAAGTGACAGTACCAGCCCAGCAGCGATAGACGGTACTTTTCCCATGGGCAGCAAAATGGCAATAGGTTAGACTAACCTGTCGAAAAGCAGCTCTTCTGGCCTCCCTCTCCTTCTTCTTAAGGCTTTCCTGGTACCCTAACTTATGTTTTTGTTCCATTTTCAGTCAGTTAATCTCCTACTTTTAATCAAAAGTTCATCTCCCACTCCAGCTGCACAGTCACGTTTGTCCCTGACTAAATACTCCGTCATGGACTAAACCATTTTCAGGGAACGGTGATGAGCAGGTTTTTAAAAAAATTTCTTTTATCAACTTGCCCCTTTTTGTTGTTTTCCTTAAAATTATTGGCATATAACTATTTATTAATTCATCTTTTATACCCACTTATTCCCTTATTCAGGGTCAAAGGGATCTGCTGGAGCCCATTCCAAGCTGTCTCTGAAAGAGCAAAAGGCAAGACAGGTCACCAGTCCATCACCGGAGTACCCACAAGATAGACCGCTGCAGGTGATACAAACCTGGAACCAGCAAGACCATGCTGCCCCACCAGTGGTTCCAGACCACCAATCACCGATCAACATTGTTCCCAGCAGCCAATCATTGATTACCATATTTTCCTTTGACCAATCAATGACGACTAGAGAAAAGAACTGAAAAAGTTCTTTCCTGCTGTTATTCTTATTTTTGAATAACAGAAGCCACTTAAGTATGTACTATATGTACCAAAGTATGTTCTATATAGTGTGGTTATTGGTAGTATGGCCACCATATTGATAATAATAAATGATTTTAAATGAATGCAAGTAAACTACAAGTGTCATTTTTTTTAATTTGTTAATATTTAAAGCATCACTGCTTTCTGCCACTTCCGTATATGACTCTCCCGTGGCCTCATGGGAGATTAAAGTGTACATCACATGCATACTTCAAAATCCAGGTGGGAGTAATAAGTACTTTTGTGTACTTTATTTTGCATACTAATTATTCTGATATACCTTTCATACTTATTTTTGCGTAATACACGCTGATTTCTGACAGAGCCAGTCACATGACAAAAGACAGAGCATTATGTACACAAAAACAATGAAAGTCTCAGCGTTTCCCTCTGGTGGCCTGGAGGGTTAAAGTTTAATGTATCCCTGCCAGTGTAACCCATAATGATATGCAAATAATTAGTTCAGTTAGTCTGGCAGGTTCTAGCCAACATTGAGGTCAACACTGTGCACGGTATGTGTTAGAAGGAGTTTTGAATAAGCAGAAGCACCTAAACTAAGTCAAGTACATTATTATTATTATCCTGCAATATTTCACCTGGGGCATCCAGTATTTTAGAGTTAGTCTTGGTCACAATTAATGTATAGATATTTGCCTAATTAATAATTCTCTACTTTCATAAACTCCTCGCAGTGATGAATATGAGCAAATATTTTTCTCAGATCTGGCTAAAAGGTTACTGCGTGAGTGACCGAGTGGCTTTGAACTAAAAGATTTGCATTTTGATTGAATGTGACGGAGACACAAGTGTGTCCTGGCCAGAGGAGACATTATTATGTTCATAATAATCCACCAAATTATTTTAATATCAAGAGACATTTCAATATGGGTATTAAAAAGTGTGATTATCAAATGCCATATTTATAACGTCTCTCCTTGGAAAGACTTTCCTGCAGATTTCCCAGTGGCCACTGCAGGATCAAGAGGTGCCTGAGCACGAATACATTAAATCAATCAATTTCTTTCATGTATTTATTCCGACTCGGAAGCTGTGCAGACTGTAAAATCAACATTATGTTTTCCTTTCTTTTTTTTGTTGCATATACATATAGTATTAACAGTGAATATTAGTGGGGTCTTTTGTGATTAGAATTTTAAACTGAACTAAATAAATAATCATAGATGGAAGTCTCAATATTTATCTGCTTTGAAACACAGGCGCAAGGATGATAGTTTAATTCTACTGCAAATTTTACCCGTGTAGAATAATTAACCATCTAAAGATAAAAGTTAAAATATTTCTCACAGATTTCTTGTATTTCCCCTCCTTTTTCCAGTGTTTATTGAAGCATCATTAGTAACTGCTAAAAGCCTGACCAGGTTCAGGTTCAGGTTCAGATTCAGACATGGGAGTCCATTCTGCTGCCATGTTTATACATCATTTACATTTACAGCATTTAGCAGACATCTTGATCCAGAGCGACTTACATTTATTTCTTTTATACAGTTGAGAAATTAAGGGTTAAGTGCCTTGTTTAAAGGGCCCAACAGTGGTAACTTGGTGGTGCCGGTAATCAAACCACCGATCTTTAAATTAGCAGTCCAATTACCTTAACCACTGCGCTACCACTTTACTTTTACTTTTACCTTATTTACTTAGTTCAACTACTGGCACTACTTTTAAGTACCAAGAAAGGCTAATATATCTACAGGCTAATATATCATGCATTTTGGCATTTGATTTGATTTGGGGAAATAACTAACTAAAAATAAATTAAATAATTAAATATTAAAACTCGATAAATATATTAATTATTATAATAATATTATCAATAATAATAATGATAAAAATAAGTAATATTATTATCAAATAAATTCACATTTCTATCGAAAGCAACCCTTTTTTTTTTTTTTTTCCACCGGACTGAGCAGTTAAGGGAGCAGATTGATGGTGCTGGGAATTGAACTCACAATCTTCCAATCAGTTTTAGCACCCTAACTACTGAGCTTCCACTTTCCTAATAATAATAATAGTAATACCAACTTTTTATAGAACGTATGAAGCAGAAGTATGTAGATAAATTATTTAATTTAAATCATTTCGTTTTTATTTTTCTAGCGGCTTTACACAGCTAATGTTGTAAGAATGAAAAAGCCAGAATTATATATATTAGATATACAGTGTTTTGCATAATTATAGCGCAAACAATTATGAATGTCACATGTTAAAAAGGGAAAGGTACAAAGGTAAAGATGAAGCTTCCAAATATTATAATCAAGTAAGTACAAGTAACAAACAAATTATTTAGACCAGCTTTAATCTAAAAATAAATGAGGGCTTTACAAGAGAGGATGGAGGATGAAGATGGAGCATGGCTGAAGAGCGGAGAATTGGATGAGGCTCAGCTTGCAAATGGAACGCTCCTCAAGCTCAAGAGCAGTTCAGCGTCAATACAATATGCTAATCCCAAACTACGGAAGTGTTCTATTAGTTACTCTGGATTTTAGAGCAGTACAGATTTATTTGTTTCACAGATTATTGAAAAGCTTGTACTACTTTTTATTACTTTAAAATATTTCTGTGAGTTTTCTAGTAAAGATAGAAGATATGTGTGTGTGTGTGTGTTTGTTTTGTTTGTTTGTGTACAGCTAAAAATAAAAAAAAAGACGTCAGTAATATGAAACCGACATTATTTGCTTATAAAAGTATCTTGCCAGGGAAGTGGTGGCCCATGGCTCATGGGTGTTGGACTACCAACCTGAAGATTGTGGGTTTGATTCCCAGCTCCACTGGACCACCACTGTTAGACCCCTGAGCAAGGCCCTTAACGCTCAGTCATATAAATAAGCTCAATGTAAGTCACTAATAAGGGTGTCTAGTAGGACAATTTTCGAAAGAATTTGCAGAATGTTTCTAAATACTTTATTTAGTAACAAGATTAATAACAGAATTGAAAAAATGTTAGCAAATATTAATGTCATTTTCCCTCTTGGGGACTGTAAGTGACCCATAGTACTGTATATAGAAAGTCCCGCCCCTGATGCTGATTGACAGGTTTCAGTGTAAGGCTTAGGAAATTGAATAGCAATTCTGTTTGCATTTTAGCTGTCATGGTGCGTTCACAAAACATAAATGTAAACGGTTTGCAATTGCGTTTGGATTATGTCGCATGATATGCGTCCACATATAAATAAAAGCAATTGCTGCTGTCTCTAAACCATAAAACATAGCTGGTCTTACTACCGTCTTCTAAACCCTTGCTTAATTCTCGTTAATATTCTTCTGTCACACGACGCGTTTCTCCACCCATTTCCATCCTACCTGCACTCATTTCTACACCTCTTTTCCACACTCTCCTTTGCTCTGGACTGTTAACTACAGCATACAAAGGTTGTTGTGCTTCCAAGGGTCTTCAAAGGCTCCACGTAGAGTACAGGTGGGATTGTTAGAGGTATGCGAACCTAGTCATATAGTTTATTGTTGTTTATTGAACAAGATGAGAAGATGTCTCAAGTTTCCGACTAGGAATTCCAAAATGTTCGTTATTTCCTAGTCATGTTTTTAAGTTTTAGTCAAATGCAAAATGATATCGGGAAAAAAAAAACTTTCACCCATCCAGCGTTCTTCTTGCATCCTGAGGTATCCCAGGTCCTGAAACATACCTCACGTGAAAAAAAGTTGGGTTTTTTTATAATATTTAAATAAAATAACCTGAAAAGCGTTACTCATATTCGTAGCTGTTTAAAGCACATTATGTCCAATCTGAATAATTCATTCATATTGGGTATATCAGCAGCATCCACTTTTTCTCTGCACATGTCCTCAGCTTCCAGATGTGGAACACAGAGAGTGTTCAGATTTTCCAAACCCCTGCTGAATATGTGCATTTTAACAACGAGGTGACAGCTGGTAAGCGGAAATGCTACTGTAAGCCTGGAAAATATACTGACAATAAGAACACTATTTGTGTGGGATAGTAGAATTGGAGTGTGTGGGTGCCTGTACGTTAAGGAGGATGAGCATTATACTGATTGTCTCTAGAGGAGTAACTTTTTTTCTCTATTTTTCTTTCTTTCTTAAACAAATACACATATTTCCTGTCTATATTTTGTTTCTCTGTGGTACTGTAAGTGTAGCTTTTCTTTTTTTTGCCTTTAATTGAAACATCAACAAAAAAGCCTTTCAGGTGGACGTAAATTTGCCAATAAGGATGTGGTTTTAGTACATTTTAATCAACCAATCATACGCATTTGATGTTATCAGTATGTGCCGATCAAAACCCACCTCAATCCATTATTTTGTCCTCAAAGAAACGAAAAAAATTCTGAAAAATTATTTTATTTAGACTAGTAAGTCATTGATTTTGGAACAATTTACTGGCAATGACGATTTCTGGATTAACATTGAATCAACATTAAAATTAAACAAACTCTATTGATGATAATCTGGAATAAAACATTCAATAATAACCATAAATTAATATAATCCATAATAAACTTATACATTTAGACAGTAAATCATAAACAACCTGTAATGCACAATTGATCGTATTTCAGCGAAAAATCCTCTGAAACGGTGAACCTGTAGAACCGCAATAGAGCAACGTTCTTACTAGAAAACAGGGTTAAATTTAAAACAAATCTATAAATTTACTTTTATTTATGCATGAACACCTAAATACATTTTGCTGCACACACACACACATCTATTTTTGGTCTCAGAGGTGTGGGGAATGTTCACACATTAACGAAACTACACATAGAAATTGTTCAGTACAGCATGTAATGTATTGCAAATGTCATTTAAGCATTTTAATTTTTAAATTCAATAAATACGTTGTTAATAATATATTTTGATTTACAAGAAGGGAACGATTTAAAAATGTCACATACTAATGACATCGGGTGGTTATGATTGGTTGATTTAAATGTTGATTCACGATTAACAAAGAATGATAATAATCCAGGATCACAACATCCACTAAGACTTTCCTCCACATCTGGCTGTAATCAGAAGAGACAAGAAGGTGAGCATTGAGAGACCCGAAAACACACGACTGGGAAACATGAGTCAGAATGCAAAATGACTCCAACACGAATAAACGCATGCATATTCACTTACACACCTGGTTCAGAAATGATTCTATTAATAAAAAACAGTGTGCTGTTAAACAGGTCATGACTGAGAGCGTCAGGTAAGAATATGGTGTTGACTGTGTATAAACCACTGAGAAAAGGGTCGAGGCTACAGCGTAGCTTTTATATATTTTTTAATTCTGTTTGGAAGTGGATGGAAGTGGTAGCTTGGGGTTGAAGGTGTTAGACGGCTGTTTAGAAGATGGTGGGTTCCTAGTATTCCTAGTACCACCGAGCTGCCACTGTCGGACACCTGAGCAAGGTCCTTAACCTTTTGATGTTATCAGTGTGTGCCGACCAAACCCGGCTCAATCCATGTTTTTTCTTTTTTGTCCACAAACAAACTAAAAAAACAAAAAAATGCTGAAAGAATATTTTATTTAGACTAGTAAATCATTGATTTTGAAACAATTTACTGACAATTACAATTTATGGATTAAGATTGAATCACAACAGTAAAATTAAACAAACTATATTGATGATAATCCAGGAACAACATCCAATAATAACCATAAATGAACATAATCCAAAATAAACATAAACAATTTCTAATGCACAATTGATCTTTTATTTATTTTTTTTTTATTCTGCTTGGAAGTAAATGGAAGTGGTAGCTTGGGGTTAAAGGTGTTAGCCTTTAGATCGTGGGTTCCTAGTATTCCTAGTACCACCGAGCTGCCACTGTCATTGGGATAAGCACACCTGCAAAACGCCAGAAATTAATAATATTAATGTAACAAGGATTCAGGACACCTTTATTCTAGAACAACCAAGAATTGTTATTCTTTTTTTATTTTGTATGATTTTCCACTCATTTGGCGTTAAAATTCTATTTATTCATTATTAAATTCATTTTATAAATAGTTTTTAAACGTAATTGTTATTTTTAGTTTCACATAAAAAATCTTAAAAATCAGAACGTTTGTTCCGATGGTGGAAATTTTGGAAGCAAGTCTAAGAACTAGTTTTTTACCATCCCAGCCAATAAAATGACAGATTACTTGTAAGCCCAGGATGTCCTCTTTACAATACAGCAGGAATTAAAAGAGTCGCACAAAAAAAAATCAACATTTAAACATTTATAAAAATATCCAGAGGACACATGGGTGGTCAATGGGTGGAGCCTCATAAGCACATGGTTATCGTCAACTCTGTGTTTTTATTTGCTTTATTTATTTATTTTTTTATAAAGAGGGACAAACAGACAGATTAATAAGAGAGAGAGAGAGAAAAAGAAAGAGAGAGAGAAAGAACAGCTTGACTCTTCCCCAGGAGAGAGAGCTTGGCTTCCACAGCTGGTACTGAGACCTCTCTCTCTTATAAATATTCGCATATTGAATTAGCCAGAAGTCCTCTTCGTACACATTGTCATCAAGCTCGATTTCCACAGTCACAACTTATACACCGCTGGCATGTTTAAAAGGGTAAATCAAGCTAAATTCAATTTGGTGAATTGCAAAACATCTTTATTGTATTTGTATCATTACAAGTATGCATGTTAACTCAAATAGGGAGAAAATCCTTCATCTACAGGCTACAAATCTGAATTTGTATCTCGTCTAAAACCATAGCTAAGTCTGGAACATCTGGTTTGGTGCAAAAGCAGCTGCATACTGTAGATCTTGTCTAGACATTAAAGCTATGATTAACTCACTCATTTCCAGCAAAGGTTTGGGATAAATATCAACAACATTTTGGCAGTCGAAAGTTTCCAGATGATTCCAGAAATGGTTGCACTGTTTCATTGTGGGGGATGCCATGACTCTCTTTTGTTAATCAGGAAGTAACAGTCATGGCTGTCTTTGGGTGCCTTTTTTGAAACCTAAGGTCACCCTATAAAGAAAAAAAAACAATAAAAGTCAATGAAAATGTATCAATAAACAGGGCTAAAAATCAGTAAGCAATAAAAGTAAAAATAAAAGACCACTCAGGAGATGATGGACAGATGATTTTTGAGTTGGGATTTGGATAGTGGGAGGAAATTAATATTACAAAGGTCAGGGGGGGAGAGAGTTCCAATGTTGGGGAGCTGAGTGACTGAAAGCTCTAGCCCCTACAGTGATGAGACGAACAGAGGAGACATGAAGGAGGATAGATAAAGAAGAGCGGAGAAAATGGATAGGTGTGTTAATATGAATGAGGTCAGTGAGGTAGGGTGGGGCGAGATTGTGAATGGCCTTATAAGTATTTAGTAATATTTTGTTTTGTATGCGGTATGTGATGGGACGCCAATGCAGCTGATGTAAAACAGATGTAATGTGAGGGGTGGTTGGAGTTTTTGTGATGATTCTCACTGCTGCATTTTGTACAAGTTGAAGTTTATTGAGCAGTTTCTGAGGGAGACCAAACAGGAAAGAATTGCAGTAGTCGAGTTGGGATTTGACAAGGCTGTGAACCAATATGGCATTAGTGTGATTTGTGAGGGAGGGACGAAAATGGAAGCAGGCTGACCTGGTTATATTATTGATGTGGGATGTGAAGGAGAGGGTGATGTCGAGGATGAGATCCAGAATCTTAACCTGGGGGAGAAATATGAGAATTGTTAATTGATAACGTACAGCTATTGTATTTGGTTGCAGTAGATTCGATGCCTACAAGTAGCCTTTCAGTTTTGTCATGATTTAATTTGAGAAAATTGAGAGTGAGCCAGAATTTTATTAATTGAAGCAGTCAATAAGGGATGAACGAGGCAGGGTGGAGCTGGGTTTGGTGGAGATATAGAGCTGGGTGTCACCCGTTTAACAATGGAAGTGAATATAATATTTACGGAATATGTGACCGAGAGAGAGACTGTAGATGATGAAAAGTAGGGGTCCCAGGACAGACACACACACACATTCAAGCTTGAATACAAGCCTGCTCACCTCACTTGCTCTCTCTCCCCCAACACTATCTCACTGTGGGAAGAAACAGGCTCTGTAATTAGTGTTAAATCCCCCACAGGTGCACCTAATTTCTTACTCTCTGTCCCGCTCACTCCCCTTTCATTCACAATGCTGTGTGCTGCCACGCCCCTTTCCACATAACTCAGGCCAGGGAGCCGCCAGGTTGGCCGCAAACTCAATTTACTTCCTTTCCCTAACCCCCAAACACCACCTGCCCCACAAGAGGACGTCTGCCACTGCCATTTGTGCACATTCAATTTGAATGGTCATTACCATTAGCAGATACTTATAAATGTCCTCCTTCCACGCAACTCCTCTCTACTCCCCACATCCCCTTTAACCAAGCTATTGTGGATTAAGGTCTACTTGTACCTTGAACCATGGTGTGTGCCCCCTTGTATGCTTGTATTATCGGTATCCGGTTACATCCCTGCTCAGTGTGGCACTATCGACTGTACCCTATGACGGATGGGTGAACTGTGATGAACTGTCCAACGACCACCAGATCAAGCACCCGGTTTCCCGGAGCTGCTGAGTGTAGACGAATGGCCATACAGACCCCTGAAAATTCATGGACTGCAAGTGCTTATGCCACCAGCTGAAGACAAGCGGTTTAAACCGGAATTCTCCAAAATGTCGATGACAGGGAGCCCAAGAGATTTCCCCACTCACTCCCAAGCCATGCCCATGGACTCCATGTTGTCCTGGGGCCTTATCTTTGCCAGCATCAGACAGGGGGACCAGGTGAAATTACTGGAGGCATTGTCCACCACAGCCATAGCACAAACATAGGTCCAATGTAAATTCATTCAAAACATGTACTGTAACAGGTAGTTAACTGTAACTGCTTAGCACTGGGCTTCTATTGTCATCCACATATGAAAAAAAAAATTATATTAAACTTAAAAATGTGTAAATCACACACCAAAGGAAAATATTCAGGGTTGAGACTCCTCTAAAGGGAACCCTCCTCTAAAAATGAAATTCAGAATTGATATAACTGCTTTGTGCACTCGAAACAGGATCAAGTGGGAAATTTTCAAAACAAATTGTATTTAAATATTTCCCTTCCTTATTCCATTTTGTTTTGAATACGATTTAAAAAATTAAAAGGCACATCTGATCCGTGACATCGTGATTAGATTTAAAGATGAATGCCAGGTTCACTGGAAGCATTGCACATTGGTATGTATGCGGCACATCGCTCCAGGGAATATGGAATAGAAAATATGCGCGCTAACGATATGAAACTTGCAAATATCTTAGATATGGCAGCACGAATCTGAGGCAGTGTCAATTAGCTGGATATCCAGGTTTAACCTGTCAAAGCGAAATCATAACAGCTTTTATCAGTGTGCACACTGTGGAGTGTGAAAGGCATCATCTTTAATCACTTCCTCTCTCTCTTTTTTACCCACTTACTCTTTTTCTTTCTCTCTCTCTCTCTCTCTCTCTCTCTCTCTCTCTCATTCTTTCTTTCACTCTCTTTTTTTTTTCCGAAGTAAAAATATGTCCCGCACAATGCGAGCTCCCCAGACAGCCGTGTTGTTTACTGCACATTAACAAAGGAAAAGGCAAAGTCGAAATTCTGACACCGGCTAAAGTGAACGACGTGCCACAATACCAGCACTGGGAGGATTTTTTTTTTAAGTAAAAGTTGGGGGGAAAAAATGAGTTTTTTACTTTGGCTTGAGCGTTTTTTATTCTCTCTCTTTCCTTTTACAGGCAGGTTTTAAAATAAAACTGCCACATCCCTGCCTGGCTGCCACTGAGTCACATTTCTGTGTGGCTGAAGGGTGATAAGATTATTTTTTTTATCAAGCGATATAAAGTATGCACTGGAGGAAAGTAACTCATCATGTGGTCTTAAAGCAAGATCTTTGTCGAGGTTTGTCCATTTTTGAACGTTGGAATAAAATATTTTCGATATTTTATCTAGTTTTCAGTGTGTGCCCATCATCCTGTTATTTTTCGGCTTGATTCTCTTGTGTTTAGGCTGGTTTCCATTGTGTTCCGGTTGGTTTTCACTGTGTTTCGGCTTGATTGTGTTGTGTTTTTGGCTTGATTTTTTTGTGTTTCGGCTTGATTCCGATGTGCTGTGAACTTGTTTGCTGTTTGGATTCTGTTACGTTGTGGTCTGATTATATTGTGTTTCGGCTGGTTTCCGTTGTCTTTCGGTGTGATAATGTTGCATGTTTCGGCTTGACATAAAAGAGCACAAAAGAATCAAGCTGAAACACAACGGAATCAAACTGCAACAGAACGGAATCAGGCAGAAACACAAAAGAATCAAGCCGAAACACAACACGTGATTCTGTAGTGTTTCGGTTTGACTCCGTAGTGTTTCGGGTTTGATTCCGTAGTGTTTGGGCTTAATTCTGTTGTGTTTCGGTTTGATTCTGTTGTGTTTCGGTTTGATTCCGTAGTGTTTCGGTTTGATTCTGTTGTGTTTCGGTTTGATTCTGTTGTGTTTCGGTTTGATTCTGTTGTGTTTGTTTCGGTTTGATTCCATAGTGTTTTGTCTTAATTCTGTTGTGTTTCCGTTTGAATTCCGTAGTGTTTTGGCTTAATTCTGTTTGTGTTTCGGTTTGATTCTGTTGTGTTTCGGTTTGATTCCGTTGTGTTTCGATTTGATTCCGTAGTGTTTTGGCTTGATTCTGTTGTGTTTCGGTTTGATTCTGTTGTGTTTCGGTTTGATTCTGTTGTGTTTCGATTTGATTCCGTTGTGTTTCGATTTGATTCCGTAGTGTTTCGGTTTGATTCCGTAGTGTTTTGGCTTAATTCTGTTGTGTTTCGATTTGATTCCGTAGTGTTTCAATTTGATTTCCGTTTGAGTGTTTTCGGGTTTGATTCCGTAGTGTTTTGGCTTAATTCTGTTGTGTTTCGGTTTGATTCTGTTGTGTTTCGATTTGATTCCGTAGTGTTTTGGCTTAATTCTGTTGTGTTTCGGTTTGATTCCGTTGTGTTTCGATTTGATTCCGTAGTGTTTCGGTTTGATTCCGTTGTGTTTCGATTTGATTCCGTAGTGTTTCGGTTTGATTCCGTTGTGTTTCGGTTTGATTTTGTAGTGCTTCAGTTAGATTCTGTTGTGTTCGGTTTGATTCCGTTGTGTTTCGGTTTGATTTTGTAGTGCTTCAGTTAGATTCTGTTGTGTTCGGTTTGATTCCGTTGTGTTTCGGCCTGATTCCGTTGTGTTGCAGTTTGATTCCCTTGTGTTTCAGCTTGATTGTGTTGTGTTGTAAACGGATGTTTGCTTTTTAAATTAAGTTGTGTTGTGGTTTGATTCTGTTGTGTTTCGGTTTGATTCCGTTGTGTTTCGGTTTGATTCCTGCAGTGATTACGATGGTTGAACGAGGAGGAGCTTTTTTTTAAATCCACTGACTGAAGTCACATGCATTTGCTTAGTGGGAGTAGATAAGGTGAGTTTAAAATAAACAATAAAGTAGTGTGTGTGTGTGTGTGTGTGTGTGTGTGTGTGTAGCGTGCATGTTAAGATCTCTCCAATGATATGTATCCAATCACATACTTTCAATGCAGGTACTATGTTCACACTGGGAAGCTATTAATGTCTGGAAGATGCACTAGAACCTCTACATATTGGAACAGAAAGCCATCAAAGAGCAGGCAGTTTGAATTTATCTCAAAATGGCCAACATGACGAAAAAAAAAAAATTACCTCTACGAATGCAAATTAGAAGCAGAAAGATTAAATCAGCCAGAGGCGGTTCTGGCAAGGAACAAAAACGTAAGGTTCCACACTGTGATCCGTCATGTCCACTTACAAAACATTACATCAAACAAAAAAACTGTATGGGTACCACATAGAAAACTCCTACAGTGTATAATACATGATTCGATACACAGGCAGTGTTTTAACTAGTGATTTAATTTTTTTTTCTTATGTCAAGGATTTTTAATAGATTTTATTTTCCAAATTATCTACAGTACATGCTGTGGCCAAACGTAAAGCGTGTTAACCCGGACTGTGAGCGGTAAATGCTGAAAACTTTTTATGGTCTTTATTTAAGCTACATGTCTTAAAATAAACAATGACATCTTTATTTTTGGTTGTTTTTTTTTTTTGTTGTTAACTCAATCACAAAGGACGATAAGATGCTTTGCCAACTAGTCTGACAAGTTACCAAATTTACACATGTTTAATAAATTCTAATGTTCTTGTTCTATGTTTTTCTTGTTTCATGTTTATTGTTTTATGTCTAGGCTAAGCTATGCTATGCTATGCTAGCTAAGCTAAGCTAGCCTAGGGAGTTTGTTTTGTTTACTTCCTGTCTTGTGCTTCCCTTTGTTCTTGTGTCTTGTTTTCATTGGTTGTTTAGTCATGTGTTGTTCATTGGTTCAGGTGTGTCTTGTTTTGTTAATTAGTTACTTGTGTATGTATAGCCCTTGTGTTTGCTCTTCTGTGTCTTTTGTGGATTATTGTTTGGGTGAGTTCCCCTTTGGTGAGTTCCCCTTTGGTGAGTTCCCCTTTGGTGAGTTCCCCTTTGGTGAGTTCCCCTTTGGTGAGTTCCTGTTTATGCCAAGTTCCATGCTAATGTCCGAGTTCTAGTCTAGTTCATGTTTGTTGTTTTGTCTTAAGTTTCTGTATATAGTCAAGTTTAGTTTACGTTTATATGTTCACTGTAAATAAACTGCACCTTGGGTTCAAAAAGTCTTGCCTCAGTGGAGTAACTACGTTACATTACTATCCTATGAGGCCAGGGGAGAGACAACTAATCACGAGAGGAAATAGCCGGATGCAGGGACGCTTCACTTTTTAAGTGTTTCCAGTAAAAGTGTTCCTTGTAGTTAAATTGCACTTAATTATCATGAATCAAGTTAAACATCCATCACTAAAAAGAAGAACAGATTTACAGCTTTTAGCAGATGCCCCTTAACCAGACTGACTTTTATTATACAACTGAACATATACAATTGGGGGTTGGAAGCCTTGTTTAGGGGCCCAAGAAAGGCTACCTGGTGGTGCTAGGAATCGAACCCCGATCTTCAAATTAGCAGTCCAATACCTTAACCCCTGTGCTCCCGGTTCCCCACCAACACAGATAGTAATCAAGCGAGATCGACAAATTAGTAGTCTGATGTTTAATTCATTTTTTTTCTTTGGCCATCTGTACACAAGTGCTTAAACAACCACCCTTGAAAAGCTTAAAAATGTCCATAAATAAAAAAATGTTTAATTGTAATATATTTAGATGAACAACATTAAGTCTCTTTATATTATTTAATTATCTAATTAAATATTTTCTGCTTTATACTTTAAATATTTAAGTACAGTTAATATAAAAAAAAAAAAAAAACATTTTTAGTAATATACTTCTACCAAAGACATTTTCCAGTAATTTGCTTTCGGGTACTGGGGAGAATGTATATCATTAACGAGAAAAATCCCCACACTGTGCCCTTATTGCCACTGAAGGTTTAATAAACGTCTCAGAATCTTAGAATGATGTCCCTATTGTACACCGACTCCAAGTCAATGAGCAGGTCTATTTCTGAACTGTAAGTGCAGATAGGAAAAAAAAGACCTGAATAACTCAGCTCACCTTCCTTTCTTAGTATGTTCTCACCTTCCAGATAATGAGCACATGAAGCAGGAAGGCACTTTGGACCAAATTATGGAAATTGATTTAAGTCTTTCAGGAGAAACACATCTAATCATTTTCACTCGACAGCATTTTCTTTGGCCGTCACTCACCTGGCAATCCGGCACACCTTCCGAATTCGAGTTCTTTTCTTCCTAAGTGCATCAGCATAATGATCGCTTGTGGAAATTAGTACTTTGAAATGAGATATTCAGAAGTACAATGAGCTCGCTCGTTTAGCTCGGGGGCTAGTCTGAGGTTTGAAGTCTAATGTCAGCAATGCTTATTTTATTTGAAAAGGTCAAACCGTTCAAACTGCCTAGTTTAAGAAATGACATGATGTTTTGTTTAAATGGAAAAAAATATTATATATTATTCATGTCTACTTACATAATATCTACAAAATTAGTGGCTGATGATCATCGATAATTCCATGTCCTTGCAAAATACTCAAACATTTTAAAACAGTTTTTTTTTTTTCTGTTACTTATCCAGAGTGACTGACATTTTATCTCTTTTATACAAGTGAGCAATTGTGGGTTAAGGGCCTTGCTCAGGGGCCCAGCAGTGGTGGCTTGGTTGAGCTAGGAATGGAACCCACAATCTTCGGGTTGGTAATCCAACACCTTAACCATGAGCCACCACGTCTAAATTCTTTAGCAATGGGGGTCGAGGTCAAGTGACTTATATGCCAGTCCCAAGCTATTTAGATGAAGTTACAAATTAAAGGGGCGCCTAACAAGTAGGTTGTGAAAACAGAGATTCTGAAGAAAGGTAATAAAAAGTTTGACTAGAGAGAGAGAGGGGTGACCGGAGAAGATTTTAATGGGAATGTTGGTGAAGGGATCAGAGGTGATAGGCAGATAAGAAGTCAGGGAAAGGAACCTAGAAGGACAGATGGCGGTAGACTTTGCTAAGAAGATGAATATGGCTGGGTTGAATATTAATTTACAGAAGGGAGAGGAGCATAATGACATAAGAGTGGAGGTAGAGGGAGACAGGTAAATCAAATTCTATGCAGATGAAGCAATCTAAAAGAGATTGGTGGTGGGAGAGAGTGTAGCCAAACAGCATTGGATGGTGATGTGTAGGATAGTTTACAGGAAGAAGAGTTCAAGGGTGGAGATGAAAACCAAGTGGTGAAAAAGGAAAAATGTTCACACAGACGTTGGGACAGGCTCTGGGTGGTCAGGTAGTCTCTCCAGATGACTGCAAAAATACAGCAGAAGTGATCAGGGAAACACGGAGGAAGTGCAGGATAGTAAACAGAGGAAGAGGTTAGTCAAGAAGAAGTGGAAAAAATGGACAGAAGAGCAGTAGACGGGAATACAGGGAATTACAGCGCAGAGTAAAGAGGAAGATGGCTGAGGCCAAAAGAAGGCGAATGAAGTGTTGCACACTAGGTTAAACACTAGAGAAGGTGAGATGGACAGGGTGCACAGCAGGTTAGGCTTAATACTATCAGGATGGAGCCACAGGGCAGTTTGGGTCCTTTTCAGTCCCACTCCATCACTCTCTTCAGTGTCTCATCTCTGTCCTGTCCTATCAATGAAGGCAAAATGGCCTTAAAAAAAAGGATAGAGATGCAAAGGTGCTCAAAAGTGAGGAGAGTATACAGAGAAGATTGAATGAGTACTTTGAAGAGCTGATGAATGAGGAAAATGAAAGAAAAGGAAGTTTAGAAGTGGTGAAAACTGTAGAGCAGAAACTACAAAAGATTAGTAAGGAGGAAGTCAGGAAGGCTTTGAAGAGGATGAAAAGTGGAAAGCAGTTGGTCCGGATGACATAGGAGAGATAGCAGTAAAATTTTAAACTGGATTGGTGAATTGTGAGAAGTCACCTGAGAAATAGAGGAGAAGTGTACTATTGCAGTGCAGTTTTCAATAACAATGCAGCATTGCAGCAAGTATATATTTGGTCTTTATAATATCTTACAGCTCCAGTGACTGATAAAGTCAATTGATAAAGTCTGTTTGGAATACACTTGATAAGTCATACGATGAAGGTATGGGACAGAGCAGTGGAAGCTGTGTTAAGGAAGAAAGCAATATGGCTTCATACCTAGAAAAAGCACTACAAATACAGATTTTGTTCCGAAAATGTTAACTGATAAATACAGAGATGGTCGGGGGGAGCTGCATTGTCTTTGAAGACATGAAGAAAGAATATGACAGGGTGCCGAGAGAAGAGCTTGTATGAGAACGTCAGAAGGGGCAAAAAAGTATGTCAGATTGGTGCAAGATGTATATGGGAGGAGCATGACAATGGTGAAGCATCTAGTAGGTCAGTGTAAAAGTGGGAGTGCATCATGGATCGGTTCTGGGACCCTTCTTGTTTGCTATGGTGATTGTTGCCTTGTTTGTCTTGAATAATGATAAGAGCAGGGATCAGGTGGAGGAAAACCTGGACTGGTGGAGATTTGCTTTGGTCAGAAAAGGAATGAAAGTCATTTGTAGCAAGACAAAATACATGTGTGTTAATGTTGAGGTACATATGTGTAAAAGTTGAGGTAAAGAAGCAATTTCAGGCAGGTCGGAATGGGTGGACAAACGTGTCAGAAGTGTCAAAAGAATATCAGCAAGAGTCAAATGGAAGGTGTACAAGACAGTGGTGAAGCCAGCTTTGTTGTATGGTTTAAAGACAGTGGCACCAAAGAAGAGACAGAAGGCATGTTGGACAGTGGCTGATGTTGGACATTTTAGGGAGAGAGTCAGAAAGGATAAATTAAGATGGTTTGGACATGTACAAAGAAGGGATATTGGAAATATTGCTAGGAGGATGTTGGTAATTGATCTGCCAGGCAGAATGTAATGAGAAAGTTTGAAATGGAGGGATATGGATTTGATAAATGAGGATAGTAAGTTAGTGGGTATGAGTGAAAGGGATGCAGAAGATATGGCAAGGTAGAGGCAAATCATTCTCTCTGGCAACCCCTTTTTCTATAAGTACTTGTACTTTTACTTAAGTACAGATTTTAACTACTCTACCCACCTTTGCTAATAGTCCACAGGAAGAGGGACTGTGGTGAGTGAAGTCTATAGTGCATGGACATCAGTTACTTCTGAGGAAGGACATCAGTTACTTCTGATGAAGGTGGTTGGGTTAATTTCAGGTGAGGTTGACCTGGTCTGAATGTCTGCCCAGAAGATATAAAGAGTTTACTAAATTGATGTATATGTCCACTCAAGACATTCTGCAATGACACTGCTGTAAAATCTATAAAGAATAAGCAGAGTAAGTTTGGTTCTCCATGATGCAGTAGAAGCAGGTAATGTCTTCTTTTTCTCCTCCTTTCAGCTGTTCCCTTTTAGGGGTCATCACAGCTAATCACCTGTCTCCACCTAACCCTATTCCCTACATCCTCTTCACTCACACCCACTAAATTCATATCCTCATTTATCACATCCACATACCTCCTCTTTGGTCTTTCTCTTTGCCTTCTCCCTGGTAGCTTCATTTTTAACATCCTCCTACCAATATATTCACTATCCCTCCTCTGTACATGTCCAGGGAGCAGGCGATGTCATGATGAGAAAAAAAAGTAGGAAAGAAATTTGCATGGTGTCCACCTATAAAATGGTATACGGTTATTATTGATAATATAATTAGTCTCACAATAGAAAAAAAACCTAAACCTTTTAATTTGCAGTACGGTGTGCAAATGTAATGTAGGTATTAATCCAGTTCAGTATGTAATGTTTATATTAAGTAAGAATAAAAGCACAGCAGGAGCACCATTAATGCTGAATTAGCAAAAAATAACAGCTTTTTTTACCATTTAAAAGAATTCTGCTTTATTGAGAAGGCATATTTCCCCTTTCTTTATTTAATTATCTCTTATTGTAACTCTGGAGATTCGTCTGCGTCTGCCAGCTCAATATTTGGAACTATATTTATTTATATATTTTCATATGATGCCCACATCATCTCTGTGTGTGTCTGTCTCTCGTTCGCTAAAAGCAGCTGGAAGCACTCTTGACAGATCCTCATCGTTGTGATTCATAGATTCACGCGGTGCACATATTACAAATTTTGCATCGTAAAATATGGTTTGTAGATTTCCATATACATTTTTTTTTTTTTTATCGGAGGCCAAAAAATAGATTTTGAGCCTGTTTTGCGATGCCACGGTACAGCGTTGCTCTTCACGGCGGTTGAACATAACATTCAGGCGTTTAGGATTTTTTTCAAATAAAAAAAAAAAAAAAAAAAAATGTAAAGTACATGGTGATACCAATCCCAAGATTTCAGCTCTTTGAGATGATCCAAATTTATAATAATCTAAAATGTGAAGGTGTTTAAATTAATTTTAAACATTCTGTCTTTGTAAATTAAACTTTTCCAGACTTACCTTACAATCCAAACACTACATGTGCTTTCAAGTGTGTGTTTCCACAAATTTTCCCTTTTATGTGTTTTTGTCTTTCGATTTTTTTCTCTCTATCTTTTACTACAGGTTGAAGCGAATTCTCTAATTGGTACTAAGATGATGCAACACCAAATCCAGGCAATAAAAAAAAAAAGTATTTCGTTTTACGCCTTATTAACCTTCCTGCGGCCCACAGTTCAAATTGTACCGGTTTTAAAGCGTTTATAATAAAAAATATGGTTTTATTTCAATTGTAATTGCTTGAACTGAACATGGTGTACCCCAGAATTGGGTAGTAATATATTTATTTTCAGTTTTTTTATGAACAGTGGAGTCAGTAGAACGAAAGTTGCATAATTGACAGGAAGACTGTGGCAATTTCTTCGCTGAGTTTTGTGTCTGTGTAGGACTTTTAATTTAAAATTTAATGTTCTTGTTGCTGCCTTGTTTCCCCCATTCGTTTCTCTGTTGCTACTACAACTTTGTCAATTTTTTGCAAAATGTTAAAAAACAAAACCAAATGTTCTCACGCTGAAAGCCAACAGTGTCCTGATTCATTTTATATCAAACTTAGAAGCAAAAGAAGACCTTATTTCTGACATCTATGGTGTGTCCAGAAAGTAATGGGAAATAAAATAAAGTGGAAAAAAAATGTTACCATAGAACAGTTGGATTGTACACAAGGCTACCAGCAATACCTTCTTATTCATTATAGCCTCCCTGGAAGTCTTCAAGCGAAATGGCGTTCAAAACCTTGGACCTTTGGTACCCACGCTACCGAAATGGTGCCAATTTTTATCTTCGGAAATATAAAAAAGTTACAAGGAGCCAAGTCAGGGCTGTAGGGTGGATGGGGAAACACTGTGGTGTTACACCAAAATCACAGTGACTCGGTGCCATGTCATGACAAAAGGTCCGAGTTGAGCAGATCTCAGGACTAACATTAAAAACTCTTTGGTGTAACCAAATTTACACAAAACTTTATTGATTGTTCACCTACAGACCCAGCTTTCACTCTAGAACTCGATTAGTCAGCAGATCCGTTGTCTTTTAAAGCAGATTGAGCAGGAAAAAAAGTATTTAAAGGAGCGTTAAAACCGTATTCTTCTCAGATCTGCTCCACAACAGCTGTAGATATTTAGCTATCATCCTCAAACAGAATTAATCCAGTTCTTTTCATGTCTGCTCCCGGAATTCATTATTAATGCATGGCTCTCGGCTAGTTGGCTTCGACGCAACTGCTTTACATTATTTACAAACTGGTAACAATGTAAAAGAAGCGGAATACACGATGGGAGACTTTTAGTAAAATCTGAATAATGAATGAGAGAAAAAAAGGATGCTTAAGCAAAGGAAGTCCTTCTGGTTTGTGTTAATGTTTTTTAAATGTGCGTCTATGTGATACTTTTTTTTTTTTTTAGCAGCGGTGTTTAATGCCTGTTTTTTGGTGTTGCCATCTGTCTTCCCCAAAACCCCCAAATGGTTGCCACAAACTCCGAAGCACACATTTGCCTAGAATGTCTTTGAATCCTGTATTATTCGTTTACTGGAACTAAGTGACTCAAACGCTGTTCCAGCAAGAGAATAATCCTGTACACAAGCTTCTGAGCTTCATGAAGACATGCTGTGTTCTGGTTGGGGTAGAAGAAAATTAAATGTCTTGTACAGAGCCAAATGAAGTTGAAAGACAGTGGTGGGACCAGCTATGACGTATGGTTTAGAGACAGTGGTGGGACCAGCTATGATGTATGTATGAGACAGTGGTAGAGACAGCTATAGGACAGTGGTGAGACCATATGTATGGTTTTAGAGCTATGATGTATGGTTTAGAGACAGTGGTGGGACCAGCTATGATGTATGTTTAGAGACAGTGGTGAGACCAGCTATGATGTATGGTTTAGAGACAGTGGTGAGACCAGCTATGATGTATGGTTTAGAGACAGTGGTGAGACCAGCTATGATGTATGGTTTAGAGACAGTGGTGAGACCAGCTATGATGTATGGTTTAGAGACAGGTGGTGAGACCATGATAAGTATGGTTTAGAGACATTTGAGAGCTGGGGTTAGAGACAGTGGTGAGACCAGCTATGATGTGTGGTTTAGAGACAGTGGTGAGACCAGCTATGATGTATGGTTTAGAGACAGTGGTGAGACCAGCTATGATGTATGGTTTAGAGACAGTGGTGAGACCAGCTATGATGTATGGTTTAGAGACAGTGGTGAGACCAGCTATGATGTATGGTTTAGAGACAGTGGTGAGACCAGCTATGATGTATGGTTTAGAGACAGTGGCGCTGAGAAAGAGACAAGTGGCAGAGCTGGAAGTAGCAGAGCTAAAGATGTTGAGGTTTTCTTTGGGAGTGACGAGATTGGACAGGATTAGGAACGAGTTCATCAGGGGGACGGTTCATGTTAGAGGTTTTGGGGAGAAAGTCAAGGAAGCCAGATTGAGGTGGTTTGGACATGTACAGAAAAGGGATAGTGAATATATCGGTAGGAGGATGCTAGAAATGAAGCTACCAAGCAAAAGGCAAAGAGGAAGACCAAAGAGGAGGTATATGGATGCGATAAACGAGGATATGAAGTTAGTGGGTGTGAGTGAAGAGGATGTAGACATGGGGTTAGGTAGAGACAGATGATTCGCTGTGACGACCCCTAAAAGGGAACAGCCGAAAGGAGGAGAAAAAGAAGTTTATCCTAAAGATCATGTGGATAGAAGATTAAAAAAAATCTGTACCTGTTACCGGACCAGTGTCTGTCCGTGTCAAGCTTTGGGATAAACTGAAACTGCTAAACTAAATCCCTGAAGCCATATTCCAAAATCTTGCGGAAAGCCATATTAAGAGTGTGAGGATGAATATATGAGTATGAAAAATACGATGTTGAAAAACACATACGGGTGTGATAATCAGGTGACCTAATACTTTGGTCTACATAGTGTGTACAGTATATGTGTTCCAGACAGTCTAATCCAAAGCGACTTACATCAAATTTTTGTTTAGCCAACCAAGAAGTTCCCTGCCCAAGGGTAGAAGTTTCTTTGCCCACGAAGACCTCGGACCTTTTCTAAGGGCCCAAAGTTGGCAGTTTGGTGGTGCTGGGACTCAAACCTATAATCTACTGATTATGTTTGCAATACTTTACCCACTGAGCTACCCTAACTGGATTTGAACCCAAATGTATTAAAATGTATTTTTGTACAGTCATATAGTCATACAGTCATAAGTTTGATGATATTATGGGGTATTCATTTCGACTGTAGATGACTCACCAGACGAAGAGCTTCTCAACAGTGAAACCAGTGTGATGACAGTTAACACCCACCCATGTGACTGCGATCCAGTAAAATAAAAGAGTGAAAATCTTATGCTTATTTCTGTATTTCTTCTCCTCCATGCCAAAGACAGTGAATTTAAGGATAAGCAATAAAGAAATAAAGAAATATTCTGTGGGCTATACTATGTGATTCAACATTATGGATGTGTCCTCCTTGTGCACTCGGACATTTTCTTCCTATTCTCATCATTAGGAGATATCTATAAATATTTCCTGTTTCTGTCAGGTCTTTGTCAAAAACCAGTGAGTCACTACCAAGGCTTGTGTGCGTTGTCACTAGCTTTTTTTTTAATGCTTGGTTTGTTTCATGTCCTTTGTCAGTTTTTAGTTTATGTAGCTTTCATTTACTAGGGTCCATTTTCTATGGACATTAACACAAACCACATATTATTTTTATGCTAAATACAGGAAGTGGAAAACAGAACTATACTCTGGCACAGAGGACCTGAAGGGTCGTCGTCCCGGAGATTTTAACCTCCAACTATTAGTGCTGGAACAGATCCTGTCCTAATGTAGTATCTTGTCTTTTTTAGGACATCTGGATGAGACTTAAGGTTTATACACAGAGATTATTTGCTGCTGTGCCCAAAAATATTAGGATATAAAAATTTTGTAGAAACATTACAATCAGCTTGATGTTAATTGGGTGTATGAATTTACTGTATTCTTAGTAACTGCCTGGTCAGGGATGTAGTGGTTTAAATGAAGTTACTAGTTATAGAAATCACTAAATTAAAACTGTCTATTTTTTTTAATTTTATCATTTAAAATCTATCTGCGATATTAATTTGAACGTTTTAGCTTATGTCGAGAAAGTGACAGAGCCCAAATTCACATTTTCTTCTTCTTCTTTAAGCGTTTTGAGGAGCTGTAAGAGGACTTGATATAGAATTAAAGCTTAAATTGAATTAAAAAGAAAGCAAGAAATAAGAAAAGAAAAAAAACATTTTTACATTACTTTTACAGCATTTGGTAGACACCCTTATTCAGAGTGATTTACATATATCTCATTTATACAACTGAGCAATTGGTGGTTAAGGGCCTTGGTTAGGGGCCCAGCAGTGGTGGCTTAGTGGGCTTGGGTGGAGCTGGGACTCAAACCCACAATCTTTAACACCTCAACCTAACCTTGAGCCACCACTTCCACGCTTTCTAATGCATGACACACTGCTGGACTGCTTTATATATATATATATATATAATTTTATTAAGTATCTTTAAGGGATTTATATATAAAATGAATAAAACTAAATAGTTAGACAAAAAAATACCTTAACAAAAAGGAAGCAAATATTTATTGCGATTACAGTTTAAAGTTACACTGTTCAGCCAGGTCTTAAATCCAACTAAACCTTGAACTTATCATTTTCCTCTGCACGATGAAGAAATAAAATAAAAAATTACAGTAAATCGCAATTCCAAAATCTGTTTAACCTTAAGATCATGTGGATAGAAGGTCAAAAAAAGAGTGTGTGTTACCAGACCAGTGTCTGTCTATTATTCAAAGTTCTTGTTGAGTTTATTTCCTGAGATTGTGTCTTTTTTTTATGCATGGCTAGGTTGGTATGACATAAATTTCTGATGATTTATCTTTTAATTAGGTTCTTTGACATAAATAACACATTGTCTCCATTGTGACTAGTCTGCTGGCCCAGAATCGAAGACCTTCATCAAACTAAAAACTTTTACTGCCAAACATAAAAGCACATCTGTTCCCTGCAGGTAGTTCAGGGCTCCTCGTTATGCAAAAGATGAGCTGGCATTTCTTTCTGCATGTCACTTTAAAGCCATACAGTATATGCAGTGGTATAATCAGACTCGTCTTTATTACTCACTGGTGATTGACGAAGCTTTATGCGGTGTACCAGATGGTGAGACTGAACCATAAACCTGGCAGATTTGACAACTGATAAATGAAGTTACATCGGAAACTCATCTAAATAAAAAAGCAAATTGTTTTAAATTCTACTCAAGTGGATTGAACTTAAAAAATTACTTTATACACTAGACATGAGTCATGAAGAGTTGGTAATTAAAATAAAATCCCTTAATGCGTACCTAATTTATACTCTAATCTTATTTTTTTCACTGTTTAATACTATAAAGGTTCCACCGAAAATCCAGAGCCTAACAAGACAAACACATGTTCATCACAAGGAGCCCCACATTCTCACATATATTCACATTAAGCTATCGGGATAAGCCAAGTCATGGACTGCCATGGTTTTTGGGGATGGAAGAGCCCTAAACCAAAGAAGAACAATAAATTGTGACTATAACCATGCTATTTGCACCACTGTGCCACCCTAAACATGTTTTATAAAATACCCAATATCTATAATTAAAGACTACCCAACCAGGGTACCAGGGGCTGACTTTCTTGGGTCTTGAGGGGGGCGGAGGGGGGGGGGGGCATGTTAAAAATGGTTCTGCTTTTTGAGTAATCAAAAATTTTGGAAATCAAACATAGACATACAGTAAGCCGACGAATAGCATTGGACCGACATCTGTTGCCTTAGGAAGACTGAAGACAAGTGACGTCATGGCATTTTGTACCTTTTTGTATTAGTCAGTTTATAGAACTCAAGATCTAAAGAACTTGATGGAACACGAGTGGCCTCTTTGGAGGTTGAAATCTGCACTATCCAACAGATACAGCAATGTGTGAAAAAAGATACCCGGTAATGTAATTCTCGAGCGTACTTGATCCATGAAGATCAAAGATATGGCAGCGCATCTCCAGTGACAGACAACGTTAAATTGGTCTTTCAGGCATGCTGTTACATGCTACTGACAGGCAGCTGAATATCTGATAAATTAAGTTGGAATTTATCTATTTAGCAATGGTATACAGCAAAAAAACAGAAATGTAAAGCAGAGAGCCTTGAGGTACACCTAGGCTCTCTTGAATCTGCTGCTTGCTATTTGATGTACAGTGAGGGGGGAAAATATTTTATCCCCTGCTGATTTTGTATTTTTTCCCACCGACAATAAATTATTCTTATAGAACTTTGGTGAGTAAATTCTAACATTCACAACAACAAAAAACATACAGCTAAATTTCAAGAAAGTTACAGAGCAAGACTTGATACTTGGTGTCAAAACCCTTGTTGGCAGTCACAGAGGTCAGACGTTTCTGGTTGTTGACCACCAGGTTTTCACACATCTCAGGAGGGATTTTGTGCCACTCTTCTTTCAGATCCTTTCAAAAACATTAAGGCTAATGTTTGGCAACTAGCCAAAACATCACTCCAGGACCTTAATGTGCTTCCGCTTGGGTCACGCCTTTGTTGCCATGGCGCATGTTTTGGGAATCTTGTAGCTGCTATGAGTGAGAAGTAGACCAAATTGTAGCTAGCATTAAAGAATAATTGCAGGAGGGCATCGGAGGGGTGCAGGGAATAGCGTTACCTCACAGCTGGTAACTGATTTAATTTTAAGCCTTGGATAACATCTGTGTAAGTTCCACCAGGTTCGCTGGTTTCTTTTCACTATTCATGTTAAGCATGTTATCTTAAAATTTCTCTTAGGTGTAAATGAGTGCGACAATCTGTTTATTTGTGTAAGGGTTTGCTGTGATCAACGGGTGCCTTCAGGTGTATTTCTGTTCTGTTTCTAAGGATCCTGGAAACCAGACCCACCATGACATTGGGAAAGATATGGTAGTGACTAAAAATAAGTAAACAAATAAATGCAACAGGTTATTCTAAATAATACCAACAGTATATTTCTTAAATCTCACAGCAAACATGTAAACTATTTTTACGTGTTTACTCTGTTTACACTGACACTTTATTTCTAAAGGGCCCGGTACAAGTATGACAAGCGACCACCGATAAGTACCATGAATAAATCATAGGGAAGACAAAAAGGAATACTTGCGATGTCGTACTTTAAGCTTCTAAACCATGCTGTCAGAATCCAACTTAATATGATATGCAAGGATTTTCTTCGCAAAACTTATAACAGTCATCAGAAAGCTGGATTTTGCAGCTGAACTCCTCATGACAGCGTTTTTTTTTGTTTTTTTTTAAAAACCAAACATTTCTGTTATATTTAAAATAGTAGGGCTGTAGGAAATATTCATGTAACAATTGTGTAGTGTGAAATCTGTTTTTTTAAGGTTTTTTTTATAATCTTTTAGGGTCATGCTTTCCACTTTCAAAGTCACAAACACAAAATCTTTGCCTTTTTAAGGGTAACCATTCCGAAAATATCTTTTGTGTCAGCTTTAGCTGATTCATGAAGATTTCGGACTTTCAAAGAGAAGATGCCGAGCCAGCAGGTATCCTAAGGCATCTAAAGATGGTGTTTCATGTATAATAATCTTGGATGTCAAGCTATTTTATAAGCTTCTCAGGAACTTCTAGTTTCACAACTCCAAGAATATCATTAATAGCTTCACTCTTCAGTTTTTATGTTGAATATAATAATGATTAATAATTACACACTTTGGTGTCACCTAATTGAGGATGGTTTCCCACTTAAGGTTTCTTCCTCATATTATCATGTAAGGAAAATTTTTTTTCTTGCTAGTCACCCCAGTCTTGCTCTTAAACTCACATACATTTATGTGAGTCTAATATTAATTTTAAACCATTTTTCTGTTTATTGTGTTCTATAAAGCTGCCTTGAGGTGATGTACATTTAATAAAATAGCTCGATAAATAAAATTGATCAGAACTGAAGAAGTCGGGAAGTGGTGGCGCAGTGGTTAAGGTGTTGGACTGCTAATTGGAAGATCAGGTTTGATTCCCAGCCACACCATGTTGCCACTGTTGGACCTCTGTGCAAGGCCCTTAACCCCCAATTGTTTAGTTGTATAAAATAGAAATAAGTATAAGTCGCTCTGGATAAGGGCGTCTGCCTAATGCTGTAAATGTAAATGAAGATCATAGCCGTATGTTGTGGCTGTAAAAGTTTGGTTTTTTAATGATACTTTCTTCTTATTATTATTTTGATATGAGCATAACTGCCGCGATCCGTAGCTGTGTACATTGTTTAAAAATAAAGGTAGTTAAGATGTTGGCCGGCTTATTGAAATATCTGGGTTTGATTCCCAGTACCACCAAGTTGTCACTGCTGGGCATACTGATCCTTTTACAAGTAATCATATAGCGTGGGGAAGTGGTAGTTCAGTAGTTAAGGTGTTGGACTGCTTATTGAAAGGTCAGGGTTCAATTCTCAGCATCAGCAAGTTACCACTGCTGGGCCCCTGAGCAAGGCACTTAACCCCCTATTGCTCAATTGTATTGAAAACATATGTACAAATGTAATAAAAGAAATAAATGTAAGTCCCTGTGAATAAGTGTGTCGGTCAAAATGATGTAAAAATAAATTACAAAATATATTTTTGTTGTGCTAACGTATTTTAACACTTTAAAACTAATACATTAAAGTACCTCCTTAAAGAATTTGGTAGCTTAAAGATATGGGAAAGGGGTAGCGCAGTGGTTAAGTTGTTAGACTACCAAGTTGAAGACCCGGGTTCAATTCCAGGCACCACCAAGCCACCAATGCTGGGCCCCCTGAGCAAGGCCCTTAACCCTCAATTGTATGACAAGGAATATTGTAAGTCGCGCTGGCTAAGGGCGTCTACCAAATTCTGCAAATGTAAAGATATACAACTCACAAAGAAACTTGCTTTCCACAGTTTTTTTTTTTTTAAACTTTGGTTGCTGTTTTCTAAATTGACACACAATTAATTAACAGGACTCGCTTAACAACCCTGTAAGACCCGGTGATAAATCTCTGCAAACGATTTCCTGATGTTAACCCTATATTTATTAATGACTTTAAAGGAACAATTCCAGTCACTGTGTTTATTCTCACATGTAGTAACACATCTTTATAAAGCTGAGTGAAATGACATCACTCCCCCAGGTTTCAAAATGGTTTCTCCCAACAAAATTTATTACAATTTAAGCAACTGCTCTTTATATTAGGTCGATACGTTTAAGGGGGGGGGGGGACAAAGATGTTAACACACAACATTGATGTTGATAAAACAATCGGATGAAATACTGTAGGAAGCACAAATATCACGCACAGAAACATAAAAAAAACCCCAGCATTCTTTATCTGCTCCCTTGGAAAACAACCAGATCCTCGGAATGTTTGTTTGACCTGGATGTTGGATATGTGACGATATATTTGTTAAGGCGTGTGCCGATATTGCATTTGTCTACCATCATAACTTGAATGGTTAAATGATTTTACACAAAAGAAAGGAAGAGCTACAGGTCTGCTTGTAATGATTTACAGGTAAATAATTCGATTACAGGATCGATCGAAAAAAAAAAAAAAAAAAAAAACACGAGTTAAATTTCCTGTCATAGTATGTAGCTAATTATCGGCGCATTCCTAATACAAATGTGTGTTTGCAGCAGTATAAAAAGGTTTATTTGTTGTTGCAGAGATTGGGGGAAATTGTAGCAATGTGCTAATTAAGGAACCTGAGCATCAGGTGCAGTCTTTTTGTTTCCCTTACGCAAATAATCAAATGTAACTAAATCAGATGCTAAATTCATGCTATTCACAAACGTTTCTCCGTAGCTGCCAGTGAAGATGCAATGAAGATTATCATCGGCTTTATTACTGTTAACGCGGAACCAAGGTGACAACAAAAACAGAGATGATGGAAGACCACCTGGGCTCGATTTTTGACTGAAAACCTAGACCATAAACGAGACGGTGGACATAAAAGAAGATGCTAAGAATCCAGACAACTAAATGACATACTTGGGATGTCGAAATGGCCAAAAATTGTTTCTTTTTAACCAAAAAAAAATAATTCGTTGAAACCTCCAAACTATTTAGGCGAGTGCAAGAACGATAATAAGCTTCACCCACAGAAGCCAAGCACCTTATTGCCCAAATCACTTTTCACTATGTAATCATAATTTTCCGCCACTTTTAATTGAATCGGTCACGTGTGGACAAGAATTAAATTAATCAGCGTACTTCATCTAAATTACAGTACCGACATCAACTTCGACATTGTTACTGTGAAATCAGAGAAGAGACTTTAGAAGAACTAGTACAAACAACCCTCGACTTATATAATACAGTGACGTGGTAAAGTCTACGGCCGCAACATCCATCCATGGCCACCTTGTGGATATTTTTACTCGGCATTTGAACGTCTTTTCGGAACACAACCGCATCGTAAGTCGAGTGTTGTCTGTAAATTTAAATGTTAAACTAATAATCACTGAGGTTGTTTTAATTAGAACACATCGATGCATTTGTTAATGCCCTAATCAATTCTCTCGCCCTTGCACTGATGGGTATTACAGGACCTAAAGCAAATAGTGTGACATGAATGGCCAATTAATATTTAGTCCTAGATTTCAATATTCTGATCTGACATTGGATCGTCAGTTCTAGCAGTTTTACATTCTTTATCGTCCACCCTTAACAACGTGCATGTCCATTTTTTTTATATGATGTTAACTTCAACAATGTCCAACATTTATTCTGGAATAAAATTTTGCTGGGTTTTTCTTGGTCATTTAAACCTCGTTTTATGGTCTACTTTTACTCTGTCTAGCAGTTTCCTACATTACCCACAATGCAGTTTGACAACTTTCTCAATCCAGCTCCCTCATCTGTGCACTCTGTTTAAACATTATCTTCTTAAACCCAACTTGCTATTAACACCATTAGAGATCCTAACCGTTGTTCCCAGGGCTTAAAATCGAGGGTCTTTGTATGCGTGTGTTCGTAGATCGAATCATTTAAAAGGAAATTAACAGGTTTCTTTTGTAATATGAGTGCCAAAACAATCAATGAAACCAACCTTTATGTACAATTACAGATAAAAGACGAGAGCATAAGCCATTACACACAGTGCCCTGATAATGACGCTACTGAAAATTTGGCATACTGTTGTAGCTAAACTTTAGAAGCAGACCACATTAATTATGTACTATAACATCAATGCTAAAAAAAAAAAGGTGCAAATAAAATATAGCCCAATTTAACCCCTGGTTATTTTTGTTATCCTATTGAACACCATCGTAACTGCATTTACAATATACAAACATATCGTAAACACATCATCATCATCATCATCATCATCATCAAATTGATTGTGACTAATTTGCTTGACAAATATTGTAATAATATGAAACGTGTGTCCGGGTGGAATTTTCATTTAGAGGACTAAACTATACAAAACGTTTGTTAGGTCAAATGTTATAACAGCAGCGCAAATCAAAAATATTATTTTTGAGAATTAAAAAAGTAGTGAAAGTACTGAAAGAAAGTAGTGACTATTGTTTATCCCACATTTTCTGACATTAATTCTACTGGCAGGTTCCTCAATTGATCCAAAATCTAGATTGTACCTTTAAAGTGAATCTGAGCAACAACAAATTGATGATGAGAAACTAATGCTTTTGATACAGAACAAACCTAACGGACCACTTCACAAAATGTCTGTAAACCATTTAACGTTAACTTGAGCCGAAAGTGCAATTTTACTACTGTGTCCCATTCAGTAGTGCTTTTCCTGCAAGTAATCTTTCATTTTGTTTGGTAAAGGTAGTTTCTGAATCAGGTCAATTCGCGTGTACTGTCGAATGACAAATCGACACAAGTACTGCAGCGAACGCACTTGCATGAAACGAGATACGGGATTGGTCAATCGAACAGGGTACGTCGCAGATCCTGGCTGACGCGATCTGGAGTAACAGAATGCGCCGTTTTCAGAGTCTTTAATAGAGAGCTCGATGAGGTCGACGATGGACGTGTGACCTTCTACGTCAGGTTGTTCATAAAAGCTAAACCGACCATTCGAATGTTCGATTCTGGTGTGAAGAGTCTTGCCTTGGGATCGAAAGCTTAAACTTAGTAAATAACGGTCGTCTGAGCTATCGCGCACCAAAAAAGAACCGTCCGGAAGGTCGACGAGTTTGTCCTCGGCTTCCCATCGCGTTATAGGCCCCCAGTACCAACCCTGCTTTGCCAGTTTCTTCAGCTCTTTTGTAAGGCTCGTGACAACCATTGGTCCACTTCTTTGTACAGAATCGTATACCCTGCTGACACCAGGGGCAAAATTTGGGTCGAAATTGAGATGCTGCCTCACTCTTTCGGCCACGTGTAAATCAACGCCACCACCAAATCCAGAATATGTTCTTGGAATTTCGCCACCAGAAACAGGGGAAAGTGAAGGCGATAGTGAAGGAACCTCGGATCCTGAATTTTGTAGGACTATTCCTGGCGTACCAAGTACAATCCCGCTCATGGACTGATCCATGAGTATATCCGAGGGTAAAAGAGCGTGCTCAATACAGCCTTGATCTACGGTCAACGATTCGTCATTGACTTGTTCCATCACCTCTGTCGGGGAGGTACCATCCAAACACAAAGAGTGGGACGATTCGGGGTACATTCCGTCATCTAAAGGCATGGTGTACTGGATGTAGTCCTGAGGTGTAAGTCCAATTACTACAGGCACATGTTCTTCCATGTTTAAATGCAAGTCACTGTTTGGAGGCTCTAAATTCTTCAAGGATTCACTACGATCATCAAAAAGCCCCTCCATTTGTATGTCATGAAATTCTTTTCTGATGCCGTTGAGGGACGGACTGGAGCTGGGTGTGTGAACCATGGCTTTAACCTTCACCTCCATCTTAATGCAGGCTTCCTCAGGGTCAACAGCTCTTATAGGCCAAGGAGAAGGGCTGTAGTGATGACTCCGTAGGGATGCTGATCTTAAAGGGCGTTGGGATTTGGATTCGGTAAAGCTTATGGGGACCGAAGAAGATGAAAACGTATCCTCGTCATCTCCCAAGCCTACAGAGGCTGTACCTCCTTTACTTTTAGGTTTCTGCTTGGAAGAAAGTCTCCTTTTTAAGGTCCCCATCAAACCTTCACTCTTAGACCTGTTCTTATGGGCCCTTGCGTCGTCAGCATTGAGGTCACAAGCTAGCTCTTTGGCATAACAACTTCCAAACAAAGAGTCGTCTTTCTGGAACTCGGTGGCCAAAGATGGCTTCTGAAGCATCACAAAATCTCCATCCTCTTTGCCCTTAATGTTAAACGACTTTCTAAACGTCTTAAGGCTGAACGTCTTCTTCATCCTGATGTTTCCACGGCATGGGCGGTAATTGCCAGCGGTTACTTTCCTTCCATGTGGCAGGAAAATGTAAATCACGATGGCGTTAATCTCCTCATCTGTAAGGAAAAAAAAACGAATAAACCAATGATGTTAAATGTGCTGAATGAACACACCTATCCGGCTGATTTAACCACTTAATTCGTGATTATCAAAATGACTTTTGTGCGGTGAATTAACAAAAAAACTTTATTAGGTGGCAAAGAAAAAAAAAATCACGTCAGTTACATAATTCCTGATTCCATAATGTCTGATTCTTAATCTTCGGCTGAATTTACACTGCAATTAAATCTGCTTTCATATTTGTTTAAAACTGACCCGTATCCGATATCTGCATTTACACTATAACACGCGCAAAACAACCAAGACAGACGTACTGACCATTGATTCGCTAAATAGTGCGTCAATATTTTTTTGTTTACAGATAAAACAGACCTTAGGACAAATATGAAACTATACAGTTGCGTCAACTTATATATTTTGCTGTTGGTGTCCACCTGAGCTGACGTCATGTGCCACCGCCGTTTATTTGGTGACGTCGGACTCACATTGGCAGGTAAATATTCGATCTGTCTCACGTATCCAATTCTTATCCTATTTATTTCCATACACGGCCAGAAAATAACGGAATCTGTGTGCCTTTTTTCTTACACCATCGTTAGTTATATCCCATCTGTGCCACATTAGAGGACGGACTGATGGACTTTCTGCTGGTCAAAGTCTTAAAATTATAAAAACACAAAAAGAAGTTAAGGTATCGTATACAAATATGTGATTAATTATGATGTTTTAATTAGAAAACGAATACTCTTCTGGTAACTTACTACAAAATAAAAGCTTCAGGCTAATTTTCTTATTTATTTTTTTATCGTAAAAGCCCACCTTTCTTTAAAATGTGCAGTTTTAATTATTTTAATTAACTTGCTTTAGTGTTTAACATTTTTGCTGATATTTGTTGTCTTTAATTAATTAACTAATACAATTCTGAATGAATTACTATATACAGTCAGACATTTCTCCACAGCTACTTCAGGCTATTCTATTAAATTTTACCCTACATATCTTTTATTAGTCCCACATTTCTTATTAATTTAATTTAAATATTTTAAGTAATTTTTTTTTTTAATTATGCTGTAAACCCCCTCACAGCTTTAACACACTAACATTAGCATAAGTGTTGTGCATGTCAGCCAGTTAGCCTAGCTAGTTGGACTAGTTAGCTAGTTAGACAGAATTGTTAACAAACGCGTAAGCTTTCAGAACACTAAATAAGTTATTAATTAAACGATTTATATATATATTTATAGCAGAAACATACGACGTAACACGCTAATTTGCATTAAATTCCGTAGCTTTATGCTATACATGGGCCTAACTAAGCTAAGCTAAGCTAACTTAATTAACACCAGGCCTAGAAACTGCGCGCTAAAATATTAACCTTAACAGCTAATATTTATAATATTTGTTTATTCACAGGAAAATATTAACATTATTTACTGCGTAAATAGTTACAACTGAATTTACTGTAGAAGCTACCAGGCGATGCTACCCAAGCTAGCTAACACGAACAAAGACCAAATGAATCATTAGCTTAGCATAACAGCAAAGAATAAAATGGAATTAATAAATTTAGCACTTACTTCCGAAACCTTTCGAATAAAATCCAGTCTTACTGGTGTTGATTTTATTTTATTTTTATTTATTTAATAACGAAATAACGTGTTAGCTACAACGCTAACGTCTATGCTCTCTTGCTAACTTAGCTAGCTAATATGTATAAATCTGTTTTAGCCGAATTGTACAGCGCTTTCATTGCGCTTGCATTCCGGACTGATAGGGATTCGGGTGAACAACACGTTATAGCGCTTCTTATAGCATTTATAACGTTTATATAAGCAGGTAATGATGCAGCTATGCTAAGATAAAGTCAAGACGTTTCTTCCTTTCTTGGTGCCTTTGCTGTTTTTCTCCTTCCTCTTCGGGTTGCCAGATTGATTCAAGTATCGACTTTCTTTTGAAATAAAACCCGTACAGTATCGAATACAGACTAAACGAGTCACTCACACCGCAAACGATTCCCTTCGATTCATTGATACTGATTCGATTCGATTCTCCAGACAAGTTTTAATAAAAATATAAAATAACTCCATACAAAACAGAGTGTCATAAAACCACAAAAATATATTATTTTCTACATAATCTAAATCTATGTAAATAATCATTCTTAGGTTACGGTGTCTCTAGAAACATGTAACTTATTTATTTATTTAATTATCAATTTATTTATTCATCTTCATAAAATTAATTCAACTAAGAAGTATAATATTTATAATTGTATTGAAAAAATAACAGCTAAAAAAACAGACAAAAATGCCTTTGTATATTTTTATCCATTGGATACATATATATATATATATATATATATATATATATATATATATATATATATATATATAGATGTTGTGATGAGAAACCGGCTCAGATTGTTGGGGTGCAATGAATTTTACTTAAAAAAAAGTGTAATCACCAGACAAGGTCAACTAAATGCACAGATAGCATCTATGGCGGTGAGAAATAGCTTGCTATAAAAGTTCATAACGTCAAACACACCTGAACCAACTAATTAAGGTCTTGCTTGATATACTTGAAGCTTACAGGTGGGTGTTTGGAAATATCTTACGGACAGTTTTGAAAAGCGTATTTGCAGTCGTGTTTCCTATACGTGGACGCATAATTGTGACATAATCCAAACGGCAGAATGCTAACCGTTTGCATTTTCGTTTCATGAACGTGCCCTGACTGCCAAAACCCCTTTTGCTAATGCATTCCCTAAACCTTTCACTAAAACCTGTCAATCAGTGTCAGGGGTGGGACTATACTATGGGGCAGCTTAGATGTCACTTACAGTCGACGGCCAAGAGGGAAAATGAATTTTGTTACAAAATAAGACATTTAAAATAATTAATAAGGCGATTAAGTTAAATCCAATTATCTGAACGAGAGGGGTAATCAGTGTAATTAAATGTTATTAATACAGTGAATTATTCATAGTATTATTTATATTTAGTGATTCAGCCATGACCCAGCTGTTTAAACAATTGAAGCCAAGTTTAGTTCATCAGTCAAGAGTCTTCATGAAGGGCTTTATTTACACGAGCTTAGGTGTGCTCGTGTCCAGGTGGAGTTTCTTAATGGATAAGAGGCCATTTTCGGCTCTGTGTTGTAATCGGGCAGACACGGAAAGTCAAAGAAAGAATTTTTTAAAATGTTAATAAAACAGTAACAGGGGCTGTGTGTGCTGAGAAAAGCAGGTCACAGTCATTCAATATAACATCCCAAATGACCGAACAAGTCCTTTCATGGTCTTCAAAGATTGAAATAGCCAATCCGTGTAATGATGCAAAGAAGAAACCTGTATGAACCGTGTAGGGCTTACAATATGAGGACAGAATGTTATTTTCACCAAGGATTCTTGCATTGTCATGTGGAGAGATGAGAGCTGTCGAGGAATTCTCCAGCAGCTCGGTCTGCATTGAATTTCTTTTGAGGTGATGAGCTGCCATCTATGACAAGATGTCTGCCTGACATGCTAAGAAACGGGCTAAAATTTGAGCACCGGAGCCAAAAAAGAAAAGAATGAGTCGGTGTCATCAGCATAGCGGTTCTATAAAAGCATGTGTGAATACTATCTTACTGAGAATGCAGGAAGAAAAGAAGCGGCCCGCTGTGCTTTTATGGAGCCCTGATGGAGCCCAAGAGATAAATGTGGAAAGAAACCTCTGGACTTTTCCTTCCGTCCTCGAATGACCTCACGAACACATTAAAGCATCAGACACACAACCAGACCCGAGCAAATTATAATTACAAATATCACCAAAATACATTGATTATTAAACACAATTTATCAAATTCCAAATAATTGAACCTTAAACAAACAATAGACTAATGTAACCCCAACCCAAAGTAATAAAAATATAAATGAAACTAAAACCTACCCTGATAAAACTACAGACTGAGTAAACACAGGCTGTATATATACGGAGACAAACTAGGTCCCGCACAGTCCCACTCCTTGCCTACTGTGCCCTCAGCACTTAAGTCATTTAGAGACACTGCCTGTTCCCCTGGGAGAAAAGAAAGAACGCTGCAAGACTGTAGCCCAACATATAACTGGGTGCCACACAACGTGAGAAACAACCAATATTATTATTAGTATTACTACTACTACTACTACTACTACTACTACTACTATTTCATTAGTATTTTATTGGGGGTTTTTTTATCATTTTTTTTTTTAAATTTTATTCTATGTTACACATTTGTGCCACAAAGCTCAGTGTTTGGGCCCCTTTCATTTCAATTCAAGTTAATACATAGTGTTGCCAAGGCTGGCTATCTACTTTTATTACACTGTATTAAAATATAACAGGTGTAAAAATCTTTTTTCTATTTGTTATACTGTACTATGTACAATTTTGTATGCTACATATAAAATTAAAATTTTCTTTATTTCTTCATATTCTGTCCACTATTGACACTTCAATCAGTATAGTCAGTATAGTTTAACCAACCCTGGCAACTCTTTAAAAATTAAAACCAATTGAATCTAAGAGGACGAAACACAGAGCTTTGTGGCACACCGCTGAAAAGATTGATCGATTATCACATATTTAGAAATCTTTCTGTGTCAGTAATGTAACATCTACATTCATTTTTATGAAGGACTCCACATCATTGATAAGCCAAAATATTTTAGCATTATCTAGTTATATATATTATTGCAAACTTTTTATCTGGCAACACGGTGGCTTAGTGGTTAGCACTGTTGCCTTCTCCCTGTGCTTGCGTGGGTTTGCTCCGGGTTCCCCGGTTTCCTTCCACATTCTAAAAACATGTTAGATTGATTGGTGATTCTAAATTGCCCATAGGAGTGAGTGTGTGTGTGGCCCTGTGATGGACTGGCCACCTGTCCAGGGTGTACCCCTCCTGCCTTTTGCCCTTGCAGAGGCAGCTGGGATGGGCTCCAGCAGATCCCCGTGACCCCGAATTAGGGAATAAGCGGGTATAGAAAATGAATGAATAAACTTTTTACCTACTAAGACATTTAAATAGCAAGGCACAGTTTATACATGTATTTTTTTAAAAAAGAAGTAGGCAAAAATCCACACTGAATTATTTGTCCTACCTCAAGAGTAGGCCGAAGGAGATGGACATGATTTGTTCGCCATGTCCAGAGCATCAGAGTATCACTCACACTGATTTAGTACCACAGAGTGACTGTTTGTGCCAGTGGCAAGGTAATCAGAGGTCTCTGCATGAATTCAAGAAAATTCAGATTGTCCGCGCAGAAAACGTGTAATACTGGCATGTCAGAGAGAGATTGTAAATTTCTGACCTTTGAGTCACCGTTCTTGAAATATTCATTACTGTTTCATATTTGGACGATCCTTTACATTTTAACTTTTGCCTTTGCCAGTTTTTCAATTTTGGAATAATTGGCAGAAGACTGTAGTTCCACCAAAGGACTAAAAAAAATAGACATTTGTGAAACTGCTACAAGCAAATAAGACATGACATGACATGACAAGCTATGACATGACAAGGTATGATATGACATGACATGATATATGTCATGATATAATATGATATCATATCATGATATGGCATAACACGACATGACATTATATGACAAGACACAATATGACATGACATGACATGACATGACAAGCTATGACATGACAAGGCATGATATGACATGACATGATATATGTCATGATATAATATGATATCATATCATGATATGGCATAACACGACATGACATGATATGACAAGACATAATATGACATGACATGACATGACATACTATGATATATATCATATCATATGACAAGGCATGACGTTGACGTGACGTGACGTGACGTGATATGATATGATACGATATGATATGATATAATATGACAAGGCATGATATCATGACATAACATGACATGACATGATATATGATATAATATATCATATATCATAAATCATATCATATGACATGACATGAAATGACATGACATGATATATATTGCATATGTAATTATAAGTATCATATACTATAATCACATATGTCTATAATTATATGCCTAAAATTCAAATTTTTGTAAAAATTCTTTGTTTGTGACGTTTCACTTTTCCAACACTTTCCTTCTGGCTGCATTGGAAAGTTGAACATTTTGCCTAGTCATAAAACACTGACATAGAACGCAATGTAGCAGGTTCCAAATTATGAAACGATAAATCATAAGCTACAGATGTTATTAGACAGTATTCTTCTGTGCCTGCATCGACAAGAAACTTGATCTTGATGCCTATAATTTAGATATGGAAAACATAACAGAGAGAAAATGAGGCTGCACCACTCTTTCGAGCCCCTGTACCCTCTTTAGGGCCCTTAAGGTGTGTAACAGACTTTGCATTAATTACACCTGTAGCAGATGGCTATTAAGCCGTACTGCAGTAAATGAGTCAGCTGCTGTAAGACCTGAATATACAAAGCTTTTTATGGTCTTACAACGTCATATTCTTTGTATTAATACATGTATTCTGATATTTCTAATTAGTTTTCAAAGGATTTCCCTTGATATCTTTTAATCTAGAAATACATTTTAAATACCCGAATAATATTTCCTCTACTTTATACGGTGTTTAATGATGAGGGGCCATGCTAGGATGATAGGGCTAGTTTTGTTAAAGAGACAACCTCACTGTTTAGGTTGTGAACGTATACTTAAGCCACACTATTGGAGATATAAGCATGGCTGCTTACAGCCTAGCATGTTTTCCTCTCACCACTGAGACTGGGGGATTTGATTCATCTTTAAATCGTATAGAATAGAATAGAATAGAATAAAATAGAATAGTATAGAAAAGAAAAAACACACACTGTCAGTAGACATTGACAACAAAATACAAGGCACTGTTGGATTTACACAATAATATGTGAAATAATAAAAAAAAAATAACAAATATATACAGGAGGCAGAAATATGTCGGGGGATATTGCACATATTATACTCGTTCTGCATTATTGCACATGATATTGAAATGTGACACATTTTACCAGAACCTATTGAATGTTAATATTTATTTGTTACATAGACTTTACAGCACAGTGAAATTAATTTCTTTGTATATCCCATCTTAAAAAGTTGGGGTCAAAGCACAGTCTGGTGGCTTCAAGGATGAAGCTATTGCAGAAACTGCCTCTCCTTGCCCTTGATGCTGCAGAACCTCAGCTCAGATGGCAGCAGGGAGAACAGGTAATCATGGTAGAGTCACTCATGGTGTTTCCGGCTCTAGTGTGATTTGGGATAGGCGTCCTGTGACATTGTGGAGGGTATGCGGTACAAAAAAATGGATGGATGAATAAGTTGGGATCTGTATATAGTTTATAGTCGAAAGGTTTTCTTTACTTCCTTTTTCGATTTGAATAAGCAACCTTCAGATTTTCCTATCAGGATAATTGTCCAGTCCATCAGAGACTCAATCCCATTATTAGCTTTTTCATCTTATCCACCTTACATTCTAAGAAAGAGGAGTGAAACAAAAAAACGAAAGGTGTGACGTTTTCCGAAATACCAACAATGACCATATGGGTAAAACGGTACACAGTGAAACATATCCAACATTATTTGGATGTTAGATCATGAGAACTTGCAGTCATGTACATCATTGCCATGTTTACCACAGAAAATGCGTTGTATACAACATGAATGCCCTAAAGCCACTGGAAGAAGATTAATGATGTCATTGTCAGGTCTAACCCTGGTTCCTGGTTGTCTCTGCTAAAAGATTGCATGTACATGGCTGGTGTAGTGTGGTGTAGTAATGCTCGAGTATTCCAAATCTACAAAAATGCTCAAATCTATGTTGCAGGATTATTTTTTTTGGCATCTATCTTACATTGAGTGTCAGACCATGTAAAACCTCACAGCAAGAGGATTAGTGTTGAGAGGGGATCACACACTATATAATATATATATATAATATATATATATATATAGATTATATATATATATATATATATATATATATATATATAAATTTATAGCCACAGGGGTCCCTGACACACAGGGTTGTGTCAGGAAGGGCATCCTTTCCTTCTTTTTTGTCCTCCTTTCCCTCTCTCTCTCTCTCTGTCGAGCTACATATGCCACAACAGAGATGCCAGTGATCCAGACCCCATCTCCAACCCCGGACCTGTCGGACCCTTCCCTGTAACCTGCTCCGTGACCAAGGACGTCCCACTCTGCCATAAAGACGTTCCAGCTGTTTTTTTAAGGACTTACTATTCAAAAGTTGCTTCACACACACATAGTGTAACCACCTAATTCCTGCTACCTGTTTTTCACCCGAATGAGGATGGGTTCTCTGTTGAGTCTGGTTCCTCTCAAGGTTTCTTCCTATTTCCATCTAAAGGAGTTTTTCCTTGCCATCGTCGCCCCTGGCTTGCTCATCAGGGACAAACTGATTTCTGTTTTATTTTTATCTTAGAATTTCTTCGATTGTGTAAAGCTGCTTTGTGACAATCACCATTGGAAAAAGCGCTAAACAAATAAAATTGAATTGAACTGAATCTGACGTCAAATCTAAATATGCGAATCATCTTTCCTAATTTCATATATCTATATATATATATATATATATATATATATATAATTAAAAAAAAAAAAAGATGTTTATTTTATGGTAAAAATAATGTTAATAATAGTGTAAACAGATCTGGTGGGGTTTCTGGCAGTGCAAAAGGAGACCCAGCAGGTAAAAAATAATTGCAGAAATAACTCTGAAGTTCTGAGGTTGATTTTTGCAAAGACACTGTCTCAATGAGGGAAATGCGCTGTTGGTTTTTTTATAAAGATTTTTAGCACGAGGAGGAAAAACCATGAGTCATACAGACGCCAAGATACACAGGCGATGTCTATTTCCTGTGAACCAAGTGATGTGAATGAGTGATCTCAGATCAAGCCTGATTACCAGCACAGGCTTCCAGACAGGGAATGACAAAAAAAAAAAACAAAACCAACCAATGGTTTGAACCTCCTCCTGCACGCTGTGTTAGATTGGCGACAGACTCAAACTGGGGCTAAAAGCAGGTTTTAGTCTAATCTCTAAGCACAACATCTGTGACACAGGTGTGATTGACATGGACGGGGCATCGGACACGTTTTCCTGTGCTGGGTTAGGAACAGAAAACCTGCAGACTTTAAATTCAGTAATATTGGAAGTTTAATGCCAGCTGAAGGGTTCGTTAGGGAAGCAAAAAAATAGTTCTTTTATACCATTAATGCAAAAAAAAAAAACCTGGTTTAGTAATGTTTATTTATTTAAGTAACATTTTTTGCTGATTTACCTTTATGTTAATATTTAATTAAAGGACTTCCTCTTCCCCTTCAGTAGTTGTCGCTGACATATACAGTCATTGGACCACCAGAGGCCATCATGGAACTGTGCTGTCTGTTTGTCCTTCCCAGTCTTCTCACTGGTTGATTGTTTCCCTATTGTGTCCAGGTGTTGTTTGTTTCCCCATCCCCCCCGTCAATCTGTATATCAATACAGTATATACCCCTGTGTTTCTTTCGTAATATCGTAAATGTCGTAGTATCGATGCGTACTTCTCAGTTTTCAAGACTAATCACTAAGAATGTTTCCTTCGTCTTCCTTCTGTTGCAATGCTAATGCTAACTGCTTGTGATGCAGGATTCTTCAGGTTTCTATTCCAGTTCTATATTGGTTTCCTAATCGTTTGTTTCTTTCGATTGTCCTTTTCTTTTCCAAAATAAAGTTCTGTTGCATTCGATCTCCTCGCTCCTGGTGCCTCTCATTCACCTCAGAACGTGACCAAGACGCCTCCAGCTTTGTACTTGTTGTATTTTTTTAATTGCAATGCATTGTGTTTTGTATTTGTTGTATTTTTTGTATCACGAAATATCGTGATATATTGTATTGTGACCCATCTATCGTGATATGTATTGTATCGTGAGCCCCCTTGCCAACATAAAGCCCTATTTAAGAGTGTGGGTAACTGAAAATGTGGCAAAAATACACCCTGAATGAGATAAATTGTAAGTCTAAAAAACCCCAGAGGAAAAATTGTAGTCTAAAGCTACTAAAGCAGTGAAATGGAAAAAAAAGAAAAGAACCACCATACTTCCTGTTTAAATGGTAATTGCTCATTTGCTGCAGGCTGCTAGCATATAGCATGTAGCATGAAACAATGACAATGCGTGAGGATATTTCCCAGCATGTGCCCACATCATCCAGTTTCACTTGCTTGGGAATAATAGCTAGTGTTAGCTGGATCTAACGCTCTTTATGTGCTAGCAAGTTAATCCAAAAAGCAAATAAGCAACAGAACAGAAAATAATCAACTGATTTTACAGCAGTAGCTGTAAAAGATCATACACTTTTTTAAAAGACACAAGTTTTCCCCTGCACAACCTCCACACACTGACATTTCACAATATAAGGGGTAAAATGTCACACAATAATCCCCCTCTACAACACCTGACATACACCAGTCCCTATCATATGTAATTCATTTCCATAGAAAAGACTACAGTTATAGAAAAAAAAAAAAACATATCATTAATCTCTTGTAAAGCTGAATCCCTGTGTGTAAGGGAGCAGAGATGGATTGTGCTGTCGTATTTAATCACTGATAGAGCCGCAGTGCAAATGCCAAAGGTGTGCGGCTCGGCTTTACCGGAACATATCGAATAAAAAAAACGGATCAAGGATATTTTCTTATTATTGTATCCGACGTGTGTTTTGCAATGACCAGATCAACTAGATTAACGTCTTTGTCTTATATATATATTGGTGTTAGAGATCAGGGTCAGCCATATGATATGATATAGATATATATATATATATAGATATATATATATATATATATATATATATATATATATATATATATTCCCTGGAGCAGACAGAGTCAAGAGTCCTGTGCAGGAGCCCAATAGTAGCAGTCTTAAACATTTGTGCCACCAAATCAGGCTTTAATAACAGTTTATAGTATTGGTACATGGATGCATACTAATACTAAGTGGTAGCACAGTGGTTAAGGTGTTGGACTGCTAATTGGAAGATCGTAGTTTGATTCCCAGCACCACCGAGTTGCCCCTGCTGGGCCCCTAAGCAAGGCTCTTAACTCCCGATCGCTCAGTTATGTAAATAAGATAAATGTTAGTCGCTCTGGATGTTGTAAGTGTAAATGTTAATATCTATTCACTAATATATGAATTAAGACTGACAAGTTAATCACAACCTAAATAAAAGTCAGGTGGGAATAACAACCACCTTAAATATGCTACTTAGGTAATGTATTAATTTATTCAATTAAAATGTAACATTTTTGTCATGTACAAATTCACACACAGTGAATTAAGTGCAATGCTTTTCGCAAAGGTTTGTCTTTATTCCAGGGAAAAGAAACATAAAAGGTAAAATGAATAATAAAATAACAGAATAAATTATGCTAAATAAATTATATTAAACTACTGTAGCCAAAGATAATGTATGAACAAATACAGTGACAAATGAAGAATAACTATAAGGTGTTATAGTATAAGAATAAAAAGGACAATAATAAAGTAAAAGTTTATCAAAGTGTTTAATGAAGTCAATAATAATAATAATAATAATAATAATAATAATAATATTATTATTATAATTATTATTATTATTATATTATTATACAGATTTATTTAAATGTATGATAATAATAATAATACAGATTTATTTTAATGTATAACAATAATGATAATTATTATTATTATTATTATTAATATACTTATTATTATAGATTCAAATATAGCTCTTATGAATAATTATAGGAAATGATTCTTTTTTAATTGCATTTACTATCACATATACTAACATAGTTATTTTTTTTCAAATTTGAAATATACCCCCCAAAAAACAACTAACTGACCAACTAACTAACCAACTAACTACTTAACTAACTAACTATATATAAATGCATAAATAAAATGCTTATTAAATAAAATTAAATAATAAAAGTTTATTATTATTTAATTTATATTAAATAATAATAAAATAATAATAATAATTAATTATTATTATTATTGTTTAATATTATTATTATTATTACTATTATTATTAATCTGTAATTATAATAAAAATAAAAATTATTATTATTATTATTAGTAGTAGTAGTAGTAGTAGTAGTAGTTTAATAATTATTAATATTATTATTTATACTGCGACTAGTATTTATTTTTTCAGTTGTTGATTTATTTATAAATGGGTAGTTAGTTAGTTAGTTAGTTAAAATAAGTTTTTAGGCAGACGATCGCCCTGTCTTTCCCAAATAATTACATAGTGCACTACGTAGGGTGTAAAGGCCTCCTTTCCTACTGTGCTGTTTAGTACTTGGTGCACACATATAGGGGACAGAAAAACATTTAGAACACAGCCATTTTCTACTGCGTCGTCTCTTAAGCGGAAGTAGTTGAAACTGGCGCCGCGGTTAAAAACAAAGCCGCGTCTGGAAGGCTGGTAAACCGGAATATGGGCTGATTCGGAGAGTTTTAACTAGTTAAATAGTTAACAACATTTATTAAAATCACACTATGGAAGTATCATCTCTTATTAAAAAGCTCGGTGAGTTGATCTGCGTTCTAGCTAACGTTAACTACTTAGCTCTTCAAATTTAGCCGTGTATGTTTGACAGTGTGCTTTTAAAAATGTTCTAAATGATTAAAAATAATTTAAAAGTGTTTGCCTTTTTATTTAAAACTAATAAAGGTTTGCATATGTGTTGTTTGCGGAAGTAAAGCACAGCGGATACACTTTACCAGGACTGATGTTCTTGGCTAGCTGTTAGCTTTGTTTGCTGTACATTTAACGCCTTTATTCTTCACACTTATAAGACAAATAAGATACTGTTATAATAACACCTAAACTACAGGTTAGAACAAAACAAGTACTTAACATACCATAATGTTGTTTTATTACTGTTCTCCTGCTCGTTAGGATCAAGCCGTTGGTGTTGCCATGGTGATTTCTCACCGTATCTATTATCCCAAAGTTGTTTATAGGAAAAATAATTAATTTATATTAAAATAATCTTAAAATTTCAGATGTCAACATGTTGAAACAATTTATTAAAAAAAAAAAAAAACAGTGGATTTATTGTGATATTAAACGTCTAAAAACTTGACCAGTATCCTATTGGATGCACGCCTATGCATATGCAAAGATATGCTAATTAGCCACGCCCCCTATTCTTTGGACGTGATCCTGGATTGTTAACATCCTTTCCTTAATCCTGGATCAACATTTCAATCAACCAATCCTAACCATCTGATGTCATCAGCGTGTGTTGACCAAACCCCGCCCTAATTTGTTGTGTTTTCTATTGTTTATCATATAAATTATTATATAAATTATCATATAATATAAACATTGTTTGTTTTAGGGTGATGGTTTCCTTCATTCCTTCACTGCCGTCTTGCGGTCCATGTTTGATACCCAGGCATCATCTTGGGTCATTTTTCCAGAGCATAAGCAGTAATTTTTTTTTTTTTTTTTTTGTCTTTTCCCAGCTCACTCGTTAGTGGAAATCCGTGTCCGCTCCCTGAGGAACATTGTCTCCAAGCTTCAGCTCAGTCTCGTCTCCCCCTCCGATCTCGTCCAGGAGAGACAGCTTTTCATCAACCTGCTGCACTGGTTTAATTACCCGGAAGTCCCTCTGCAGGAGGAAGTGCTGCAGCTCCTCAACACCCTCGCTGCGGTACAGTAACACAAATGACCGCACTCGCACTTCACTAACTCCTGGTGGAAAAATCTCCCGGGGTGTGTTTGGAAATCCGCTCAGATTTTTTTTACACTGATACAGTGTATATAGGCTTTGAAGCTGTAGATGAAGCTGTTCATGAATGAAACTTGCCTCCTACCCTGTCTGACCAGTTACACAGATGATGTGTCACAAATTGTTACCTTGATTAATTCTTAGCTCCTCCATCCGTGTTAGAAAGAACATATTTGGTATGATTTTTTTTAAATAAAAGTGTCCCTTTAATCTAATTTCAGCGAATTTGCCCCTATTGACCTATGTTATTGTAAGATAACTGGATAGATCCACTTTTGCTATTTATATGTTTTAGGTGACTCTGATTCAGTGGAACATAAAAGTAGAAAAAACAAATAGCAATGACAATTAAAATTAATAATATTAAAAATAATAAAAACTGTCATTAATCTGGGATTTTTAATTGTGGATGGTTTGGGCTTCAGGGGCACAAAGATATGGTTCCAGCTCATGTTCTGCTTAAGTGTAGTGTTGGTTTAGATCGATTCTGAATCAAATCTTTTTTATAATTTGTTCACTAAAATGATTCGTTCACTGATTTGTTCAGACATGAAATGTTTTTTTGTTTTTTTTTTGTTAAAATTTGCAAATGTCTACAAACGGAATCTAATTACTATTTTTATTTTAAACCTTTTAGATTGTGTATTTCTTTGTAACTCTGCAGGCGCTTCAAATAATAATTTTTCCCCTACTGTATATGACGAGTCCCAGTGTTCAAAGTACAATCAACCAGTCGTGTGTTTTAAAAATCAGGACGTTTTATTTGTTATTTGTTGTTGTTGTTTTTTTAATTAGTTTTTCTTATAACTTATGTCTTCTCTGTTGGACATTAAAGCATCCGACTGGCGCCTTCATGTTAAGAGATGTCGGGGGAGTGGACTTTATAACACAGCTCTCGTCTAACGTCGACCCCCAGCTTCGAACCCTCGCTGAGACAATCCTCGACCAGCTCTACCATCTCCACGTTTACTCACCGAGCACTTTCCCCGACCAGCCAGCGAGCTTCTCTGTTCAGCCAGGTACGGTATTCTAATGCGCGGTGCGCCTTGTGACATCCCTTTGATTTGCAGCACAGCGTAAGGGAATGTCCTCCAAGACCGCCACCCTAACCCAGAGGACCAGCGGCATCACTCATTCACCACGCTGGTATAAAATTGATTTATAGATCCTTACTGAAGCTGTTTTTTCATATTCTCAGCAGAGGAGGTGTCGTTTAAAGGATATTTCCAGCAAAAAGCGCCGAGCCAAACAGACGCCGCATCGCTGCCCTGTGTATCAGGTACAAACACTCCAAAAAAAACGTATAATGTGTAAAATTGCTGTAGTGTAAATGAAATGCAACACTGTGGGATAAGTGGGATCCATTATTGTATAATTGTATAAGTATCAATTCATTGTCAAGTTGTGGCATTTTTCGCAAGGTACTTAGTAAGTTGGGGTACAGAGCCAATGAAATGCATTTTTCGCATATCCCATCTTAGTAAGGACCCCAGTTGGGGTCAGAGCGCCAGGGTCAGCTATGATAAAGGCGCCCCTGGAGCAGGAATGGGGGGGCTTAAGGGTTTTCTTGGTCTTGCTCAAGGACCCAACAGTGGTTGACTTGCCGGAGTTGCCGGCAGGTGGGGCTTGAACCCATTGACCCCGGCTACCCGGTTTCTGGTCTTCACAATTATTGATAGATTTCAAAAAAACCGGTAATTTAGTACTACCAGTATTATAGTTTCACAAAACGTTCCTATTAGTACCTACCAGATAGATGGTGTATTTTACCGATATCAATAGTTTTTTAATTGAAAAAAAAAAAACCAACAAAGACTCCAATTAAAATAGTGCTAAAAAGTGAAATAAATAGAATAGTTTATGATCATTTAAGTTTGCACATTAAATAAAGTAAAGTGAAAGAACATTAAATTAAACTTAACAAGTTTTGCGCTGATTTAAAACTGGTAATGGAAGTATTAGTAAAAGTGGTAGCGTTGGAATGTTGGCTGCCTCTGCAGTGGCTGAGCTGCGTTTTTGGTAATAATGGAAGTGTTGTTTAGCGGTTTGGAATGCGGTTGGAATGTGATGGGGATGCTGATCAGGGGATTCAGTTCAGTTCCCAGACCCTTTGACCCTCAGTGATTAAAATGGATTAAAATGATAGGTTAAAAGTTACTCCAGCTGTAACTTGATTATCTTGATCTAATCAAAATTGAAATGTCTGTATTGCAATAAAACAGTCCAGATTTTTGCTTATAATTAAGAGGTTTGTCAATCAGCTATCAGTGCTGATTAATTAGCATACACGATTTTCTGGGTCTCTACCGCTACTTCTTCACATCACAAGCCACTGTCATCAGTGGTTCTGAAACTATGACGGACGAACCCAAATTTTGCCCACACCCCATGTACGCAAAGAGGATGTTGTCTGTCTAAGGGCAATTAATCAGACTCCTATTTGGTACAATGACCGTTATTTCATTTCTTAGGATAAAAAAGAATGAAAAAATAATCCTTTAAGAACCAAGAAAAGAACAAACTTGACAAAGACTGTTGTCTGTCTATTAATGTCTGGGGGGGCAATCATTTAATCAGACTCCTATTTGGTAATTAATGTTATTTCATTATTAGGATTTCTTCAAGCACCCGCCAATATCCTTTAAGAACCCCCCCCTAAGAAATGAACCAACTTGACAAAAGACTTAGCTTTGGTATTAATGTCTGGGGGGGGGCAACTTCCTTCCTTATATAATTGCTTAACACAACTGTTCTCACAACTGTTTCTTCAGCACACCGCCATTAATGTTTAAACGCCCCCCTAGTCTATGCACCATCAATTTTTCAAGGCCCCGGCATTCTCTAAATGCCCACTGGGGGCGCTACCACTTTTCCGTTAGTTGACTGTTTAGTCGAAATGACTGGTTAGGCTAATGGTCTTTCTTAATGGTGTATAGTTGCATAGTAATCTCTTTCATGTTTTTAGTTTTTAGGGTTTTTTTTTTTTCTTAGTTTTACAGTGATGTGTTTGTCGTACAGATGTGCTGGTTATCTGCGCTTGTAACAGGCTATCTGGTGTCCCGATTGAAAATTAAGGATTTTTTTACATGAATACATGCAGCACAAATAGTCAAGATTCCAATGAAATAATCATTTTAAGAAGGTAGACTTTCATGTGTGTCAAACAGTAGGTTTACCTGGTTTTCAGGTTCGCTCAAAGAGCTGGGGGTTCAGCGGCTAACGGAATAACAGGTTGGTTGCCTCAGGCCTGCTTTCCTCAGCAGAGTCAGCAGGGAATTGTACTGCTGTAAACAGTGTCTGTCTGGTGGTTGGGTGGTGCAGGTAATTTGTTCTTCCTTTCCAGTGACTTGCAGTGACGCAGTTGAAGATCAGGACTGCATGTTAAATGTAAACGCCTTTATATACTTTTTTACAGCACAGTAAAATTCTTTTTTTGCATAATTTTGCAATCTTCTTTTGCCATATTAGTAAGTAAGTTGGGGTCAGAGCGCAGGGTCAGCTATGATACAGCGCCCCCTGGAGCAGGAAAGGTTAAGAGTCCCAACAGTGGTTGGATTGTCAGTGGTAGGGCTTGAACCCAGGTGTTTCTGGTCTTCGGGTCAACAGCTGGCGGCAGTGGGGCTTGAACCCAGCTCTTTCTGGTCTCCAGATCAGCAACTCAGCGCCTTAACCATTTGAGCTACCACTGCTCCAAAAATTCAGCAAGCTGCTAAACTGCCCTGAAAAACTGCCCCAAAAAAAATAGAGAACATTTTGTTCATCAAAGACGACCATGAAACGTACACGTACATCGATTTGTAAATGGAGAGCCAGCCAGGAATGTAGAGCTGACATCTATCCAGTTGTAGGTCAGAGTTTTTAATGAGAGCAGAATAAACCAAGGATACCGGTCAGCTTCGGGCCAGGAGATCATACACAGGGATGAAAGTCGAGAACCAGACAGATCTTAAAGAATCAGGCCAGCAACCTCAAAATAACACCGCAGGGTGAAGTAGCCTTGAATGGCAACCCAAGTATTTACTTCGCAGCCAGATTGAATCTGAAAGTCTTGTTTTAAAGAGAGTCTGAGCTCAGTAACGTGTGTGTGTGTGTGTGTGTGTGTGTGTGTGTCCAGAAGTAACTGTTATTTGGAGTAGGTTAATAACAGTTGCTAAACACTTACAGGTTTCTGGCACTTGGCAGATGTTCTCATCCAGAGTGAATTACTTCTAATTTGTTTTTTTTTATTTTTAAGATTCCTGGACATTTCCTGTGAAACGTAAAGGGTTAAACAAGGGGCAAATAAACAGTTGTTTATGACGCCGTGGGTCACATGGCAGTGACATGACAGACGCGGAATGTACTGATCTGTATTTACACCGAACACCTTTACTCAATTTAATAGTCGAGTATTGGGTACTGACTGTATGTAGTAGATATCAGACGCAACTGGCGTGTTGTAGAGTCTATTTGCGGCCGCCATGTTTGAAAGCTGATTTATTTTTTTTGTTTTGGTTTGGTTTTTTTTATTTATTTTTTCCGATATTTGGCTCACACACACACACACACACACTCATCCAGAGCAACTAAAGCCATGTTCACACTGTGCAATCCTTTTCCTGTCAGACTGTACAGACATAATCCCCGTGTCACACTGTAGGATCTCAATCGTCCTAATGTAAAACTGTACATTTCACGGCATTCGGCAGACGCCCTTATCCAGAGCAACTTACTTTTATTTTATTATAAAACTGAGCAGTTGAGTGTTAAGGGCCTTGCGTAGGAGCCCAGCAGTGGCAACTTGGTGGTGCCGGGAATCTAACGCACGATCTTCTAATTAGTAGTCCAACATCTTAACCACTGTGCTACCACCTGTACAACAGACAACACAAGGAAACTCGTACAGATTTTTACATCATCAATCTGTGAAACGTTCAGTAACCCAAGTTCTTTCGCTCAATGGTGGATAGAAGCAAACAACCAACAGCGACATTTTATACAAGCACTTGTTTTACCTCTATCAGTCTATAAAAAACCTCCCAGGGTGGTTTGAAGTTGCCACACTAATTGGGCCATTAGGCTTTGCGCTCCTATTGATTCTTGGTTTGCCGGTACTTGTAAAAGTCACACGGTAGAAAATCGGGCGAAATTGCAAAATTAGGGTTTTAGGCAATCTTTTAGGATATTTAAGGGAAATGTTTTTTGAACACCCCCCCCCCGCCCCCCCTTACAGATCCAGGGTCCCAAATACAATTCAATGGTCTGGTTACGGCACGTTCTTGCCATACGCCCCTTTTGTATTCCTGTTTTACAGCCAGTATTCCCGGAAGAATCCTGATTTACTACGTCTCTGAAAGGAACAACTGCTTACTGAATACAAATGATCCAATGACCTAGAAAAGGATCGTTACTTTTGATCAGCACACGTTCCGTCGATCTTTATCCTACATTTTTCATCACTTTTTAAGAGTGCGCTTCAGCATTTTTTTGCAGTTCCTTGCACTCCTGTATTCTTTTAAAACGCTTTAAGGTGTTAATCCAAGGAATCCGTCGAGGCGAGCCCCTCTTTCCCGTTTGTACTGCAACATCCTCGCTTTTAACCTTCCACATTCTCTCCAGCTGCTGGTATTTCTCCAGATTCTGTTTTTGGATGTCATGGAGTCTTGGAATTGCCAGATCTATCACCACTTCTGTTTTCTGCACCTTATCTATTATTTACTCCTGTGGTATTTGTCGTGGTACATCTTCGGTTTGGGGCTAAGACAGGAGGCTTCTTTTGATGATGTTTGCATGCTGGGTGACTTTAAATGTCGAACACCAATTTTTTTTAGGTTTTTTTTTTTTTTTTGTTTACCTCCAGTTCAGGCTTGTTTCTTAGGGCTTGCTGTTAAGATAGGAATTTGGACTGCATGTGTATTGTGTTTACATTATATTAGAATGTGTAAACTTTTGTTTACTACTATTACTCAGAATGTATGTATTGTAGGTGAACATTCTGGATCGATAGATTTGATAGATTGATAGTTTTTTTTTTTAAAGCTAATCTTCCTCTGTCTTGTTCTATGCAGGAAACATCACTGTAAGATGCTTAACGTTTTCAGTTTTCCCCTGGTTGTCTTTGACGGCAACTGACCGGCATATATTATCGTCGAACGAAAGGTACGTGTCCCCTCAGCTCACATGCTTATGACAGCATTCAAGGTTTAAACAGGCCGATGTCATTCTTGTTTAATGTGCAGCTCTTTAAGAAGCAATAATCCGGACTTGGTGCGGACCACCTGCGAGCTTCTGCGAGACGTCATCATGCAGGACTTTCCGGCTGAAATATTCCTGCAGCGGCCATGTATAGTGCAGGTAGGTTATCATGTATTGTCAAATAAAATTAAAATATGTCCTAAAATGTTGGTGTCCAGTGGCTACAATTTCCACACAGGGATAAGCATGCAAAATAACCACATTTTAGTTTGCAATCATTTATTGCAAACTAAAGCCCAGCCTCCACAGTGACTGACTGGCACAGAAGCCACACCCCCTCGCAGTGATTGACTGGCACACAGAAGCCACACCCTCACAGTAACTGACTGGCACTTATTTTTTATATTTTTTTACACAGTGAAATGTTTTTCGCATATCCCGTATCAGTAAGTTGGAGTCAGAGCACAGAGTCAGCTATGATACAGTGCCCCTGGAGCAGGAAGGGTTAAGGGTCTTGCTCAAGGACCCAACAGTGGTTGGGGCTTGAACCCAGGTGTTTCTGGTCTCCAGATCAGCAACTCACCACCTTAACCATTTAAGAAGCCACCACTGCCCCTTGACTAAGAAGCCCACACCTCCGCAGGGACCACCGCCTGACTAAGAAGCCACACCTCCGCAGGGACCACACCTCGCCTGACTAAGAGCCACACCTCCGCAGGGACCGCCTGACTGACAAACAAGCCACACCTCCGCAGGGACCGCCTGAACTACTAAGAGCCACAGCCTCCGCAGACCGACCGCCTGACTAAGAAGCCACACCTCCGCAGGGACCGGCCTGACTAAGAAGCCACACCTCCGCAGGGACCGCCTGACTAAGAAGCCACACCTCCGCAGGGACCGCCTGACTGACGAAGAAGCCACACCTCCGCAGGGACCGCCTGACTAAGAAGCCACACCTCCGCAGGGACCGCCTGACTAAGAAGCCACACCTCCGCAGGGACCCGTGCCTGACTAAGAAGCCACCCTCCGCAGGGACCGCCTGACTGACGATCAAGCCACAGCTCCGCAGGGACCGCCTGACTGACGATCAAGCCACACCTCCGCAGGGACCGCCTGACTGACGATCAAGCCACACTCTCCCAGCCGCCTGACTGGCGACCGCCCACCTCCACAGCTGACTCCACAGGACTCGCTTTACTGAGATCAAGCCACACCCGCCCACAGGGACCGCTGACTGCGATCAAGCCACACCTCCACTAGGACTGACAAACAAGCCACACCTCCACTAGGACTGACAAACAAGCCACACCTCCACTAGGACTGACAAACAAGCCACACCTCCACTAGGACTGACAAACAAGCCACACCTCCACTAGGACTGAAAAAGAAGCCACACCTCCACTAGGACTGAAAAAGAAGCCACACCTCCATGGTGATTGACAGGCCCAGGAGCTGCACCTGTTGGCTATGAATGCAGTATATTGTTTTCTGCTTGCTGCGGGTTTTTATTAAACAGGACGACACTAAATTAGAAAACTGCAGCACGGATATGAGTTTTACGAGTTATTCACGGAGTGCAGCTGCTGCAATATCGATCTGCTCAGTTTATTAATACTAGACACATTTTAAAAATGTCTTCTCCCCAGAATCTGGTGAAGCTTCTCGGCATGAGTTCAGAGAACGATTCCAGCTCATTGGCTCTCTACGCTCTGGCCTGTCTTCAGCAGCTCTGTAGAAACCTGAAAAGTCGACTACGCTTCCACAGAGATCCCAGTTTCTGCTCAGCCAAGCACGGTAAAGCACACCTGACTTAACACACATCTCTCCACAACTCTGCAGCACTCGGCTCTCTTATTAGTGCGTTTCTTAATCAGCCAATACTCATGTTTGGAAGCTGCTCCATTTGCTAAAAATATTGAAGGGTTACTTATACAGTTTTTACTAAAATGTGTCATATTTGACATTTTTTTTAAAGTGTATTCTTAGTAAGGATGGGCACCTCGGGCAAAAATAATGTTCCATAATCACTGGAAATTATTCGACTATTATTCCAAAATCACACTAGGAATGTCTGAGTGAGAGACAGGCAGAGAGAGAGAGAGAGAGAGAGAGAGAGAGACAGGCAGAGAGAGAGAGAGAGAGAGAGAGAGAGACAGGCAGAGAGAGAGAGAGAGAGACAGGCAGAGAGAGAGAGAGAGAGAGGCAGAGAGCATAGAGAGAGAGAGAGAGAAGAGAGAGGAGATAGAGGAGAACAGGCAGAGAGAGAGAGAGAGAGAGAGAGAGAGAGAGAGAGAGAGACAGGCAGAGAGAGAGAGAGAGACAGGCAGAGAGAGAGAGAGAGACAGGCAGAGAGAGAGAGAGAGAGAGAGAGAGAGGGCATGAGATAGAGAGAGATAGAGAGAGCAGAGAGAGAGAGAGAGAGAGAGAGAGAGACAGGAAAGGGGGGGAGAGGCAGAGAGAGACAGAGGCAGACAAGAGCAGAGAGAGAGAGAAGAGAGAGAGAGAGAGAGAGGCAGAGAGAGAGAGAGAGACAGAGAGAGAGACAGGCAGGGAGAGAGAGAGAGAGAGAGACAGGCAGAGAGAGAGAGAGAGAGAGAGGACAGGCAGAGAGAGAGATAGACAGAGAGAGAGAGAGAGAGAGAGACAGCAGAGAGAGAGAGAGAGAGAGAGCAGAGAGAGATAGAGGCAGGCAGAGAGAGAGAGAGAGATAGAGAGAGAAGAGGACAGAGAGAGAGAGAGAGAGAGAGAGAGAGAGAGAGAGATAGAGACCGAGCAGAGAGAGAGAGAGAGAGAGAGAGAGAGAGAGAGAGAGAGAGAGAGAGAGAGAGAGAGAGAGAGAGAGAGATAGAGAGAGACAGGAGAGAGAGAGAGAGAGAGAGAGAGAGAGAGATAGGAAGAGAGAGGAGATAGAGGGAGAGAGAGAAGAGAAGACCGGGAGAAGGAGAGATATGGAGATAGAGGGAGAGAGACGGGGAGGGAGAGAGAGGGAGAGAGAGGAGAGAGAGACTAGGGAGAGATAGGAGAGATGAGAGAGATAGAGACGGGAGAGGGAGAAGAGAGAGGAGGAGAGACGGGGAGAGGGAGAGAGAGGGAGAGAGAGAGACGGGAGAGGGAATAGAGGGGGAGAGGGAGAGAGAGGGAGAGAGGGACAGAGACGGGGGGAGAGGGAGGATAGAGGGAGAGAGAGGGGAAGGGAGAGAGAGGAGGGAGAGGGGATAGGATAGTCGCTAGAGGGAGAACGGGGGGGACTAGAGTTGGGAGAGAGAGAGAGAGGACAGACGGGGGGAGACGGTAGGAGAGAAGAGAGAGACCACTCGGGTTGGATAGATATAGAGAGATAGAGAACACTTTTCGACGGGATATGGAGAGACAGAGTTACCTTTGAGACAGTTCCAGAGAGTAGAGAGATACAATTGGGGACGGGGAGAGAGTAGATAGACGGGGGAGGGGGGGGGGGGTGGATATAAGAGAGAGAGACGGGGAAGAGAGAAAGAGAAGAACGGGGAGGAGAAGAAGATACAATACAGACGGGGAATTAAGAGAGACACGGGGAGAGAGACACGGGGAGAGGGAGAGCGATAGAGAAAGACAGAGTGAGAGAGAGCGACACAGGGAGAGAGAGTGAGAGGCAAGAAAAGAGAGCGAGAGAGACAGGGAGTCTCTTGGCTTTAAGTTGTGTTATTTTGTAGACAATAATCGCACAAGCTATTTGATATTTTAGAATAAAATTGACTAGTCGAATATTTGAAAACCGGGACTTCCTCCCTAATTCTTAGAAGGGCTTCTGTTTGCCCAAATGAAGGGTTTGTAGTAAATACACTATATCGCCAAAGGTTTGTGGACACCTGACTATCAGATCCATATGTGGTTCTTCTCCAACATGTTGCTACCAATTTGGAGGCACACAGAACGTCTAGAACGTCTCTGTACTCAGAGAACCCAATCACTGTTCCAGGAATACAATGCCAAATGTGCGTGTCCTGCACAAAGCCCTGACGTTGACACCATTTAACTCCTTCTGGATGAACTGAACCTTTCTAGAAAAGTAGAGCTTAATCTAACAGCAACACCGGGAGTCAATCTGGAATCAGATGTTTCAAATCACATAACGTTTGTGATGGTCAGATGTTCACAGACTTTTGATAAGTTAGTGTAGATTTCATCTCCGTCTTTATTCTTTATAGATCCCGTCTCTCAGAACTCCTCGACATCTTATCCTCAGGAGGTCAGAGGGACCCAGAGGTCAGAGGTTTCAACCCCAGAAGAACTTTCCCCCCGCCCTTCTGTTTTAGGACGCCCCGGTATGCGAGTCCAAGGAGACGGACAGGATGGGGACGTTGTCTCTACCAGGTTTTTTTTTTTAATTATTATTATTGTTATTGTTGTTGTAATGCAGTCATTGGTCCAGATTGATGCTGCATCAGATTCTTATCTGGAAAGGGGGCGGAGCTAAGTAAGCCAAAAAAAGATCCAATAATTGGTTATTAGGAGTCTAGAAATGACAAATTTCAGCATTTAATTAATCCAGAACTTCTATTAATGTGAAAGAAAGTGTTTTAAGGTGACCCCCTTTTTTTTTTCCTCTTAAATTTATTATAACATTAATTGTTTTGTGTTAAAAAAAAAAAAAAAAAAAAAAGGATTCAGCTGCGATTTTTAACTCTGTGCCTTTAGAGGCTGATTATGGATTCTTTTTGACTTCATGTATACAGCAGCAGCAGTAGCAGCTCTCAGAGAGAATTTCCCCCCGGGCTAAACCTGGAGCCGGAGGGCGAGGATCCGCCGGAGCTTCGGGTGCATCAATGGAACACAGCCAGATTTTGCATGGAGACCCTACAGCACACACTTGCTCTCCTCAGGACAGGTAAGAGTCTTCGCTCACTTTGCCCAGAGAGCCTCCAGATGTTCCGAGTTCCCTTTTAAGCTCCTCAAGAAAAGTGAGAGTCCTCAAACTTCAGCTCCAAACAGGTTTCCTCTCCTTTTCGGCTTGTCATCCCGCTCTCTTGTGTCTCCTTGTGGATGTCTTAGAGAAGATGAAAGTTTTCCAGAAGGCGTTAGAACTGCTGTCGGACATCCTCGTGTTGCTAAGAGTCGTCGTGTCACCGCATGAGCTGTGGGAGGAATGCAGCATCACGGCCAGCGAACTGGCAAGTGTTTTACATTTGTTAGAGATACAGATAGAGGTCAAGATTTTTTTTTTTTTATATAAAAAAAAAAAAAAAGAGAAAAATGTAGCTTTGTTTTATTGGCTTAAGCATTTTTTGGAAATCTATTTTATCTCATCGTTCACAGTACAATCAAAATGGTGCTGAATACAATTTTCCTCCAGATTCAAACCTCTTTGTCATTTATTTTTAATGCGCTCTTATAAAACAGTGTTCCTGTTCGCTAAAACTCACTTTGAAATGTGTTGCTGCCCCCTGCTGGTTTTCTTGCACCATCGATCTGAACCGAATAAGAAACCGAGTCCTTTTTTTTTTTTTTTTTCCCTCTTTCCACCCCATCCCCCACCTTACAGAGAGAGAAGCTCCGGGTGTGTATGGAAAATCTGGGGGAAATCATGTGCCATCACGGTCGCGTAGCATCATCAGAGCAATTTGACTCATCTCTGATTCACCACCGCATGTCCTACACAGGGACTTCGGTCTTCACCATTCGTCTTCTGCAAACCCTTCTACCTGTGGAGAAGGTGAGAAGGCGTATAAATGTGTGCCTCTTGCAGTTATGGGACTAATAAAGGGGCCCAAACTTGAGTGATTGACAGGGACAGACGACACACCTCATTCATTATTTTTTTTTTTTTATTTACTTTCTTTAAAAAGTTTTTGCACTGATTGTTTTTAAGGGTCGTGGATGTGAAGTGGATTCATGATTAATATCCTGATGGGCATCAGATTAAAGACCTTTATATTAACAATTAATTATCTATAAACTTTTAACTACTTTTATTTAATCCTACTAGGAAATTTAACTTCGGGAGGATGCAGGTTCAATTCCCAACACAACCAAGCCACCACGCCTGGGCCCCCTGAGCAAGGCCCCTAACTCTGAACTGCTCAGTTGGTTAAAATAATTGCATAAGAGTGATATTAATGTATGATTTATGAATTTGACTTGGTTCAGCTGTCTGACATGGCAGGAGAACCTTCTGACGAATGAGGTTTAAGAGCTCTGTAGTGCTGCAGTATGGAAACATCTTGTCCACACGGTTGGTAACTGTTGTGTCACGGATAGCAGAATAATAACAGGAGAGAAAAATGCATTTTTTACATTTTTAGCTCGCTCGAATGCCACGAATGATGATGAAAGGGGTGGAGGTTGAGTGGGTCGTCACAGCTGTAATGGGCTGTTCTGGTGGTACGAGTGGTACTCGGTGATAACAGGTGGAGAGGTTTAGTAGAAAAAGCTGGTGACTGACTGGACTGTTTAGGAAAATCTGACAAACTGTTGCAGCTTTTTTTTTTTTTAGGTGTAATAGATTTTTTTTTTTTTTTTTAGATAATATGAAAAACGCAAACTGCTGCAAACACACTTCACACTTTCCTGGCATCTGGTTGCATCACGGCTGGTGTTAATATTCTTGTAGGTTCCTTCCTGTTAAAACACTTTTAAATTACTTAACAGTTTTGTTTTCACGTCCTCTGGTGTTAAGGTGGGTTTTTTTTTATTTTTTAAACAATCTAAAGCTTTATTATTAAGGTCTCAAGACACAATACAATATATCACAATACATAGGCCACAATACAATACATCACGATACAATGATACAATACCATAGGCCAAAATACCATAGGTCACGATACCATATATGATGATACCAAAGGCCAGGATACAATACATCACGATACAACGGGCCATGATACAAACGGTTCACGTTACAATGTCACGATACAGTGTATTAAATTGCTATACAAATTGTTGCAATGACGATGCAAAAATTTGCGATACTTGGGTCACAATACAATACGTCACAATATAATGATACAATATTACAATACCATAGGTCACGATACAATATATGACGATACCATAGGCCAGGATACAATACAAAACGATACAATGGGTCAAAATACATTACGTCACGATACAATATTACAATACATAGGTCACAATACTATAGGTCATGATACAATATATGATGATACCATAGGCCAGGATACAATACATCACGATACAATACAACGCGATACATCGGGTCAAGATACAACATGTCATGATACAGTATATTAAATTGTTATACAAATTGTTGCAATCACGATGCAATATTTCACAATACTTGGGTCACGATACAAAGATAATGATACAATATTACAATACATAGGTCACAACACTATAATTCACGATACCATAAGTCACGATACAATATATGACGATACCATAGGCCAGGATACAATACATCATGATACAACAAATCATGAACAATGCAGTATATTAAATTGTTATACAAATTCAAAATACGCAATATTTTATGATTCATAATACAATATATCACGACACATAAAAGAAAGTTTTTGCAATGTTTCCAATCTCTTCATACAGGCAAGCGAGAACCTTCCAGAGAGTACGGTGTCCGCTGTCCTCCAAGTCTGTCTGGATTTCCCTTTCAGCCTCGCATTTCCCAGAATTCACGAGTCAGCCGTTGCCTACCTGGAGCAGTGCAGCTCTGAAAACCATAGCCTGTACTGCAGGGTTAGCCAAGCCGCTAACACGATGGAGGCCACATGTTCCTTTCTAAAGGAGGTTCAGGCTGAGGTAATGATGAAGTGAAGAAAAACCCGTCAACAGCAACATTGTTATAACTGCAACCTTTTACCCCATTTTTTTCCCCAGAAATTAGTTCGACAAACAAAATACAGAATGACATGTTACATAGAAACTTTAATATATACAGTATTTTACCTCAAAGACTTCTCTGTGCTCTAACTGCAAGTGATAGAAAGCCCCGACACTGAATCCTTCATCCATAATTTAGCTTAATAAACAACTCGTCAAGGAAAAACCGAACCTTATCAACAGATATTTTCCTTTTTTTAAATGTTTCCGTAGCCTAAAGGGCTAAAAAACAAAAAATAATATAAAATATTTTGGGAGACGAAATTGGGCTCCTTTCGGCTGTTTTCCACCACTGTTTCTAAAACCATAACATCATAGCTGGTCTCACCACTGTCTCTAAACCATACATCATAGCTGGTCTCAACCACCATGCCATAATCTGTCTCTAAACCATACATCATAGCTGGTCTCACCACTGTCTCTAAACCATACATCATAGCTGGTCTCACCACTGTCTCTAAACCATACATCATAGCTGGTCTCACCACTGTCTCTAAACCATACATCATAGCTGGTCTCCCCTCTGTCTCTAAACCATACATCATAGCTGGGTCTCACCCCACTGTCTCTAAACCATACATCATAGCTGGTCTCACCACTGTCTCTACATAAATTCATAGCTGGTCTCACCACTGTCTCTAAACTAAACCATACATCATAGCTGGTCTCACCACTGTCTCTAAACCATACATCATAGCTGGTCTCCCCACTGTCTCTAAACCATACATCATAGCTGGTCTCACCACTGTCTCTAAACCATACATCATAGCTGGTCTCACCACTGTCTCTAAACCATACATCATAGCTGGTCTCACCACTGTCTCTAAACCATACATCATCATACTGGTCTCACCCACTGTCTCTAAACCATACATCATAGCTGGTCTCCACCACTGTCCAAGTCTAAACCACTCTAAACCATACATCATAGCTGGTCTCACCACTGTCTCTAAACCATACATCATAGCTGGTCTCAAAACCATACATCAAGCTGGTCCACTGTCTCTAAACCATACATCATAGCTGGTCTCACCACTGTCTCTAAACCATACGTCATAGCTGGTCTCACCACTGTCTTGTACACCTTCGCCTTAATTCTAGCTGATATTCTTCTGTCACACATCACTCCTGACACGTTTCTCCACCCATTCCAACCTTCCTGTACTCACTCCTTTATCTCATTTACACTCTCTCCATTACTCTGGACTGTCGACCCCAGGTACTTAAACTCCTGTACCTTCTTAATCCTGCACTGTAGAAGTGAAATAAAAATGTTTGTAGCTATAATATTCAGTCCAGATGTGTTATTTTCTAGTGAATCTGTGCTTTGTTTTGCACATAAGACCCAGTGTTATTTAGTTTTTTTTTTTTAAGAGTTAAAAAGCATCTTTTCTCAACACATTTTTGATGGAATTGAATGTTCTCTGCAGGGAGAGAAGAATTGGCTGGAGTTGCTGGAGCTCGCCAGCCAAGCCATGGATGGCTTCCCCTACCATCAGCATCTCCCGCTCATCAGGGAATTTATCCACATCTGCTCTTACCTGTAAGCTTTGCCCAACATCTGTGATTATTTAAAAAAAAAAAAAGAGCTTTTAGTTACTGAATCCGAGCCATTTGCAAGCGTAAAAGCAATACAGTTATGGATAAAACATTTCAGTGTCATATGTGTGGGACGTTCTGTGTTGTGTGTTTGTAGTTGGAAGTCCGCTCAGGCCAGCCCACTGCTTCAGATGGAGAGCCAGAAAATTCTTCTGAAGCTTTTATCACATCCTCTGCTGCCAGTAAAGGCTGAGACATACACACGCACTCTGGATGTAGTCAAGGTACAAAATTATCATACGAATGCCTCGTATCATGCAAATTAGCCAGGCTAAAACAAGTTCAAGGAGCTTTATTGTCATTTCAGCCATATATAGCAGATGCAGGCCACAGTGACATGAGATAACGTTTCTCCAGGACCCCCTGGTGCTACACAAAACATAGAATTCCACACAACAACAAAGAGCCATTGAACAGAATAGACATAAAGTGCATGTGTGCAACCTAGTGCAGATAGACAGTGCAATAAACAATACAAACATTACAAAGACAGTGCAAATTAGACAGTAGAGAACAGAACAGAACGCTGGAACAGTGGAATAAATTGAATACTAATTTGCCTTAGCGTCATACCAATGCTTAAGCACATTGCACATTGTGGGGGAAAGTGGTAGTGCAGTGGTCAAGGCGTTGGACTGATAATCAGAAATTGTGATGCGAGTTTGATTCCCATCACCTAATTACCACTGCTGGGCCCCTAAGCAAGGCTCTCAACCCCCAGTTGCTCCGTTGTATAAATAAGATAAATGCAAGTCGCGCTGGATAAGAGTAGCTGAAACTTGTTAACTGAGGCAAAATATTATAAAAGATCTGTAAATGTGTAAACTCTTGGAGAACATTATGTCGTCTTTTCAATGTACAACCCTCTCAATTTAACTGTCACGGAGGAGCCAGACAGGAGCCAGAAATTATTATTTAGAATAACAATAATTATAAATTTTAATGTATTATTTAAGCCGACATAATCGGTCCATCCATCTATTCATTTTTTCTGTAGTGCTTATTGTACACAGGGTCAAAAAAAACAAAAACAAAAGGACTCGCGAGGGACAACCTAGCGCAACTTATAACTAAGCGTACCCTTACACACCTATTCACACACTAGAGACAGTTTAGATATGCCAGTAATCCAGCTATCCGTGTCTTTTGGACTGGTGAGGACAGCAAAAAATCAATCCATGGAGAAAATAAGAAGACTCCTCCACACATCGCAGAAGCCGCGATCAAACCCCAGCAGAGAATGGGCAACCCGAACGTATGCTTATAGCTGATTTAAAATCACAGGCGAAATTCAATTCAAGGACAGGAAGTAAAAAACAGAATAGAGAAAAGATACAGTGAATAAATGTCTTTGTCACATAGACTCAACAGCACAGTGACATTTGTTTCTCTGCATATCCCATATCAGAAAGTTGGGGGTCAGAGCGCAGGGTCAGCTATGATACAGCGCCCCTGGAGCAGGAAGGATTAAGGGTCTTGTTAAAGGACCTAACAGTGGCAGACTGGAAGATCAGGGTTCAAGCCCTATCGCCACCAGTCAACTATGCCTTAACCATTTGAGCCACCACTGCCCCTTAGATATACAAGCAGAAATTTACCACACATCTTGGACTTGAGCTTGAGTTTTTTTTTGTTTTTTTTCAGCTGAACTGAAATATTGGCATGTCATCGTGACGGTAGATACACCAAAAAAGTCTACCAAAAAAACGATGAAGGCGTATAAAAGCATGGATGCTTTACATTTGTTGCCAATGGACGAGTCAACAAACTTGGTACCAAAGATCGCAACAATAACAACCATTTTGGGTTTGCAGACGCAGGTTTTTAGGTCAATGTTTCCTACATTTTTAGTCAATTTCTTAAATTGAACAAAAAAAATTAGTTTTTACAATAAAATCTCATCTGTGAACAACGCAAAACGTAGCTAGTTAGCGAAAACGCACTACAAATTTCTGTCACTATAAAAGCAACAAGGTATTCGAATAAACACATTAACATAAACGTGGCTTTTGAAATACAGAAGAAACTCCTGCCTACCGTGTTATAGAAAATCAAACAACACCCTTTGACCAATCGGATGTGAGAGTCAAGCGACGCTGTGTAAAATGAAACAAAATGTTTTATAGTTGTGGTTGTTTTTTTTTTTTGTTTTTTTTTTTTTTTAAATTGTGTTGTGTTTTTCTTATAGGAGTGTTTGGGCATTCATAATGTGTCCAAACCAGCTTCATCCATCTGCAGCGGCGTGCATTTCCTCTTCCACCCTCGTGTCCTTTATGAAATCGGTGCCTTTGGCCTTCACGATCAAGCCAAAGAGGTGAGATTTCCTTTTCTTCATCCGGCACCGAGAACCCGTCTCATGTCAAGATAAATGTTAGAATATGTTGACGCATTGCCTTGTTGAGCATCATAAACCTGTAATAAAGCCGTGCTCTTTATGTAACGGCGGCAAAGGTCACACTCGATGTCTTGTTTGACATTGGGGAATGACTTCCTTGTGCGCTCCCACATGTCGTGCCAACCCTCGTTTACCTGAAACGGTTTGTGAGCTTGACATGATGGAGACATTCGCTTGGTTTATGTGTGATTTTTAAAGGTAAATTTGGCTGCCAAGGATCTTCTCCTGTACCTGCTAAAGGGACGATTAATGATGACTGCGTCAAGTTGGTGTAGATTTAACGAAGCGCTTTACCCAGTCATTCCTGTGCTGCAGGTACACACAAACACACACACACGCGCACACACACACTAGTTTTATCATTGTTATATTATCAGAGTCAATAAATCAGAAATTATTAAAATAATCAATCAATTATTTGGCAAATATTTTTTATCCACTGCAACTAGTATAATTACAGAGTTTTGCTGATAAATAAATAAATAAATAAATAATTTATTTATTTATTTTTTTTACTTATTAGTATTTGTCCGATTATTCAGCTTTTGCAGTTAGTTGGTGGCTTTTCCCATCTCCACCCTCAGATTTAGCAAACCTCCTCTCCTTCTGGCTGATAATGACATCATGTCAGTGTCTGCATCGAAGACATGCAATTGGGCGGATTCGGAGCAGGATCTTCCCTACAAAAATAGGCCCCCGGGACTCTGAAAGGTTATTTTTAACCCTGATAGCCTTTCTACCTCAAATGGAGCAGCATATATGTGTTAATTTGCCCCGACATGCTTTACCCTTCAAAGCGGCAAGCATTTCCGGTCATCTGAACTAGGGTGTGGATTTGCTCTTGAGTAAAGGCGGTCCCCATGGAGAGTGCATCTCAGGCCAGTTCAGATGATCTAAAACTGCTTCAAAGAGGCGGAGTTGAATCTATTTGCCACGAGCAAGAACATGCATCGTCAGCTGTTCTTCTCACCGTCTCTCTCGGTTGCTTGGAGGGCATGCTTTATTGTCATGCTGGCCGGCAGCCAGGCTGTATACATTGCGGTGAAAATCCTGCCTCTAGTCTTAACTAAGATCAGGAAGGAGAGCGCGTCAGTGATCTATGTCACTCCGAACTGGCTGAGCCAGTCATGGTTTCCAGACATGAGGAAACTTCTGGTGGTCCCTCCATGGCTGATTCCCAACGGGAGAGACTAACTGTCTTAAGCAGGAGACATGGTCTGGTATCGTAGCCTAGAGCTGTGTGTAGAGCTGAAAGAGTTGTAAGATTGAGATGTCTAATCTACGAGACTTCTATATGCCTTAAAATGGCAGCTCTTTGTGCAATACTGTCGTGACACCAACCTCGACCCAAACAACTGTTTAACTTTCCTTGTTTAGTGCAGTGATGGGTTATTATTTTCATATGTTTATTCTCTACCTGTTGGCTATGGTCCCAGTATTGAATACTGTTTATTCTGCTCCTTTATGCAGTTATTTGGTGCGAACTTGACATTTTTCGTCCTTTCGGAACGGATTTACTGTTGGTTTTATTAAGAGACTGGTGCTGAGCCATACTAATTGTTGCCTGTTAAGGCTCGGATTCTGAAATATTGTTGCCTGCTCTGCCTTATATACCCTTTAGAGCGGTACCTGCTGATGCCTAATTTGCATACAATAAGCCAGTTTACCTGCACTGGTGTGAGCCAGTTAAACTTCAGGGAGAACTTTCTAAAGTGGATGGTCTGCAGTGTCTCATTCCCGCTCTCAGGGAACTGAGGGTACAACCGTAACCAAAGACATTTTTGCAAAACTTGGCTACATTCCTCTGGTTCGGCTTTAAGAGTCCAACGTATTTTCATAAGCGTCTAATATTGCAGGAACTCTAATAATGCAGAATCCTACATTAGGTCCTATAAGATCAGACAGCTATTCTATAACAAAAAGATTTTATTGTGGACATTATCGATAATGTCAACTAATCGTTTCAGTCCTACAGACCTGCCCCTAAAATAAAACTATGTAAAGCTGCAGTCATGCAATCTCGCTTAAAGAGAATAAGAGAATCCATTTACCGCTAGGAAATATCTGTAGTCCCACCACGTCCGACTTATTTTGTTGACGACACTCTGTAATTGGACGGACCTGTCAGTAAAGTGTTCTTCCCTCTCCACAACGCATATTTATTCATCTTCATGATCTTTCGGGTGTGTTAGAGTCACGCAGGCGTGGAGGATGCTCTGGGAAACAGCGTGCTGCTGGTAAGTGGGCTCTCAGATGAGACTGGAGACGCGGGCCGTTCTTCACCAATTCGACTCCGCACCCTAATCAGACTGCTCTTCAACAAACACCACGCGTGAGTTCTATCAACAGCCAATTTTGAATTCTGTTAAGGGGGGGGGGGGGAGGGGGATGAGAAAAGTGGTGGTTGTGGGTCTGCTAAATAAATGGCATGTTCCTATTTGCCTTCTTATAAGCCTTTATAAGAAAAATAAATATGACATTAAAAATTAATTACTCGTACTGCAATATTACTTTTTTTTTTTTAGATCAGGGATCCGCATAATGTTCCTTTCTCCTTGTGGAAATTTTATTATGGTTTTAATTGTATTTATTTTGCCTTCTGATGCTATATTAGTTCATTAATGTATTAGTGTACAGACAAATGAGGATTACCTTTCAAACGATATATAAATGATGATAAAAGACAAATGGACGTTTCTTTGAAATGAAGAAGAAAAAAATAAATAATTATTTGTCTACTTTTGGTTTTAAATTTCCTGCATCCTGATCGAACTTTTCTCTTTCTAATCGATTTGACCTTTTTGTTCTCTCAGTTTTCTTGCTGACCGCCGTCACCACGCTTATACCGTTCTGTTGGTTGTATTAGATGTTGAACTGTGTTTATTATTAAATACGATACGGGTACAACGTACCCAAACAACCCCAGACTTACGATATATCGCCGTAGGAGTTATGATACCCGAAAAGTACGTTCATTTCTTGGAAAAAAAAAAATTTGTGGCTAAAGAAAACGTGACGTCAGTGTGATTTTATTGTAACAGGAATCTACAGCCACCTCGTAATTATTAGTGTTATTAGTGATAACATCCTTTCTCTAAGCCACCTTGTTGCAACTTTTCCTTAGCGTGTTTTGCTCTATTAATATCCTGTGTTATCATTATGACTGGAAAACGACCTGCTGGCAGGACAAAAAAGAGGAAAAAGCTATTAGTTTTGAAGAAATATTGAAGATAACCACTAAACGGGAAGATGGCATGTCTGTAATCATGCCAGCGTCTATGGGGGCATACCATCATAGCGGTACACCTAAATCTACTTACGGTATTTTGGCTTACGATTGGTTTTCCTGGAACAGAACTCCATCTCAAGTTGTGGATGGTCTGGATTCAAAATTATGTCTGTGCCATTATTTAGAGGGACGATCTCCAACCCCGGGCTGCTTTACACGATATGATAACCTGACCGCAAATTTGTTTATTATAATAATACTATATATTTATATATTTTTAGCTATATACTGTTACCGAACACAAAAAAGAGTCATTACAACACTGAATTCGAGTCGAAATACATTAGCGATTTATTTGTATACTATTGTGTAAAAACTTTTAACCTTGATTCAGCTGCATGTCTACAGTCTGTCATTTACTACGTGTCGTAATTCACATTTCTGTCTGTGCTTGAAAGGGTAAGAAACACGGCAGCTCAACACCTGTTACCTCATCTGGAGCGATCAGAAAACAAAAGGACGTCCCAGCCTGCTAAGGACAGCTCGGCTCTGGCAGAACTGCCGTCTCTCTACGACACCGACAAATGTCTGGACCTCAGACTAGACGACTCTAAGAAGTCTTACCTTAAGGTGAGTGTTAAATGTTTTAAAACTCTTTACTCTTTACAGACTAGGTATTGCTTCTATGATGCGTTCTGAAGTAGCACACACACACACACACACACACACACACACACACCCTTTGTGACCCAGTCTTATCGTAACGCTTAAGTCGATATACTTTAAGTATACTTTACGTCATGGGTTGTCTGTATATACTACAGTATTTGCACGGCAGCCATCTTAACGAGATTATTAATATTTTTTTTTATTTAAAGCTGGCGGTTTATATCAGATGTTATTAAATTGACTACAGAGTGACTAACAGGGACATACTGAAGCTGTGCATGTCCCACATTTTTGACTATAACTGCAAATAAGAAAAAAAAAAATCAGATTTTCCCAATCAAATAATCCAATTTGAGATGATAACAGATTGCAATAGTTTATTAATTGTATAACGTATCAGATAATTATATGTTTATACAGCCACATTGTGTCCCTGTCCCTGTCCCTCAGTAGCTTTTAACGAGTCTGTGTAATTAACCGAAATCATTCTTTTTCAGCGTTTATTACAGTTAATAATAAGACCTTCACATATTTTTACATATAAAGAGATGTTCGCAATATTAAACTGCTTTTACCAGCAATTTTGTTATGAAATTTATAGACTCGGTGTGTGTGTGTGTGTGTGTGTGTGTTGTTTTTTTTGTTTTGTTTTTTTGCACAGGTGGAGTGTGTAAATAAGCTCTACAGTATCTTTACCTCAGAGACGGTGGACACGGTCCTGCGCAGATCCGCAGCTGAGCAGCTTGTGGTTGTTTTGCAGGGTGAGAAACTTGTCAGGTTCTTCCCCTGACTCATCCACACACACACACACACACACACACACACACACTTGTGCTCTCAAACACTTAACGCTGTGAAACGTGTGCTCTGCAAACGTATAAATAGTGGATTATTTCTGGGTGCCGAGGCGAGAGTTTAACACACATTTTGCTAAAATGTCAAGCGTTTCGAAATTAAATTAGTTTTTTTTATAATTAACATTTAAATCGTTATTATATTATTTATTTTGAACATCATTCTATTGTAATAAGCATTTGCCTTTATATAGCGTTAGTTTGGCAGCTCGATTTGATTCAAGTTTAACTTAACATTAAATAGGTATTTTAGCGTTTAAGTATAAATTCTTGTTTTCCAGTTTAGCATATAGCATTTCTTAAAATAAGCTTTTAAATTGATTTATATAAATATATTATATATAAAATAAAAAATGTATATATATAAATGTAAAATTTATATATATAAATTTTAGCTTTTAGTAACCAGTGGAATACAGTGGAAACGTAGCACGTATTAGGTATTAGGGTTCGAATGCCTCTCCTTTACCAATTTTTGCCTTAAGAATTTAAATTTTTAGCAATTTTTTCCGTACGAACAAACCGCACAAAGCCAAATAAAACATTGGCTAAGTTGCACGTACATCCGATAGCCGTTCAAAACTTTCTGTCAGTGGAACCGAAGCGCATTCACAATTTTTTCGAATTTTGTCAGCAAAAGCTGTTTCAAAATGGTCGACTCACGATAAATTTTTTTTTTTTAATACACGTTTTTCTTTTTGGGTTGACATATTGGTGGTATCCGTCTATTTATTTCATTATTTACTTGAAATAACAATTTTATTATTGGAAATTAGTGATACTGGTCATATTTTAGGTGGCTGGAATGGATTAACTACATGAATATTCCCAGTTGTTTTAAGATCTTGTCTCTAGAACGAGAACTCGGTTTATTATTATTACGTTTTTTAACTTCAAGTTAAAAAAAAAAAAAGAGGAGCTGTTAGCTATTATCACAGAAAGTAACTTGATTCACGGGCCTTTATCCGTTACTGTTAATGAATGCGTTTTAAAATCCGTCGCCGGGGCTTTGTCTTATTAACTTTAATAGGCGGCTGCATGAACAGTTATGACCTGCTGTTATAATAAACGATAACACGATGCTCGATTTGCAGCACTTCTGTTCTAGCTCAGTGTAACTAGAATGGGATAAAAATCGGACAGATTAAGATGGCCTGGTTTATAGAGGTTAAAATAATCACAGTGTTTTAAATCAGTAGATCAGATCATGTTGACTAAAATATAATTTTACTTATTTTATTTTATTTTTTTAGATACTGCAGTACACGCCGTGCTAAAGCAGCAGGGACTGGCGGAGAAGCTCGTCTCTTTGATTACAGAAAGCGTGAACAGCCAAGGAGGGGTAACGTCACAAAGCTCTCATTTTTCCTATAACTTCCTTGATGTAAACCCAAACGCTAATTGGAACGACATTTCGAAGAGATGTGAGTACGGCTCCGCTTTGAGCTCATGATGTCAGTAAGGAGTTTGTCAGTTGTAATTAGCCCGTGTTGCATGGTGAGGACCTCCCTAAGCCTAACGCTGCCAGAGTTGCAGAGTGTTTTGCCCTGCTAATGAGACTAATTACAGGGAATAATGTTTCACTCTGTTTCTGGCAGTTACCCTTAGAGAACCATCAGTTAGCCGCTGCAGCTACTTCCTGCTTTTATAGAACGTTAGGCTATCACACATGCTGCCTATCGCTACGTGTTTCTCTTCATGTTATAGAGTCGATCTGTAATTAAGCATGGAAATGAGTAGGATGGACAAGGAAAAGGTTGGAGGTTTGAAGTGAATGCCGGCTGTATAGTTTAAAATAAAATGGATTATTTTCATTGGAAAAATGTCTTTTTATGTCTTGTAAAGAAATTTTTGCTTTCAACTTGTTTATTTGTCTATCTATCTATATATCTAGCTATCTGTCTATCTCTCTATATTTCTGTATCTAACACATTTTTAGATTGCTGTTATAGATCGTGATCAGCTCTGGGGAAATAGTGTGAGCACTAAGTCTAAGGTGTGTTTAGACCTAATCGGAAAATTGTGGTTTTTTTCCGAGCACCACCAAGCTGGGCCCCCTAAGCAAGGCCCTTAACCCTTAACTGCTCAGTGTGATTAAAAAAAAAATAGATAAATGTGATTCGTTTTGGATAAAAACGTCAAAGCTGTTGTAAATAATTTTTCTAATAACTGTGTGAATTTTTATTGGATACCAGATTTTTTTTTCTTCGTATATAAAGTAACCATTGATTTAAGTGTAACATTTGAAGATGCGTTAATTGTTAACACGACATCGTTGTATTGTGTTTTTCTCTCCTCCCGCAGCCCGTCGAGCGTCTGTCCGAACCGAGCGTCGCGATGCTAAGGAAGTTAGTGTATGCCGATCCGTCACTGCGTCACACGCTGGCTCAGCGAACAGATTTCCTGCTCATTCTGCTCAGAGGTACAAACCACAACGTGTTTAGTCTACATCCTTGATCTTAACGGTTAAGAAGGTTCCAGGTTCGTAACCCCTTCGGTGGTCTTTTTCGGTGTGGAGTTTACATGTTCGGGTACTCCAGTTTCCTCCCACAGTCCGAAAACATATGTGATGGACATGAACATGGATGATTGCATGATTGGATGAATGGATGGTTGGATAGATGGATGGATGGTTGGATAGATGGATGGATGCACGGTTGGATGGATGGATGGATGCACGGTTGGATGATGGATGGATGAATGGATGGTTGGATAGATGGATGGATGCACGGTTGGATGGATGGATGGATGCACGGTTGGATGGATGGATGGATGCACGGTTGGATGGATGGATGGATGCACGGTTGGATGGATGGATGGATGCACGGTTGGATGGATGGATGCACGGTGGATGGATGGATGCACGGTTGGATAAATGGATTGGATGCACATGATGGATGCACGGTTGGATGGATGGATGGATGCACGGTTGGATGGATGGATGGATGCACGGTTGGATAAATGGATGGATGCACGGTTGGATAAATGGATGGATGCACGGTTGGATAGAATGGATGGATGCACGGTTGGATAGATGGATGGATGCACGGTTGGATGGATGGATGGATGGGATAAATGGATGCTCGATGTACGGTTGGATAAATGGATGGATGCACGGTTGGATACGGTTGGATGGATGGATGGGTTGATGGATGGATGCTCGGTTGGATGGACGGTTGGATAAATGGATGGATGCACGGTTGGATGGATGGATGGATAAATGGATGGATGCACGGTTGGATGGATGGATGGATGGGTGGATAAATGGGATGCACGGATGGATGGATGGATGGATGGATGGATGCTACGGTTGGATGGATGGATGGATGCACGGTTGGATGGATGGATGGATGCACGGTTGGATGGATGGATGGATGCACGGTTGGATGGATGGATGGATGCACGGTTGGATGGATGGATGGATGCACGGTTGGATAGGTGGATGGATGGATGCTCGGTTGGATAGGTGGATGGATGGATGCTCGGTTGGATAGGTGGATGGATGGATGCTCGGTTGGATAGATGGATGGATGCTCGGTTGGATGGATGGATGGATGCTCGGTTGGATTAATGGATGCACGGTTGGATAGATGGATGAATGCACGGTTGGTTGGTTGGATGGATGGATGGTTGGATGCATGGATGGATAGATGGTTGAATGATCTAAAACTAATTATTTAAGAAAAATAACATGATTATACCCCATCCCCCCCTGCCTTAGCTTTTTTTGCTGCTTTTTGAATGTTGTCTGAGAACGTAGTTTTTCTCCATCGTGTCTTTTTCTTAGCTTCACTTCTGATGAAGGTCCATCAGCGAGACGTGACCGAAGCCGCAGCGCTGATGTGTTTCCTGCTTTTTGATGAGATCGCGACAGTGGATGTGGGGTGCGTACACCTGTCTAGGGATTTCCATCAACTCGAAATAATACTCACTGATGCACTGCAACAGGTTCTTAATGACTGAAGGGTAGTTCACTTGAGTTACTGGCTAATTGTTGTGGTAGAAAGAAAATACAACTTCTTTTAGAGGGTTTGGTTGTAGAAAAATAAAGTTTTTCGAAAGCGTTATCCAAAAAATAAACAATTGAGTATAGAGTGACGTTTTATTCTGTTACTTCTTTTAGTAGGAATTTAGAAAACTTCACTTTGGCAGTAATTTGGCTTTTACTATTTAACGTCAGGTAAAACAATCCCTAGATTAGTTGCGTAAATTAAATGTGCATTCAGTGTGCAAGTGTGCAAATACGGCTGCGTTTACACTGTAGATCTTAATGCCCAATTCCAATTTTGTGACTATATCTGATTTTTTTTTTTTTTTTTTTTTTTTTTTTTTTTTTTTTGGACGACTGGCTGACATCATCTTGTAAAACTGACCCTTATCCAATATCTGCATTTACACTATACACAGCAAAACAACCCAATGTAGACGCACTGACCGGAAAAGACGCGATAATCAATAAACGCAGTCAACCGAAACAAAATGATTCTTCAGTTTTTTTAATTATGGCTCCATATTTAAAGGTCGGCAAAACGATGAATCTATTTAGGAGGAAAGTAAAATTAGAAAAAGTCTTTGTTGCAGCCTCACCAAATGTATCTTTAATCACAAAGTTATAGATATTTTTTTTTTTTTTTTTTTTTCTTTTTTGATATTGTTTAATTTTTTTCATGCTTACAGAAAAAAAAAACAGATTGTAAGTGAATAAAAATAATAAATAAAATACAGAGTTGTGCCAAGTTGTATATTAAACGCTGTTGGTGTCCAGCTGAGTTGACGTCACGCACCACAATTCATTATACAGTGACGTATCCGATCCATATCTGATTGAGGCCTGAAAAAAGCAGCATCCATGTGAATTTTTTTTCCTTTTCTCCTGATTGCCGTCTTATCCGATCTGTGCCACATTGGAAGAAAAAAAAAATCTGAATTTGGTCACTTGATACATGCAGGGTAAATGTGGCCTATAAGACCCCTGGATAGACGCTGGCCCTGTTTACAGTACACTGTGTTTGTAATCCTGTAAAGATGTGAGCTGTATCACTTTATTGCACTAGTTATGGGTGTTTAGTTTGCTCTTAAATATTCTGTAAAAGTCTTGTAATAAGGACTGGTGAGAGTTTTGTAGTATAGTGTGACCTTCCAGTCTTTTTTCTGAGAAATTACCTTAAGACCAAGCGGACTGAGTCATGTCATATAAAGGGATTTTATTTAATCAGTACGTGAAAAGGTTAATCCCACCCCTCCCCCAAGGTTGGCCTTTTATTCTGGTTAAGGTGTTTACACGGAGCATTTTTAATCCTGGTTAGGGTCACTGGACTTTTAAAAGTTAATTGTGATCGGAATAGAATACTCCATGTAAACACTGTCCAATGTGTTAACTAGGTCCTCTCCTAAGGACAGTAAGTGCTTTAACTTGATTCTTTTTAATTTGTCATCAGCGGTGAAAAAGCGGACACGGATACAGCCTTTACTCCGTTCTCTCTGCCGGTCTGCGTGATCAGACAGTAAGTGGAAACTGTAATATAATACATTTTATATATATGTATATATATAATATGATATAATAAGAGTAAGAGATAGATAGATATAGATAGATAGATAGATAGATAGATAGATTTAAATTATAATATATGTATATAATATAAATATAATATAATTTCAATTTATAATATAAATTGTTTGCCCCCCCCAGTTGATTTTATATGTTTGCCCACCGACACAGAAATGATCAGTGTTTAATTTTAATTGTAGGGAAACAGAATAACCACAAAAACATCCATTTGAAAAAAGTTATACATTGATATGCGTTTTAATGAGCTAAAAAAAAATAATTATTCGACCTCTTGGTTAAACAAGACTTGTTACCTGTTGGTAATCACAAGGTCACGAGGTCAGACTAAACAACAAAATTTAGTTTTATTCAATGGATTGATTTCTAAATATCTAATCAACTAGGGGACACTAAGAACACTAGCGGAAGTGGTGGCTCATGGTTAAGGTGTTGGACTATCAACCTGAAGATTGACGGTTCGATTCCCAGCTCCACCAAGCTATCACTGTTGGGGCCCTTAACCCCTAATTGCTCAGTTTTATAAAATGAGAGATACTGTATGTAAGTCGCTTTGGATAAAAGCAGCTGCCAAAATGCTGTAAATGTAACACAGATGTAACTAATCCCAGTAAAAATCACATGAAGAGACGGTGAAGACGTGAAGTCTTAAACTGCTTATGGCATTTCACGTTCCTACACATTCATAATTATTCTTCTGTTTAGAATTTACATCCACGTAGTCAATTTTCTACCTCCGCATAGTCCTAAAATGTTGTTTGTTCCTTTTTGTGCAGGTATAATCTACCGTTCCGCGCTGCATCTCACCACGCCGTGAGCCCCAACCGCATCGTTCTGCCTCTCTATACCGAGCTGACGGAGCTGAGAGCTGCCAAGGAAGCGCTGAGCTTCAGCTGGAACCGAGCCTGGCACTGCGGCACCGACAAGATGCTCACGCGCCGAAGAGACACCACCACCCTCACACCCGAGTAAGACAATGCATGTTGTGTATAATGTGTATAATGTGTGTGTGTGTGTGTGTATATATATATATGATGTTTAAAAGAGCAAGAGATTTTTTCTACAGTATTTGCCTAACTAACCCAGTTAATCAAGTTAACCCTTTAAATTGCACTTTAAGGTGAGGATTAGTATCTTGCAAAACAGCTAGGAAAATAATATGTACCATCATCATGGCAAAAGAAATTAGTTTAGACTTGAGTAAAAGAATTGTTCATGCTCACAAAAGAGGGAGAAGGAAATAAACGTTTATCAAAGCGTTTTAAGTGTCAAGAACTGCTGTGAGAAGTATTAACAAGATGTTTAAAAAGACCCTCACGGTGAAGAACAAGACTGAAAACTTTGGAAAGAAGACTAGTAAGAGAGGTTTCCTAAAGACCCAAGAGCAACTGCCAGGACACTAGTGAATAATTTAGCAAAATCATGTATTGATGTATCAATGAAGACAGTCACTAGAGCCTTGCACAGGAATGGACTCTGAGGTTGCAGACCAAGAAAGACTCCATTTCTGAAGAAGAAACTCCTACAAGCTAGACTGAAGTTTTCTAGGGACAACCTGGGGAAAAATGATGCATACTGGAAACATGTCCTCTGGTCAGATGAGACAAAACTAGACCTTTTGGCTCTAGTTTGGAGAAAGAAGGGAGAGGCGTTCAACCCAACGAACACCGTTCCCACAGAGAAACATGGTGGTGGGAGTATAATGCTGTGGGGATGTTTTAGTGCGTTTGGAACTGGGAATCTTGGGGTAAAGGAGCCTTGAAAAAGAAAGACTAAGAGAAGATTTTGAGAGACAACCTCAGACATTCCTCAGACCTCATGTCTTCCAGCACGATAACGACCCAAAGAATACCGCACTTGAGTGGCCTGCACCAAGCCCAGACTTAAATCCAATAGAAAATCTATGGGTCCCAATAAAGTCCCGAGTTCATGCCAGAAGACCATCAGATCTGGAGGAGCTTGAGAGATTTGCTAAGGAGGTATAAGCTTCCACTTCTCAGGAGACATGCTTAAAAAAAAAAAAAATTGTTGAGAACCACAACAAACAACTAACGGCTGTTATCAAAAGAAAGGGATACCCTATTGACTATTAATATCAGAGGGGTAATAATTTTGTCCTATAGAATTCTTTTTATTCTTTGTTTCACAAACACTTCAAGCTTCCTAAATGAATCATGGTTAGAAATGCTGTGTGGAAAAAAAATCTCCTACGTTAAACAGCACTTGGGAATTATATAAAAAATTAATAAAAGATAATAATGTTGTCTTCATCTGTATTTCACATTGTAGGTGTAGCAACGGCACACACTGATGTGTGTGTGGGATGGTAGTGCATGAGGAGTGCATCTTAGTCTGTGATTAATTACACACATCATTTCTTTCTGCACTTTGTAGAAGTGTGTGTAGTGTAGAAGTGTGTGTAGTGTCTGGAGCTCATTATTCATCCACAGTGAGATGTGTTCTATACACAGAGCCAGCGTTTATTGCCAAACTGCACACATTTGTTAGCAGGATTAATTTAGGTGCCTAATGAGCTGTCTGTCTCTCTCTGTCTGTCTTTCTGTCTGTTCCTTTATTCGTCTCTCTTTCAATCTGTCTGTCTGTCCATCTATCTGCCTTTTCTGTCTGTCTGTCTATCTGCCTATCTCTGTCTATTTGCCAATTTTCTCTCTGCTTATCTCTGTCTGTCTGTCTGTTTCTTTTTCTGTTTGACTGTCTGTTTGTCTGATCAACAGACAGACAGTCTGTCTATCAGTCTGTCTGTCTGTCTAAAATGGCATTATATCAAAATTCTTAGCCTGTTTTACGTCGGCTCAGAGAGTTTATCTCTTCGCGTTTGTTTCCGTCTTCAGGTTTCACGCCGATCTGGTGATGACAGACGCTCAGGTGGTCTCAGTGCGTGTGAGCGACGCGGAAGCAGGGCTTCAGGAGTGCATTACTGCAATCCGCTCAGCCGGTTCGCACACCGGGGTCACCCTCGCTCTGACCAGAATGCACTTATATCTCCTGACTGATCAGCTGGCCCTTAAACACAACACTTACTCCGCCAGGAGCACCCTGCAGAAACTCAGCTGGTGTGGCGCTGTGGAGAGGTCCGCACCCACTCTCTCACACACACACACACACACACACACACACACACATACACACCGGATTTAATTATCAGCTTCTCTGTTAAACTCATGATCTTTCTCATGATTTTCCACATCAATGTGCAGATTTCTCCAAGTGAAACCCGCATGTCCAGAGGACGAGATGCTGCTGGCGGACGTCATATCCTTCCTAAACACGTTCTTCCTGCAGCATCAGGCTGGTTCAGATGATCAGGAGCTGAAATGGCTTCTGGAGTTACTTCTGAAGCAGGTTAAAGCTCTAATCGCATGAACTGCTGAGATAAACTGAGGGAGATTAAGGGGAGTTTGGAGGAAGTGACTAATGCAGTGTGTGTGTGTGTGTGTGTGTGTAGGACACACGCGTCCTTTTAGACCTGCTGCTTGATGTTCAGACGCACACAGACCCTTCGAGACGCACGCCGAGTCAACATCATGGACATCAACTGCAGAGAGAACTGTGCTCGCTGTTTAACACACTGCTGCTGCGTCTCACACACACCTCAGACAGGTCCCATTTCTCTCCTTCTCTTTCTTTTTCTCCCGCTCGTTCTCTTTTACTCTCTTTCTTTTGCTGCTTGTCTTCTTTGTTATATCTATTCTATTGCTTTCATCTAGAATCTCCGTCTGTCTCTCTCGTTCCCTTTTTTTATGTCTTTTTCCTCTCTTTAATTTAGAATCTCCTTCCCTGTCTCTCTCTCTCTCTCTCTCTCTCTCCCTCTCTATCTACGTTTTATGTCAGTTTTCTTTCTTTTATTCAGATTCTCTCTCTCTTTCTCTCTTTCTCCTCCCTTCATATACCTGCATTCTCTCTTTCCTTCCTTTATATATCTGCATTTTCTCTCTCTCTCTCTCTCTCTCTCTCTCTCTCTCTCTCTCTCCTCCCTTCATATACCTGCATTTTCTCTTTCCTTCCTTTATATATCTGCATTTTCTCTCTCTCTCTCTCTCTCTCTCTCTCTCTCTCTCTCTCTCTCTCTCCTCCCTTCATATACCTGCATTTTCTCTTTCCTTCCTTTATATATACTATATATCTGCATTTTCTCTCTCTCTCTCTCTCACAGACACACACACTCTTGCTCTCTCTCTCTCACTCTCTTTCGCTCTCACTCTTACTTCCTCTCATTCTCTCTCTCTTACACATACACACACACATATACTCTTGCTCTCTCTCTCTCTCTCTCTCTTTCTCTCTCCCATTCTTGCTTTCCCTCTCTCTCTCTCTCTCTCTATCTCTCTCTTTCTTTCTCTCACTCTTGCTCCTTCTCACACTCTCTCTCTCTCTCTCTCTCTTTCTCTCCGGTATAGGATGTGTAAGCTCCTGTCTGGACCGTTAGCCTCAGAGTTTGCTGTCGGTCTGCTGCAGTGTCTTCGCGTTTCAGACGCCCCCCGTTTTTACGGCCTTCCCTGTCTGGAGCGTTCCCTACGCAGCATGACGCACAGCACCGCTCTGCCCGGCTGGAGCACCCACACCAGCAGCTTAGAGCCACACACACTCTGCCGGAGATACCTCAGCAGCCTGCTGGAGGTGGATCATCTGTGATTGTTCTGGTTTAAAAATATGGATATTCAAATATTAAATTTTATTCGACTTATCATACAAAATTAATTTCCGTTGTTTTTTTTTTTTTTTTTAGGTCATTTCCTCTTTTTATGTAGAGTGGGGCGGGAACGCCATGTCCTTCATGGGGAAAGGAGTGACCAAGAATGCAGTGATCGCTCTGCTTCATCTGTCGCATGAGATGATGACTGAGATCAAGGAGAAGGTATTAAAACCTCGCTTTCTAATCACCTCCTCCTCTTACAGGCTGTTTTTCCAGCACAGCCGCCTGTAAAGATCTGAAATGTTATTCAATCTGACATTTACACTCAAAGATCCCCAGAGATACTGTAATATTAATGAACAGACACAAACGGCAGCACACCATTATATTCCAACTTCAATACTCAGACTTACTCACCAGGCAGGTCAGTGTGTGTGTTTGGAACAAGAACGAGTTTTTTTTAATGCCAAGTGTGCTTAGAAATAAAAAATAAAAAAAATTGTTAATATTTATTGAGAAAAAATACTTAACATGTGCTTTATTACATGACTTGGGAATTCATGGCAGTGAGATTATTTTGCTGACTGGAGGTTAACCAGCAGAATACCAGAAATATGTGTATAACCAGCGTATAACCACAATGTAGCCACTATATAAATAGACTATAACCTCTATATAACCACTATATACCCAGCGTGTAGCCACTATATAACCAGACTATAACCTCCATATAACCACTATATACCCAGCGTGTAGCCACTATATACCCGACTATAACCTCCAAATAACCACTATATACCCAGCGTGTAGCCACTATATAACCAGACTATAACCTCCATATTACCACTATATACCCAGCGTGTAGCCACTATATACCCGACTATAACCTCCAAATAACCACTATATACCCAGCGTGTAGCCACTATATAACCAGACTATAACCTCCATATAACCACTATATACCCAGCGTGTAGCCACTATATAACCAGACTATAACCTCCACATAACCACTATATACCCAGCGTGTAGCCACTATATAACCAGACTATAACCTCCATATAACCACTATATACCCAGCGTGTAGCCACTGTATAACCACTACATAATAGCATATAAACCGCATTTAACCACCATAAAATCTGCGTATAACCACTATAAAACTGGTGTGTAGCCACTATATTACCACCTTATAATCAGCATCTAACCACTTTATAACCTCCGTATAACAGTATAACCAGCTTATAACTGCTTTATAACATTTGTATAACTTTCGTATAACCACTTTATAAGGCGGTAATATGCTGTTATATGAAGATTATAAAGAGGTTATATAGAGGTTATAATCAGCATATAACCACTTTATAACCTCTGTATATCAGCAAGTTACCCCCTTTTAACCTCTGTAAACCATCTTATAAGCTTAGTATAATCACTGTTTAATCACTGTGTAATCAGAATTATACCAGCATATTAACAATTTAAACCAGAGTATTTTTATTATTTTTAATAATAATTTTTTTCTGTGTGTGTATGTGTGTGTGTGTGTGTGTGTGTATGTGTGTGTGTGTGTGTGTGTGTGTGTGGTGTGTGTGTGTGTGCACGCTTCCTCTCTAGGACTGGATGTCTCTCTGGTCTCTCGGGCCTGAACAGAGTGCCGATGACCCATGTTCAGCGCAGTTGGGCCTCGCTTGGTTAATCCCGCTGTGGGTGGATCGCGACCCAGAGGTGAGACACGCAAACACACTCGAGTGTCTTTATATTTGACATCCGAATTGTTTTGCAAAGTAAGAAATAAACACGCTCTCGGCTGGGATATGAATAAATGGGTGTTGGGTTGCCAGATTTTTTGGCACAGTTATCGTATAAGCAGACGAGTGAAAAATGAAAGGGAAGTCAGGTTTTTGGAGGGTCCCCCCCGTATAAGGACAGTGGTGGTGAGACGGATGACTGGAAGCTACCAAGCTGCATGATGAGGATCTTGTTGTCTGAACAGCAAAGTTTTTAGCGGAGCTTTGATGATCAATAAAGAGCATAACGAGCACAAAGCAACGCCACAGTCAGTGTTTTCCAAGTTTGGTGTGTGTGTGTGTACATGTGTGTGTGTGTGTGTGTACATGTGTACATGTGTACATGTGTACATTCAGGTGCGTTGTGCCAGTCTGGCGCTGGGTGCGGCTCTCTCTTCTCTAGAAAGCGGCTGTGTGATGTTGTCGAATAGCTGCCAGAACATCTCAGGCGGATTGTGGGCGACGCTGATTAACATCCTGCTGGAGAGACAGGAGTGCAGCATGGTGCGCAGAGAGGTAAGCACACACACACACACACACACACACACACACACAGATATATATTCACTCTCTCAGTCTCTCTTACTGTTTGTCTTCACACTTTGTCTGCCTTCCTCACTGTCTGTCTTTTACTTTTTCAGTCTTTCTACTGTCTTTGTCTGTCTCTCTTCCTGTCTATCTTTTAAGCTCTCAGTCTTTTTTTTATTGTCCGTTTTTTACTTTCTCCACCTTTCTTGTCTGTCTTTTAATCTCTCCATCTCACATCTTGTCTGTCTTCCACTCTTTCTGTCTCTTTTCCTGTCTGTCTTCCACTCTTTCTGTCTCTTTTCCTGTCTGTCTTTCACTCTGCCTCTCTTACTGTCTGTCTTTCGCTCTTTTTGCCTCTCTTACGGTCTGTCTCTTGCTGTCTGTCTTTTACTCTCCATCTCTCCTCGGTCTGTCCACCTCGTTTACTGTCTGTCTTTCCTTTTTTATATTCCTCTTTGTCTCTGTCTCACACTTTCTCCATCTCTGTTTTTGTCACTTGTTGCATGTCTCTCTCAAAAACTCTGTTCTTCTTTCTTTCTTTCTTCTCTTCTTCTTTGCTTCTTTCTCTCTTCTTTCTCTCTCCTCTCTCTCTCTCTCTCTCTCTCTTCTCTCTCTCTCTCTCTCTCTCTCTCTCTCTTTCTCTCTCTCTCTCTTTCTCTCTCTCTCTTTGCCCCTCTCTCTCTCTCTGCCTTTCTCCTTTTTTGCCTCTCTCTTTTGCTGTCTCGCTCTTCCTCCCTCTCTCTTTCTCTCTCTTCCTCTCTATCTCCCTCTTTGCCCCACCCTCTTTATTTCTCTTTTTTCCCACCTGGAACATGTATTAAAGTTGGAATGAGAGTAGAGAGTAGAATGTTAGGGATTTTAGCTTTTTTTTTGTTTTTTTTTGTTTTTTTTTTTGGTTATTCTGCTCCAATCGTTCCACTTGTTTTTGGATTCCATTTTGCAGACACTTGCAGTTTTTTGCAGCAAGATGGCAGCATTGCTGACTAAAGCACTTTGTCTCTCGCTCTCTCTCCCTTCCTCCGTCTCTCTCGTCTGTCTCTCTCTTTCTCTCTCGCTCTTTCTACTTAGGCAGCGTTTCTTCTACAAAACCTGCTCGTGATGCCGATGCCCGCCAACAGCGCTGAGGCCAAACGCAGCTTCTGGCAGGTAGGTGAACTGCGGGAGGCTGGAAATAAAGCCGGGGTTTTGGACACCAACATCAAGTGGAGTGGATTCAAGCAGATAGTCAGACACCATGAGTGTTTCCACCACACCGACTTCCAGAAGTCAAACACTCTTCTCCAACGAGTGGCATGTGCTTTACAACAGAGCTTCAGCTGAACACACACACAGAGCAATGTTTTTCATCCAAACCCACACACACACATTTGTTAACTAAAAATAACCCAGTCTTCTATGCGTAGAAAAATATTTTATAAGTGGTTTAAATGTTCTTTTTTATTTACTTTAATGCCAATCTCTCTCTCTCTCTCTCTCTCTATCTCACCGTCTCTCTCTTATTGTCTTTTTCTCGCTGTCTGTCTGTCTCTCCCACTCTCCGTATCTTTTTCTGTCTCTTACTTTCTCCATTTGTCTGCTTGTCTCACTTTGTCTCTGCTATGTCTGTTCACTCTGTCCATCTGTTATTGTCTGTCTCTTACTCTGTCCATCTGTAATTGTCTGTCTCTCACTCTCTCCATCTGTCTTTTACTTTCTCCGTCTGTCTTTTTGTCTCACTCTCTCCATCTGTTATTGTCTGTCTGTTACTCTCTCCTGTCTCCTTTTTTACTCCTTCCTGTTCACTTTCTTTTTCTTACTCTCACTTTTTACACTCCTTCTGTCCATCATCCCCTCTCTTTTTCTCTCTCTCTCTCTCTCTCTCTCTCATTTTCTACATTTTTCTATTTGATTCTCTCTCTCTCTCTCCCGCTCCAGAGTCCGTGTGTTCATGATGAAGGGTCGGGTGTGGCGTTGGTGGGGCTTCCGGCTCTGCAGGCGCTTCTGTATCACTGCCATTTCTTTGATCATGTGGGTAACATGGTGAGAAGCTGCTACACAGGGCGATACACTCCCACACACTCATGGCCCATCAGCACCTCTGCGGGTATGCACCTGTGTGTGTGTGTGTGTGTGTGTGTGTGTGTGTGTGTGTGTGTGTGTGTGTGTGTGTGAGAGAGAGAGAAAGCTCCCTGCTACTCTTCACATGACCCTGTTCTCTCTATTTAATTATAGCAGATTAGTTTACCTTTCTGTCGCGATTAAATCCATTCGATTATAAACTGATTTAATGGCCTTAAACATAATTACAGCTAATCTTATTACCAGGATGTAGTTATGCAAATGATTTCCTGCTAAAGTTACACAGTTATTACATCATTTAATGAATAAAACCAATTCTAAATGTGATTCGACATGTAGAAAGTGCTCAGTAGGGGTGGGGGTGTGTGTGTGTGTGTGAAATAGATAATGATGACCCTATGAGGCAGTGGAGAGGCAGTACAGCTGTGCTGAATCACACACAGGGTTCAGGATCCATCTCCACCTCCAGCACCTTTGTGGGTTTATTTACAATTTTAGATCCTATTATTATTATTATTATTATTATTATTATGATATTTGATTATCTTTGAATATATTTGTAATTTATTTTTCTTGTAGTTAACTCTGTGTGTGTGTGTGTGTGTGTGTGTGTGTGTTGCCCAGCTGCCAAGTGACACTCGTTCTCCCGTCCTTTCCTCCTCTGCCGCAACACAGGAGCCTTCACTCAACAGACTCGACACACAAGGTCCCCCCCCCACAGACACACACACACACACACACCACACACACACCTTTCCGATAAACTGATGTTGATTTTTATTTATGTGAACGATAATCGATATGAAGAACCGATAATGTTATTTAAAGCACTGCTGTCATTTTTACCTCATCCAACAAAGAAAACAACGCGACTCTTATTTCTTATTCAATAAAAAAAAGGATTTAAAATAAATTTATTAAAAAAAATTGTTAAACTTTTGGCACGATATCTTTGTACGTAGTGCAGCAAACATATATTGTGAGTTCCATCCAGGCATTTCCGGATTTCTACCACCTCCCTCCACCCCCCACCCCATCATTCTTTCACTTTTTTTTATCTCTCTCTATCTCTCATTTTGTCTTTCTTATTTTATGGTGATGATGGTGGTGATGGTAACGGTGATGATGATGGTGGTGATGATGATAGTAACGGTAATGACGGTGAAAGTAATGATGATGATGGTGGTGATGGTAACGGTGATGATGATGGTGGTGGTGAATGATGGTGGTGATGATGGTGGTAATGATAATAATGGTGGTGTTGGTGATGATGATGGTGGTGATGGTAACGGTGATGATGATGATGATAGTAACAGTAATGACGATGACGGTAATGATGATGGTAAAAGTGATGATGATGATGATGGTAATAATAATGATGGTAAAAGTAATAATGGTGATGCTGGTGGTGATGGTAACGGTGATGATGATGGTGATGATGATGGTGGTAATGATAATAATGGTGGTGTTGGTGATGATGATGATGGTGGTGGTGATGGTAACGGTGATGATGATGATAGTAACAGTAATGACGATGACGGTAATGATGATGGTGATGATGATGATGATGGTAATAATAATGATGGTAAAAGTAATAATGGTGATGGTGGTGGTGATGGTAACGGTGATGATGATGATGATGATGATGATGGTAATGGTGATGATGATGGTGATGATGATGATAATGATGATGATGTGCTTGGTTGTAGGTCAGAGCGACTCGGACACCTCAGACTCCCAATCATCTCCGGAGTGTGTAGCTGAATCAGGCTGCATCTCGGTAGTCACCCCTCACCTCCTGTCAGCCGTGTGTGGGTTACTAACCAACTTGCTGTGTGTTCTGCCGGAGTTTACACACACCGCATTCCGAGAGAACCACATCCTGCAAGGCCTGCTCAGGTCTGCACGCACACACACACACACACACACACACACACACACACACACACACCACACACACACACACACACACACACACCTCTTTGTTTTGTTACGTATAAAACAGTAATACAGCAATAATTAAAAAGATACCACTGAAGTATTGCTCTGTTATTGATTAGCGCACTCACACGAACACACTCTTAACTAAAACCACAAGATGCCCCCAGTGCAACTTTATTTCCTCTACAGTGTAATAGAATGTGTCAGGGGAAGGCAGAATCCGCACTATTGCCCTGTCCCAATATCCGCACTTGCACACTTTATGCCCGTCATTTTCGCGTTTCTGCTAAAGGGTGCAGGTGCACCCTCCGCTTCTCTGCACCGCCTACTTGTGCCCTTAATACACAATTTTTAAAGATATTACCCAAAATTCATCTGGTGGTGTGACGTTTCCAACCAATGAGTTAAAAACAAGGGGAAGAGTGTGAAAAAGAGTGTTTTTTACCATGGCAGGTTATGTCTGTACTGAGCATGCTCAGAACAAAGGAAACTGGTTGTTGGTTTGGTTACTGCCTGCTGTTTAACCCGTAGCCACATCCTTTACGTTCCTGTCTCTAATCAGCAAGACAAGTGGGCAGGGTGTTTTTGGGGTTTAGTGAGGATGAGCTGGAGGTTGTAGAGGTTTAGGATAGGATTAGGTATTAAATTGATTGTTACACCAGTGGAACCAGATGATATGAAGAAAAAAAATGAATGGTGTGTGTGTGTGTGTTGCAGTGTGTTGGGTGCATTGGAGATCGAGCGATGCCTTACCGAGCTTAACACACCCGATCTCATTCCTGCTGAGGTGGAGGATGTCAGGAGTCAGGTGTGTGATCTTATACATGCTGTCACACACACACACACACATACACACACAAACACTGCTGGTTTATTGTTTGTTAATGTCTCTCGATCTCTCTCTCTCTCTCTCTCTCTCTCTCTCTCTGTTGCAGGTGCTGAGCAGTGTGTGTTACGTGCGGAGTGTGTGTAAGCTGGTACAGGCGGACGTGGTGCTCAGTGAGGATTGTTTTTCCCAGTCAGAGTGTATTAAACCTCTGCTGAATTCCCTCATCTCCATCCTCACAATCTCTCCCACACAGCTCGGTAAACGCCTCCAGCTCTTCTTCCTCTCTTTCTTCTTCTACTACTGTCTAAGACATCATCTTCATTCCTTTATTCTTTTTTCCAACCCTCTTTATTCTCCTCTTTTTCCTCTTCTTTGTTTTTTTCTTGTCACGTTTTCCTCATTCATTGTCCTTCTCTTTTTCTTTATCTCTTTCTGCTGTCTTTTTTCCTTTAACTTATGTTTTTGTACTCGCATCTTTTTTTCCCCATCCTTTTTACTTTCTCTCCTCTTCCTCAATTGTCGTTTTAACCTTCCTTCTTTTTTCTGTAATCCTCCCTCCTTTATTTCTTTTGTCCTCTTTTTTTTTGTCCTGATATTTTGCCCTTTATATGTTCTTTCAGTTAATTTACCTTCATTTGCTTTTTTTTTTTATTTTTTTTAATTTTTTTTATTTATTCACAGAATTAATCGCTTTGACTTGTAAATGTATTCAAACCCCCAGCCTTCCCTGATAAATTCAAGTTCCTCTGTTACTCCTCAGATGTGAATACCCAGAGTGCATTGCTGCACACCTGGACAGATGTGTTTATGCTGCTGGCAAGCCTCCTCCGCAGGAACTACGCCGCATGCGTCCCACATGTGCGCGCGACCCTGGGGAAACGCTGGCAGCACCTCTCAGGTGAGCAGAGGAATGGGAGGATACATGATGTGAGATTAATGAGGGGAGGAAGCAAAGGATGAGAGCAAAGAAAGGATTTAGATTTTAGTGCAGAGAGATGAAGGAGGGTACGGCGTGAGAGACGACAAAGTGGAGGAAAGCACAAAGGATGCTTGGGGGGGGTGATTAAGGAGACGTAAAAAAAAAAAAAAAATGATGACAGGAGGGATGCGGTTCTGCAGGGGCAAACGGAAATGGTTATAAAAGATAAGAGAAAACAAGGGATAAACGATGAATGAAGATTAAATCATAAGAACGTGAGCAAAAAATGCTTTTAGGATAACAGAAGGAAAGATTATTTTAGGAAGAAATAAAACAGGAAAGAAAAAATGCAAAGAGATAGAAAGAAAAAATAAAGAAAAAAACTAAGTGGGCAAACGGTGGGAAGGAATAAATGAATGAATAAATGAACGAACAAGAGAGAGAGAAAAGGGATGCCGAAAGCAACGGTGTAAGCCATAAAAAAGGGGGAAAAGAATGTCAGCACACTGTAAAGAAAAAGAACGACAGTGGAAATGATGTAGAGGACAAGAAAACAGGATAGCAGTTGAGACAAGATGGAGAAAAGTGAGCAATTAATATGAGAAGGAAATAAAGGATGGATAAGTGGGAAGTGGTAGCTCAGTGGTTAATGTGTTAATTGATTGCCACTGCTGGGCCCCTAAACAAGGCCCCTAACTCTCAACTGTTCGTTTGAATGATAAAGAGAGATGGAGAGCGAAAGCGAGACAGATGTATGTCGCTCTTGGATAAGAGCTTCTACCAAATTCCACAGATAGATAGAATAATGGAAAATAGATGGATAGTGAAAAAATGTTGATGGGAGAAAATAAAGGATGTTATAGGTACCAAGATAAAAAAGAAGGAACATAAGAGTGAATCAAAAGGAACAGAGGATACTGGAAAAAGAAAAAAGCATAAGTATATGAAAGGGCTGGTAAAAAATAAATAAAGGAAAAAGAAGAGGATGCAGTTTGAAAGAGAGAGGGAAAGAGAGAGTTATGAAAGGAGGAGAAAAATTAATTAAGGAATGAGTTGTGAAAAAGTGACATCCATTATATAGGACAGAAATGGTGCAGAACACAAGAGACAATGAGGCATAAACAACTCATACGGAAGAGAAGAAGAAGAACAGGAGCGGCTCATTGGTTCGATGTATAAAAAGAAGATCAAAAGAGAAGGATGGAGAGCTAAAGCGATAAAGGCGAAAAGGAAGACGACCACAGGAAATTCCATAGAGGGGAAGTGAGCAGAGCGTTTAGGAGGAAGGAAGAGTGGATGAGTGGCACGAAGTGAGCCGTGAGGGGCAAAAAGGAGGAATAAAGTGATGGAGGGAGGGCAGGAAGCGAGGCGATGAGGGCTGATTGAGTGACAAGAAGTGGAAGCAGGAGAGGAAGAAAAGTAAGAGAGACAGCTTGTTATCTCTGGGTGGCTCGTGCGCCTGCTGTTTGTGACAGATTGAGATGGAGGGATGGGAAAGCAGAAAAGAGTGAAGAAGAGATCTGAATCTGATGGATGTGCGTGATGGTTCTGGAGCAGGTGGGCAGGCTGAACGCCCACTGCACCGCCTCCAGCGCTCCTCTGATTTTACCAAAAAAAAAACGTGTGACGGTTCATAAGCAGTGAATATGTGAGGAATAGAACACCCAGCATGCCGTGTATCAGAATGTTAATTATCATCCGAAAATTCCATGTGCTCGATTGTTTTATTGCACTTATACCACAGGACAATATTGAGATAAAAAAAAAGGAAAGATAGATAGTGAATAAATGGCGATGGAAAAGAAATAAAGCATAAAAAAGTGATATGTAAAAGTAAAAGAAAGGGAAAAAAATGGAAGAAAGACAAGAAAAGTCTGAAAGAAAGACAGAAAGGAAGTCGAAGACAGAAAGAAAGAAACAAGTAATAGATGAGTAAAAAAACTAATGAAGCAAAATAAAAAAACTTCTTTAAAAAAAAGGGCTAAGAAACAATGAGTTAAAGAGGAAGAGACAAAGCAAAAATAAGATGGAAAGAAAGAAGGTGAAATTAAGAAGAAGCAGCATTGGATAATAGATAAGTGAAAGAATAAATCCATAAAAAAGACAGTTCTGGGAAATAGTTGGAAAAGGAGAAAGAGAGAGGAGAAATTAAAGTTGAATTAGAGAAAAGGTTAGCGAGAGAGAGGAGAAATTAAAGTTAAATTAGAGAGTGAGAGACAGAGCGTGAGCAAAAGATAAGAATAAGAGTGGATACGTTTTTTTTTTTTTTTTTTTTTTTTTTTTCTTCAAATGCCAGAAAATGTGTATGTAATGTAAAAGTTTTTAAAGAACAGAACACAACAGGACAGACTCATTCATCCATCTGTGTTATAAACAGATGATTTCCTCTTGGAGATTATTGCTATATACTAAGCAATAATCTCTATATATATATATATAATGTGTATGTGTGTGTATATATGTGTGTGAATATACATATACGTATAGGCTTCTCCCAAAAGATAATAAGACGATGTACAAGAGGCATCATTGTGGGAAAAAATATTTCTCAGCCTCTATTTACATTTAAACAAAAAGTGGCATGTCCAAAATTATTCATACTCTTTGTCTATAGAAAAAGCCAAAGTTCTATACCATTCCAAATAGTCCAAACTAATCCTAATCCAATCCTAATGACCCTGATTCATTGGGAACAGCTGTTTTAATCAACTCAACGGGTGAAAAACAGAAGCTCTCTGCTGTTGATTTGTGGCCAGTCATGGCTAAGACAAAGGAGCTCACTGAGGACCTGCGGCTGCTATATAACTTTAGCAGGAAGATGACTTTATATCTTTCTGCTCTACTATTTAACCTCATAAAAGATTGCAAACTCCACGTCTTGCTGTATGTTCGGGAAATAACATGCTAGCTCGCGGCTGCCGCACAGCAGGTGACAAATGTTAATTGTAGATTTAACAATAACGTTACCCGTTTTTTGAACAAACCCTCTGATTTAACGATTTTGTTATAATGGACTTATTCGAGACCATTGATCAAGTCTGAGACAAGTCCGAGTGCAAATACCGACCAGTCCAATACGAGTCTGAGCTGATAGAAAACACCTCATCGTTTGATTACTTTTCTGCACGTAGCCCAGCAAACCAACTTGCTGCTTCTTTTTCTATTAGCAGTCTGGTTTTTTTTTTTGTTTTTTTGTTTTGTTTTTTTACCTCAGACACTATCTGTGCATGCATGGAGCAGCGCAGCATGGATTCGTCGCTCTACACTGTGTCTGCGCAGTTCCTGTGTGTGTTGTTTTCCGAAGAGGCAAAGACGAGAGGGACGAAAGAAGAGAAATCAGCTCATCTGACCGCTGCTCTGAACTCCGAGTCCGGAGAGAAACTGTGTGAATTATTACTGGAGGTAAAGATGAGGTTAATGCTAAAAAAATGAAAGTGCAAATGCTGGAATATGGGTTCAAGATATGATTCAGTAAACACGTTAGCGTTACCGGTACCAAACTCGGTCCTGGAGGGCCAGGGTCCTGCAGAGTTTTGTCACCCTGGCTTAGGGTGTCTGCTAAAATGTATGTATAAATGTAATTATAAGTTCCATCTACAACAGATGCCCTTATTCAGAGTGACTTATCTCATTTATACAGCTGAGCAGTTGAGAGCCTTGCTTAGGAGCCCAGCGATGGTACGTTGAAAGACCTAGCCAGCCATTTCTAATCGCACATCTGAAGAAAAAAAGTGAATATTTGATGGTCAGAAAACATCCAGTTTGTGTATAAGAGGTGTGAACTGGAGTATTGGTGGTGGCGATTAGGGGGTTCATCTTTAACTCAGGGGGCATTAATCCAAAATAGCTTTAAAACCACTGCTTTAAACAGATGTTCAGGGACTAAAGAAACGCTATTAGCACAGTAGTATAAAACTGGTTTGGTATAAGTAGCGGTTTGTGGTGATGGACAAAAGATGGGCAGTTATAATAGCTGGATATGTGAAAGAGCGCTGCTATTAAGTGATTAAATTGTATTTCTATAGGAAGCACATCAATATTAAGGCCGAGTCAAGACTAGTTAGCACATAATTTATAACTGGAATGATTTATTAGACAATATTTTATGGTTACACTGGAATTTGTTATAAAATTAATGAAGAATGTAGACAGTTAGGAGAGAGAGAAAAAGGAAGATAGAGAGATGGTGGGATAGTGTTAGGGAGAGAGAGGTAGATACATGGATAGAGAGAGAGAGAGAGAGGATGGGAGAAAGAGCGAGAGAGAGAGAGGTAGATAGATGGATAGAGAGAGAGGTAGATAGATGGATAGAGAGAGAGATAGATGGATAGAAAAAGAGGTCGATAAATGGATAGAAAGAGAGAAAGGTTGATAAATGGATAGATAAAGAGAGAGAGAGAGGTAGATACATGGATAGAGAGAGAGGTAGATACATGGATAGAGAGAGAGAATACATGGTAGATACCATGGGATAGAGAGAGGTCGATGGATGGATAGAGCGAGAGAGGTCGATGGATGGATAGAGCGAGAGGGTAGATAGATAGAGAGAGATAGAGAGAGAGAGGTAGAGAGAGAGAGTAGAGAGAGAGAGAGAGATTGACAGATAGATAGATGGATAGAGAGAGAGGGAGGAGAGTAGAGTAGATAGATGGATAGAGAGAGAGAGAGAGAGAGAGAGAGAGAGAGAATAGATGGTGGATAGAGAGAGAAGAGAGTAGATAGATGATAGAGAGAGAGAGGTATATAGAGAGATAGAGAGAGAGAGGTAGATAGAGATGAGATAGAGTGGAGCTAGAGAGAGAGAGAGAGAGAGAGAGAGAGAGAGAGAGAGAGAGAGAGAGAGAGAGAGAGAGAGAGAGAGATAGAGAGAGAGCTGGAGAGAGAGAGAGAGGTATATCTAGATGAGAGAAGAGGTAGCTAGAGAGAGAGAGAGAGAGGTAGCTAGATGGATTATAGAGAGAGAGGTAGCCTAGATGGATAGATGAGAGAGAGGTAGAGATCTAGATGGGATAGAGAGAGAGAGAGGTAGCTAGATGGATAGAGAGGAGAGATAAGATGGATAGATAGACTAGAGGAGAGAGATGATTGAGAGGTAGAAGCGATGGTAGCTGATGATAAGAGAGAGGTAGCTAGATGGATATAGAGAGATGGTAGAGAGAGAGTAGATATGAAGTGGATAGAGTCTAGATGAGATAGATAGAGAGAGAGAGGTAGATATAGAGAGGTAGAGAGAGAGAGAGAGAGAGGAGGTCGATGGATGGATAGAGCGAGAGAGGTCGATGGATGGATAGAGCGAGAGAGAGAGGTAGATGAGAGATGAGACCGATAGTAGAGTGAGAGGAGAGAGCGAGAGAGAGGGGTAGATAGATGGATTAGATTAGAGATAGAGGTTAGAGAGAGAGAGGTAGATAGATGGATAGAGACAGACAGACAGAGAGAGAGAGAGAGAGAGAGAGAGAGAGAGAGATAAGTCGAGAGACAGAGAGAGAGAAGAGAGAGACAGACGAGAGAGAGAACAGAGAGAGAGAGCGAGAGAGAGAGAGAGCAGAGCAGAGAGAGAGAGGAGAGCACAGCTTTATGAGGAGAGAGCCCCCGGAAAAGATGGAGAGAGCACGGACAAAGAGGCTCAGAGCAAAATGTTCATTGACCATGTGACTAGGAACTAAATGTGAGCCATTCAAACTAACCAATCGGGGAAAAACAGACACTCTCAGACCCCTAAATTATATTCACATGTTGGCCTGAAGGTCTCAATCGCTATCAGCACCTCTGTGCCTCCAGAAATGCCACAATAGCCCTTTTATTACTCGTGTATGTTTGGGACAGAAAGGTGGGAGTCCTATTATTAAGGTGTAGGTAATCCTCTGACCAGGACTGTACTGACGGGTACAAGAACAACTAATGGAGCAGCAGGCGATGTCTTTTTTTTTTTTTTTTTTTTTTTTTTTTTTTTTTTGTCTCGAATGGTTGGATGTTCTGTTATGACTAGCTGGTGTTTTTCTCAGTTCCGAGGATGGTGTGTTAACCGGCAAACATTTCATTTCAATTCGCTTTTATTTGTATGGCGTTTTTTTTTTTTTTTTTTTTACAACGGTTATTGTCCCAAAGCAGCTTTACACAATCAAAGAAATGATGAAAATAAAAATAAAAGCTGTCCCTTGATGAGCAAGACGGTTTCCTGCATTCGCCCACACAGGAAACTTTTCTTATAGAGTAGATACAAAGCTGCCGTTCATCACCGCCGAGAACAAAAGACGCACTTCCTGCGTTGTTAATAAAAAAAAAAATACAAAAAAAAAAAATTCTAATGAATTTAATGATCGAGAAACTTTGATTTCCGGCCAATAGAAACATAAGAACTTTAAGTCTGTCAGTTCCTGGTAACGCAGTCAGATTTTTGCATCACACTGCTCGGCTTGTAATGTTTTTTTTTTTTTAGTAACTTGTTTTTTTTTTTCTACCATGTTACATCCACTGTGATTGCAACACATTTTCCCCTTCCAGTTTTTTTTGATTGAAAAAGCCAGGTGTTAAAATGTCACCCGACTTTCCTTTTTCTGTTTCATCACCCAGCGCTATGATAAAACCCAGTTCCCCGACCCTCTCAAGAAGGTCACGGCTGAAGTCCTGATGTCTCTCCTCGCCTGCAGTTCTAGCGCTCAGACTTTCGCCTGCAAAGGTGAGAGACATCCTCCCACTTTTGCTTTTTTTTTTTATGAAGCATAAAGAGGACGACTTTGATAAAAATGTACACGCTGCTTTTTAAAAAGGGTTATGTAGTGTGAACGTCCGTCTGGTTCACTACACTTCACACGCTCATTCAGCTGCAGTTAAGTGGGAGCTTGTGTAGAATAATGGACTGCTTGATGTGATGATGGCTTGATTTCAAAAAAAAAAAAAAAAAAAAAACTAGTGGACATTTTTTTTTATTTATTTATTTTTTTTAAATAAAAACTACACCTACGCTTTTGCCCTGATTTTAAATGCAAAACGGAACGTTCCCCCGAGCCTACACACACACACACACACACTCTACATATTTACTCCTTACTATCTCCTTTAGCTCGAAGCATTTGCATACTGGAACAAGACGCACGCAATTCTCGCCAGTTAAAGCTGATCAGATTTTCCAGTTAAACGACTGAAATTTTCTAGCCCTGTCTTCGTCAGATCAGATCGTCTGTATGAGTGAGAATGAGCAGTAAATCATACTGCAACTTGAGAAATGTTTGATGGTGTAAAACTAATTTTAATCATTATTTCTAACCATTAGAAAAAGTATATTCTTTTATAGGATGGATGAATAGACAGACTGATAAACAGGACAACTGGACGGGCGGACGGGGAATAACAGGTGGAGGGCGGGGCGGACGAATAGACAGGTGGACGGGCGGACGAATAAACAGGTGGACGGGCGGACAAATAGACAGGTGGACGGGGCGGACGAATAGGCTGGTGGACGGGCACCACGGGACGAATAGGCCTGGGACGATGGAGGGCGGGCGGACGAATAGGCTGGTACACGGGGAGCGCGGACGATTAGGCGGGGTGTAGGACGGGCGGACGAATAGACGGGTGGACGGGCGGACGAATAGACAGGTGGACGGGCGGACGAATAGGCTGGTAGACGGGCGGACGAGTAGAATGTTGGACAGGCGGACGAATAGACAGAACCAGTAGAACAGATTCTTCATAGTAAGTACAGTATACAATCTAAAACTGCATGAAGTTTCATCATTGGCTTCCTGCCTTGGTGAGGAACTGCTTCGGTTTGTGAACATTAAATGTACATCAAACCTTCTTCAGTCTTTTCTCGCTGAGTTCTTCGCCATCTTCGTTTGGTTTTTCAGCTGGTTTTATCGACAGTTGTGTGGAACAGATGAAACAGATTCACTCTCAGCTTCACATGGAGTCTGTGAAACCAAGAACTGCACCCAAGAAGAAGGTATGTTTGTGTGTGTGTGTGTGTGTGTGTGTGTGTGTGTGTGTGCCTCTACTTCTGTCTGTGTGCTGAGGTTTGTCTGTTAAGTGTGCATGTTTTTTGAATGTTTGCCTTTGTGTGTGTGTGTGTGTGTGTGTGGTGTGTGTGTGTGTGTGTGTGGGTGTGTGTGTGTGTGTGTGTGTGTTTTTAAATTAAAAGTCGTTTGTGTGTATGTAGTAAAGATTCTACTGATAGTTTGACACTACACATGTTGTGATTTCACTTGTGGGTTTGCACGAGTTTCCACATTTTCATAAGTGCTGTGTGTGTGTATATAGTGTGTGTGTGTGTGTATAGTGCATCTTTACACCGCAACAAAAAACGTTTCCTGTTAGGAAATAACACGTAGTGTAGACGTGTAATGGAATTTACATATTCGCATGACAAAACAGAACAAATTTAGCTGGAATCTGATCTGTCCAAGTTGTTTCTTCGACAGCGGCTCTAAATATCTCAAGCCTGTATTAATAAATACTCACCGTAAAACTATCGGTTTACACACTCGTATCATAAACAGGCAAAATTAGCTGTTAACTGATTTGGAATATCATGGGTTCAATTCCCAGCACCCTCAAGCTGCCACCGCTGGACCTCTGAGTAGCCCTTAGTTGCTTAGTTGGATAAATAAAACTATATCCTTTGGATAGGAGATTCTGTCATATGCCTGTAATGTCATAAGGTAAAGTATGAAAGAAAATGTTAAAACACGAATAATAAGAAATCTTGTCCAAGTTCTAAAAGAGCAAAACGTCCCTACGTTAGACATTTTTTAGGCATGTACACCATTTGGAAGACACCTTTTAACCAGCATGATTTACCCTGCATGTCATTTATACAGCTGAGTAGTTGTATTATTATTGGGGTCCCTTGCTTAAGGGCCCAGCAGTAGTAGTTTAGTGATCCTGAGATTCGAACTCATCTTCTTTTAAGCAGAAGTCCATTAACCTAATCACTGAGCTACTACTTGCCCCACTATTTATGCAGAAAAAAGATTGATGGTGCTTAGCTGTAAGTTTTTATCAGATTTTATAGTCTGTGTTTTTAATTGTTGTTTGTCGGTACGCAGGAGAACAACGTAAAGGAGCTCAGGATGCTGCTGGAGATCCTGAGAAACTGTCTGTATCAACATAAAGAGTGTAAAGTATGAAAACTTCTTTTTTTTTTTTTTGAAACTATCTTGGTCTCAGCATCCTTCTGTTGTCTACCCATCAACCAATAGTATATCATATTTTCACACAGGAAGTAGCCACCGATTTAAAACTCTCCTCCGTGGTGTCGTCTCTCTGGCCGTGGCTCCTTCTAAATGACACCGGCCTCACGGCAGCGTTGGATCTGCTCTGTGTTTACACGGCCAACTGCACCGCAGGTGAGGCACAAACCGTAACAGAACAGTGTTGGGCCTTGTAATGTCAGAAAAATACCCAAGAAAGTAGAAACAACTCATCCCAAAGTGCTTTATTCCTTTTACACCACAGAAATGTTTTACTGAATGAAAATGCCCTATGGTAACACCTTATTCGGAATAGAAATGCCCAATCAGATTAGAGTTTTATTCTGGTTTAAAGATGTGGAATAAACCTCCTACTGCAGTGGTGAGGGGTGTGTGTGTGTGTGTAGCTTTCTGTACTAGTAATCTTAGTCATCGCTCCGTACTGTAAGAGTTTCTGTCTTCAGTGTAAATAACTGACACAAACATTTAGGCTACAATAGCGACTCTGTTGGTTTGAGTGAAGTGTTGCACTAAGGGTGTGTAGACTGTAGGGCATATTAGAAAAGCCAACTCAAGTGTCCATACACACTAGGACTGAAACAGTGGACATTTAAAAAAAAACAAAAAAACAGTTGTCGATTAAAATATATGTTTAGTCTTAAACGTCATAAATTGCATGCAATAGCACGGTTTAACCACTGTGGCGCTGTGGAGCAATACATTAAATCAGCGGCCATGAAGAAGACGACTATGCTTATGAGAATGCATTGAAGTGTAAACCACGTTGAGTCAGTAGAATGTGGCCAGGTTTTACAAAGCTACGAGCAAAATCCGTTCTTTATTTTTATTCGGTGAAAAATAAAGTTACGAAATTATTTGATGCAATCGGCACAACAGTAAAGTTCTGTCAGCTCATGATTATCCGAATTATTTTACCAAAATTAAAGATGAACAGTGTTCACATTTACTATTTAAGCTTTTTTTTTTGGTAGATAAGATAAGACAACTAGTAAAGTGAGGAGAGAGAAAAGGGTTATTATGTTATGGCCAGCCATAGTAACACGTTGCTTTTGGCCCACCATAAGTAGGAATGCCTACAAGGTGACTGCATGAGTGAATGAAGCTTCATCTGATGATGTCTTACGAACGTCTGGTTGAAATTTAGGTAACAGGAAAACAGTTCTGTAGTTAAACAAATCTATAGTTAAAACTATATAATAAAAAAAGATAGTTATACCATGTAAACGGTCTTCCCAATTGGCCAAATGTATCACATTAAATCTATCTATCTATCTATCTATCTATCTATCTATCTGTATTGGCGGCATAATAATTCATTGTTTACCATAATCCCAAAAAATTAAATCTTAATTGGAAAAAAAAAATGTTTTTATGACATTCTTCTCTAAATAGTGCTTTTCTCCATCGGAGGAAAAATAATTTAAGTGCCTTTTTAAGCTGTAAGTATAGCAATGGTACTTAAGCTCTCGAATATGACTGCCAAAACAGGATGTGGCTGAACACCTGTAATGCAACTGGTTTCATTCGTTCTTTTATTTTGAGGTGTGTGTGATTTGTATCTCAGCCTGCAGTGCACGGTGAAAAGCTCACTAACATGTAGTAGCAGGAGAACAGAGAATGTAGTGCACTTACTTTACTCATTCTAGTCAAATTTATTGGTTGTAATTATTATTATTAGATGGGCTGATGCCTCAGAGAGGAACTCAGTTTAACACACGATTAAATGAGTGAAATGAGACGAATAAATGAATTATGAGACAAATGAATTAATGACACAGATAAATTCATGAGATGAATGAAAGAATGATTAAACAAATAAATGAATGAATGAATGACTGCATAAATAAGACGAATGAATGAAATAATAAAATGAATGAATTAATAAAATAAATGATTAATGAAACAAATGAATGAAACAAACGAATGAATAAAATGAGGAGAATGAATGAATGAATGAATGAATAAATAAATATAACAAATGAAGTAAATTAAAGAAAACGAATGTCAGGATGAAAGAAAACGAATAAATGAAAAAAAAAAAACTGGACCTGGAAACAAAACGTCTGGATTTTTAGTGTTTTTTTTTTTTTTAATTGGTTTAAGCCCCAATACAGGTTGATGATGCTGATGATGATGATGATGATGATGCTGATGATTGATGATGATGATTGCTGATGCTGCTTATAGTCACTTAAAATAGTTTGTTGGATTGCAGTAAGTGACTAACAATTTTCAAATAACTTGAATTTAGACATTTCCACGTAATGTAAGATGTAATAAATTTCGGAAAATTAAAACACACTGGTAACCATCAGTGGTGAAGGTGTTCCTTTAGCAACAGAAACCTATTCAGAGCTGAGGATGTTGTGGTTTTGTGGTTTTTCTGTAAAAAGCTGAATTTTTTTTCCTTTATATGAGAGTTAAGGCGAAAGTGATTACTTTGATTTTACTTCCCGTAAATACGGTTATTATAATATTTGGAGATTATTGTTATTGTTATATTTCTCTCAATACCTCTCTTTCCCTCTCTCTCTCTTTTAGCATGCAGTGCTGTGTGTGCTAGCTCATCTCACGCCGCATTACCTAGAAATCCCGTGACCACCACTCTGATGCATGCAGTGATGAAGTTGGCATCTCAGGTTCCTCCTGACAATAACAGCATCCAAACGCTTTCTTTCTCTCTGCTTGCTAATCTGGCTTTGTCCAGAGATTGCAGAGGCCTGCTACAGAAGGTACCGGGTACCATATGTTAACTTTCACTATAGTATAACTTTACAAGACATGCTCTGTGTTTCAGCAGAGGGGTATAAAGCAACACTTAAGTTAAAGTATAGTCAGTTTTTTGTTGTTTTTTTTTTACTGGAAAATAACTTTGGTAGAATATTGCTTGAAAAAAGTTTCAGTATTATTAAGTTCAAGAATTATTGTACTATAAATGACATTGAAAGTAAAAGTACAAGTAAATGCAAAATGGAAACGCAAAAAAGTATTTATGGATGGAAAGTTGGGTGTTTGGGTGGGTCGACGGATCTGTGGGTTAATGGATGGATGAAGAGGTAAATAAAGGGGTGGATGGTTGGGTGGCTTGATGGAGGGTTGGGTGGACGGACTGCATGGGTGGGTTAATAAAAATCTAAAATACAAGTGTCTTTTTTTCATATTTAAAAGATTTTGTTCTTATATTACAAAGAAGAAGCACTTTGTTGGTTCCTATAAATTCGATACAGAAACATGGGATCCAGAGAATTAAATAAATCTTAAAAGCAGAACAAATAATGAATTATAATAAATGCTCTTTTCTAAAAAATTCCAAATAGTACTTATCATACATGACACTCAGACCCCTAACAGCTTGTTTCCTGTTCTCTCTCATTTTAGAGCAACTTCTTGCAGCACTTCCTGTCTCTCCCGATGCCTCGTGCTGGTACTAAAAGTGGCACAACAGCAGTGGTTCTGTCTCAGTGGCTCCAGCTGCTGCTGAACATTTCTTTCGAGGAAGATGGGCAGCAAATGATCATGAAAATGCGAGGAGCTCTGGAGACACTGACTGATTTGGCTCAAGGCAAACACGGGGATAACAAACACAAGGCCCTGCTCATCCTCCATAACATCTGCTTTTGTTCAGCTAACAAACCCCGGGTCCTCGCCTGTGGTAGGAACAGTGGATATTGTTAATGTTTGATGGATCAGTATTGTATTCATGTTGAAGCTAATATGCAGTCATCTTACTGTCTCTTAGATAAAACGGTGGAGCTGTTCGTGTCGTGTTTGGAGAGCAGCTCGTTAAATGTCTGTGCTTTAGGCGCATCAGCACTGTGGGCTTTACTGCACAACTATCAGAAGGTATTTCTCATCTGGGTCGTGCTCACATTATTTCAATGCTGATACTAACGAAATTCACTAGAACGGAGTTGTGGAAATAAATACGTGGCTTTAAAAAATCTATTTAATCAATTTATCAGTTGGGCAGACGGACAGCTAAAAACACGGACGGACAGACGGACGGATGGATGCCTTAAAAGACGGACGGACGGCTAAAAAGACGAATAAAAACAGACTGTTGTAAAAATAAGATGGACGGTAGGATAAATAAATGGACAGTTGTATAAAAAAAAAAGGGATAAAAACATCGATGGTTGTGTAAAAAAACAGAGGGTTGAAAAGATAGACGAATGTATAAAAAAGACAGACGGAGGGATGGTTGTATAAAAAGATGGATGAAGGGATAAAAAGACGGGCAGAGGGATAAAAAAGACGGACGGACAGACATATAAAAAGACAGACAGACCGATATATTAAAAGATGGACGGACAGATACAGTGCGGATAAAGAGACAGATAAAAAAGATGGATGTGCGGATAAAAAAGACAGACGATTAAAAAAAAAAAGACAGTTGAATAAAAAGGTGAACAAAGATGGACTACTAAAAATACAGACACACAGGTGGATATATAGAAGGACAGACAGATAGATATATAAATAGATAGACAGACAGATTGATCAGCCCTGGCTTACAAAATCAATCAAATAAAGAGTATTAAATGGTGGCTTTAAACCATTTTTCTTATTAATTCCCTCTGATTTCTATTCCAAAGGCAAAGGTGATCCTGAAGTGTCCCTCCATCAAACTAAAAGTGGACGGCGCATACACACTCGCTAAGAAAGGTTTGACTTGCCACACGTTTTTAATATATTTATATATTTTTACACAGAAACACAAACACACACACACACACACCACACACATATATATATATATATATATATATATATGTATGTATGTATGTATATATGTATATATGTAGATATGTATATGTAGATATTTTATTTATACACATGGTTATTGTTGTTTCATAAACACACAAACTTAACATTGTTCAGTACTGATGCAAGAAGAGCATCTGGAGACTCACTCATTCTGAGAAACTCTTAACCCAAATTACTGTGTGTGTATAGATAGATAGATTTATATATATTATATATACGGGAGGGGAGTGCAGAATTATTAGGCAAGTTGTATTTTAGAGGATTAATTTTATTATTGAACAACCACCATGTTCTCAATGAACCCAAAAAACTCATTAATATCAAAGCTTAATATTTTTGGAAGTAGTTTTTAGTTTGTTTTTAGTTTTAGCTATTTTAGGAGGATATCTGTGTGTGCAGGTGACTATTACTGTCCATAATTATTAGGCAACTTAAGAAAAAACAAATATATATACCATTTCAATTTTTTATTTTCACCAGTGAAACCAATATGACATCTCAACATTCACAAATATACATTTCTGACATTCAAAAAAAACAACAAAAAAACAATCAGTGACCAATATAGCCACCTTTCCTTGCAAGGACACTCAAAAGCCTGCCATCCATGGATTCTGTCAGTGTTTTGATCTGTTCACCATCAACATTGTGTGCAGCAGCAACCACAGCCTCCCAGATACTGTTCAGAGAGGTGTACTGTTTTCCCTCCTTGTAAATCTCACATTTCATGATGGACCACAGGTTCTCTATGGGGTTCAGATCAGGTGAACAAGGAGGCCAAGTCATTACTTTTTCTTCTTTTAGACCCTTTCTTTACAGCCATGCTGTGGAGTACTTGGACGCGTGTGATGGAGCATTGTCCTGCATGAAAATCATGTTTTTCTTGAAGGATGCAGACTTCTTCCTGTACCACTGCTTGAAGAAGGTGTCTTCCAGAAACTGGCAGTAGGACTGGGAGTTGAGCTTGACTCCATCCTCAACCCGAAAAGGCCCCACAAGCTCATCTTTGATGATACCAGCCCAAACCAGTACCTTGCTGGCGTCTGAGACGGACTGGAGCTCTCTGCCCTTTACCGATCCAGCCACGGGCCCATCCATCTGGCCCATCAAGACTCACTCTCATTTCATCAGTCCATAAAACCTTAGAAAAATCAGTCTTGAGATATTTGTTGGCCCAGTCTTGACGTTTCAGCTTGTGTGTCTTGTTCAGTGGTGGTCGTTTTTCAGCCTTTCTTACCTTGGCCATGTCTCTGAGTATTGCACACCTTGTGCTTTTGGGCACTCCAGTGATGTTGCAGCTCTGAAATATGGCAAAACTGGTGGCAAATGGCATCTTGGCAGCTGCACGCTTGACTTTTCTCAGTTCACGGGCAGTTATTTTGCGCCTTGGTTTTTTCCACACGCTTCTTGCGACCCTGTTGACTATTTTGAATGAAACGCTTGATTGTTCGATGATCACGCTTCAGAAGCTTGGCAATTTTAAGAGTGCTGCATCCCTCTGCAAGATATCTCACTATTTTTGACTTTTCGGAGCCTGTCAAGTCCTTCTTTTGACCCATTTTGCCAAAGGAAAGGAAGTTGCCTAATAATTATGCACACCTGATATAGGGTGTTGATGTCATTAGACCACACCCCTTCTCATTACTGAGATGCACATCACCTAATATGCTTAATTGGTAGTAGGCTTTCGAGCCTATACAGCTTGGAGTAAGACAACATGCATAAAGAGGATGATGTGGTCAAAATACTCATTTGCCTAATAATTCTGCACTCCCTGTATATAAATATATTCAATTCATTGTCATTGTGTAAGAGCCAATGAAATGCATTTTTCGCATATCCCATCTTAGTAAGGTTGGGGGTCAGAGCGCAGGGTCAGCTATGATACAGCGCCCCTGGAGCAGGAAGGGTTAAGGGTCTTGCTCAAGGACCCCAACAGTGGTTGACTTGCTGGAGGTGGGGCTTGAACCCAGGTGTTTCTGGTCTTCAGATTAAACAACTCAGCACCTTAACCATTTGAGCCACCACTGCCCCCTATCTATCTAGGGTTAGGGTTAGGGTTAGGTTAGGGTTAGGGTAAACTCCTAAGAGTTTCTCAGAATGAGTGAGTCTCCAGATGCTCTTCTTGCATCAGTACTGAACAATGTTAAGTTTATGTGTTTATGAAACAACAATTAACCATGTGTATAAATAAATATCTTAATTTTTTATTTATATTTGGCAGCCTGGGAAATCCTGTCAAGTTTTCTACAAGTATTAATCTTTCTTAAATAGTCAACAACCCAGTTTGGTTCTATTGTAGTTTCTGATTGCTGTTCTTGTCTAACTGAAATGAATGAAATGTGGTTTCCTGTTTGTTGTTGCACTTCTGCCTTAAGGTGTAATGTGGTGCTTTTAGGCTCTTCTGCACACCTTAGATGTTAAAGTGATTGCATGACTGCAGTTTCCTGTCCTCAAAGTCAGTGAGGTCATTCTCCTCTGACTTCTTTTATCGACAGGGGGGGTTTGGTTCAGGCCTGCGGACGTGTCCCGTGTAAACTATAGTGAACCTCGTGTATAAAAATGCCTTAAGATCAGCAGGTTTCGGATTTCTTTAGGCAAATGACCACATTCATAAGTGCATTTTTAGAGGAACCTATAATTTGTTGTGTTTACTGAGTTACAGCTTGGTGTTGCTGGGAATTAAACTCATGATAGTTCAGTGATAAACTAGTGATTGAACAAACACTTATTGTCACCGGTGAATACCGGCTTGTAGGATGAACGCAGCAAAACAAAAACAGCCTTCTGAGCATCTGATCTAATAGAGAGTAGGCTAAATTTAAAAAAAATGTCCAATTTGTTTTGATTTTTCTGATAGGAAGTTCAGTTTTGGCCCAATTTTGGCTTTTGGATGTTTAAAATAAATCAGCCTCAGTGATGCTCTAGGGGTTTTCGCACACTGCCAAACACACATAGCAGGGAGTTCACTTTCACTTAAGCATTTCATAAACAGCATGTAATGCTATCAAGTTACCAGCCTGATTTACTCCGATATACTGACATCCCTTATCATAATCTTTATTCTTTCTTTCTTCACAGGTGCAAAACCGAAAATAGAAGAAAACACCAATCTGTATTTACTGAAATGCCTTGAACATCTCAAAGATCTTTTAAACACATAAGTGCCTTAGTCTTATTGAGTGTTTGTGTAAAATGTCATAAAAAAATGTGAAGAAAACAAAAGATATTTTTCATATTCAGAATTTCATTGTTTATAATTTCAACATATTTAAAGACTCGCCACACTAACGATCTTTAAATCATGTCTCCTACAATCTACAATAAAAGTTTTATCCTTGGGCTGTTTATTCATTCTGCTTGAGTGTAGATTCTTGTAAAGGATGTCATACTGTCGAGTGCAAAACTTTGCATCCCTCAAGATCTTCAAATGCAGTAAAAGGAAAAAAAAAGGTTGAAAGGATGAAATGAAACATAGGTCCTACAAGAAGACAACAAAACAGTGAGTCAAATCAGCAGAGAAAAAAATGTCTAGAAGTTTTTCAGCTTTGAAGAAGGCAGTGTGTGATATCTGAGTTATGACAAGCATGTCAAGAAAAATGGGCAACATTTTGACAATCATGCTGTCATCAAAGTACACTTTTTCCTGTTACTCCACATACAAGGTTTTTTTTAAAGCCGCCTCTTCTTATTTTAACATTTTGTAAGAAATAAGGTGTTATCAATTAATTATATTTACCAATTACATAATGTCAATTACGTGTGATTTGTGTTTTGAAGCACCCTTGTGTGTGTTTAAGGCTAGAAGAAAGCCAGGTAGGGCTAGAAGAACGCCAGGTAAGACTAGAAGAAAGCCAGGTAAGGCCAGAAGAAAGCCAGGTAAGGCTAGAAGAACGCCAGGTAAGGCTAGAGGGAAAGCCAGGTAAGCTAGAGGAAGGCTAGCAGGTACGGCTAGAGGAGCCAGAAGGAGAAAGCCAGGTAAGGCTAGAAGAAAGCCAGGTAAGGCTAGAAGAACGCCAGGTAAGGCTAGAAGAAAGCCAGGTAAGGCTAGAAGAACGCCAGGTAAGACTAGAAGAAAGCCAGGTAAGGCTAGAAGAAAGCCAGGTAAGGCCAGAAGAACGCCAGGTAAGGCTAGAAGAAAGCCAGGTAAGGCTAGAAGAACGCCAGTAGTAAGCTAGAGAAGGAAGCCAGGTAGGGCTAGAGGAAAAGCCAGGTAGGGCTAGAGGTAGAAAAGCCAGGGTAAGGCTAGAGGAAAGCCAGGTGTAAGGCTAGAGGAAAAGCCAGGTAAGGGCTAGAGAGGAAAGCCAGGTAAGGCTAGAAGGAAAGCCAGGTAAGGCTAGAGAAAGCCAGGTAGAGGAGCCAGGTAGGGCTAGGAAGCTAGAGGAAAGCCAGGTAGGGCCTAAGGGTAGAGGAAAGCCAGGTAGGGCAGAGGAAAGGCCAGAGTAAGGCCAGAAAGAAGAAAACGCCAGGTTAGGCCAGAAGAACGCCAGGTAGTGATGTCGCTACTCATTAACTCAGGGAAGGTAATACATGTTTATTATCTTGTTATTATTTGGAAACACTTTGGTTGTAAAGGGCTGTATATAATATAAAATATAAATAAATGGGCGATCGATTAAATCTTTAAACCATTTAAATAGTCATGAACAGTCATGGTAATGATGGCTAGGACTTTTATAGAAGGGTGGAAAGTTTGTAGTGTAGAACATTCTGGAACAAAAGATTTTGGGCAGATGAGAACAAGGTGAAAATAGCTACTGTATAATGCACCATGCATTGTTGGAAAAAGAGCAACATTACCAAATATCCTGCGTTCAACTTTTCAATAAAAAAGTAGGGGTTTTTTTATAGGTAGATAATCAATTGTCCTTTGAAGACAACACCACCTATCATATGGAATGGTGGGACCAGTCGAGCGGCGCTTGTCAAATCATGTGGGAGGAGTGATGATTTGGGCTTGTTTTACAGACACACAACCTTGTTAAAATGGCAAAACAAGTTATCAAGACAAAAATTCTCTTTTATACTTAAATAGTATAACTTTTTTTAATTTTTTTTTTTATACTCTTTTCATACTTATACCATATATTTTATACTCTTTCATACTTTATACCATAATTTTAACTTATACTCTTTTATACTTATACAGTATGTTTCAGTTTTAGTTAACGTTACTCCGCCTCATTGAAGGCTGAATCGCTCTTAAGTGTCTCTAAAACAGGAAGTTGTGCTTTGTGTCTCTGCTCCATCAATGCTGCATTCATTTTCCACTCAGACTGTGACGATGGAGGCTGTACAAACAGAAAACTGGTACTTCGTGGCACTTCTGATTACTCTTTTCTTTCTGAAAGGTACTGTGCTGCTGCTTTAATTTTACACGAATAAACTGTAGTTAAATAGCTATACATGGAAAAATGTTTAACTTTGTTATAGTTAGTATTTAAGGATTTACAACAAAGAATGCTGGAGGTCCTGTTATGTTTGTATGTATGTATTTTGTATTGTATGTAGTACTAAACTTAAAAAGATTTCTTTTATATAATAACCCCCATCAGCACGGTTTTAAGTTTCTCTTTTACTTCCCATATAATTTACTCTTATTTATAAACAACTGCTCATCACGATGTCTAAACTCCCGAAGAAATAAAAGTATTCATACTGTTGTGTTTTATATATATATATATATATATATAGATATATATAGATATGTATGTATGTATATATATATATATATATATATCAAAACACATTGAAAATAATGGATTTTATTAATACTTTCTTATATTAGAAATTTTAATACTATTATTTTATTATCTTTAATCTGTACTGAACAATTAATTTTGTCAATTTTAACTAGAATGTCTTCCAGCTTAAACTATGATTAAGGCTCTGATATCTGTCTATCTACCTATCTATCTATCTATAGAGATGGATGGATGGATGGATGGATGGATAGATGGATAGATGATGATAGATAGATAGATAGATAGATAGATAGATCGATAGATAGATACTTTTAATAAAAGGTTTTGATCCACTTGAAATGTTAATGTTGATCACTTTTCTACAATCCAATCCAATCTTTTTTCCCCTTTCATATTGTCTACAACTAAATCCTCTTGTCCATCGGCTTTGTGGAAAACTGCTCATAGTGTCACCTGTATAATGGTTTAAAGGGTTAATACTGAATTGAATAGTATCTTGCAGTGGAAAAACTGCATCATATAGCCGAGTAATGGTAAAGGTTTTTTATTTATTTATTTATAATGTACATGATTTAGGCAGGTTAGATAAATAAATAGATGGATGGATAAAAAGACAGATCATTAGAACGTTAAGGAATCAGCCCAGGACCACATGTGAGGATCTTGTTAATGATCTACAGACCCGTCTAAAGTTTCACAATGAACATCTGAATGATTCAGAGGAGACCTATGTGAAAGTATTGTGGTCAGATGAGACCAAAATTGTAGCTCTTGGGCATCAACTCAATGTGCCAAGTTTGAAGGGGGAGAAATGTGACACAGACATGGAAGCGGTTACATCAATGACTCTGAGCGAATCTTGCGGAACAAAATCCTTCTGAGGTGTGTGCAAATCTGGTGGCCAACATCAAGAAACGTCTGACCTCTGTGATTGCCACCAAGTACTAAGTCTTGTTTTACTCAGTAGTCACTTTGATTTGAAAAAACCTAACTGTTGTTTTTCTCTGTGTTTATTTGTCAGTCTCGGAGCAGCTGAAGTTATCAGGCAGCACGGTGAAGCTTCAGGATGGGATGCTGTTGGACTGTTTATGTCCCTGGAGCGGTAAACTAATCATGGTGTCATGGACTAAAGATGGCCACTCGTCTCCGCTCGCCATTTATCACCCCGAGTACGGCGTCAATTTCGACGCTTCTTACGACGGTAGAGTTACGTTCAGTAATGCGTCCAAGATGGACGGCAGCATCAAAATAAGGAACGTCACTGAAAAAGACCAGGGTGTGTATTACTGCTCGCTGCAGACTTTTCCTCAGGGGACATGGACCAAAGATATACTGGTGCAAAAACAAGGTAATGGGACATTGTTGCTTATAAGATAATATTTTATTATAGTTTTAATTGTGAAAAACACATTTTACAATTCGGATTATTGAAATGTCAGTAAATTTTCCTGTCAGAAAATCCCATAGAAAGCATCGAAATGTATTTATGGAAGTATATAGTAGTGTAGTACATATCTGATGTCATTTACAATGCTATAAAACTGCACCACAATGCTGGGATGTAGAAACACCGCAGTGTATTTGGTCGCTGTGATTTAATAATGCACTCTCCTGCAGAATGCACAGTGTTAAGTTAATTGTCCTTTCGATATTATGAAGAACTGATCAAAGGAAATTGTGTTTGTGTTATGGCCGAAACTGCTCGAATTGTGTTTTACTTTCTATTTTCAGCCTGACTACCGTAACATACGTTCGCTGTTCCCATTATTTTATCCTACCTATAATAATTAATTGTTTTAATTAATATTTTATGATCCGTTATCGCTTATCGATTAATAATGCCTATCTCTACTCAAGATACGTATAAAGCCAACAGAGCTCATAAACTCAAATTTTCCCAGGCTTGTCCTTCTTAAGGATCACTTAAAGTTTCTGTGTTTTAAATTTTTTACATTCAAAGTATCTAAAAAAGGATTATTTCCTTTCTTTTTTTTCCTCCCTGCAGTCACACTTCCAATCGTCTCCTACAATCCCAACACCAAATTCCTTCATGCCTCTGAAAACGAGGACGTGATCATCGGCTGTAGTCACAACGAAACCGTATACGAGGTCAGCGTAGAGAAGATGGACGGAGCGAACCGAGGAATCAGTCTATTAGCAGTGTGTAAGCAGAACGGTGATGGTGTGGAGCTCAGCGACTATCAGCACAGGGGAGTCATAAACTGCAGTGATGCCCTGGAAATGGAGCTCCGTTTACCCAACGTGAGCCAGGCTGACCACGGGAGTTATCGCTGTAACTTTAGCACTGACGCTGAGCTCTCCAGTGCTGTTATCCATCTGACAGTGGTTTCCAGGCCCAAAGGTTTACAGCTGCACATTTACATTCACATTTGCAGCATTTGGTGGACGATCTTATCCAAAGCGACTTACATTTATCTCATTTATACAAGTGAGCAATTGGGGGTAAAGGGCCTTGCTCAGGGGCCCAGCAGTGGTGGCTTGGTGGAGCTGGGAATTGAACCCAAAATCTTCGGATTGGTAAACCAACACCTTAACTATGAGCCACCACTTCCCCTGCACAACACCGTTTCATATACACAGATGTAGTGTTTGGTGATGGATAAAAATGACACGAAGACTTTTCTGCATTTCCATTTTTAGGTTAATTACAGCATCAGAAAATATATTCAAGATATTAAACATCATAGCATGTTAATAACATGTTTATTACATTATATGACATTTATAGCATTTGGCAGACGCCCAATCCAAAGCGACTTACATTTATTTATTTATTAAACTGAGCAGTTAAGAGACCTGCTGAAGGGCCCAGCAGTGGCAGCTTGGTGGTCTGGGGTGTTCTGTTGTGTTGTTCAGTCTGCTTTTTTAACAACTGTGCATTAAATAACACTGTTTTCCCTTAAAAATTACATCTCAAACTCTGAATATAACCTTGAATCTTGTAACTTTTCTAACAGTTTTGCCTGCTTATATTTCAGGCTTCAGTGCTGATCAGTTCCGGTGGTATATTTACATTGGAGCAGGAGTAGCAGGTGCACTTTTCCTGATGTCCGTCGCTCTTATAGTCACGTGGAAGAACAGGTACGTTACTCCATGCGCCACATCAGTCAGGACTCGCTGTCCCCTTAATAAACACTCGTACAGCTGTTTACATTCGTATAAACAGCCAATAACCTATAGCAGCAGCAAAACGCATGGAATCATGCAGATGTGTCCAGTTGTGATCATCATCCATCAATCAATTATTAACTAAATAACCTGATTATTGTTTAATAGGGCTCAGACCTTAATTCTAAAGTGTATTGAGTGAATACATATTTTCCAGCTATTCTATATAGAATGATTACAGGGAGTATGAATGAAATTCGGACGTCATTACGGACGTCCGCCATTTTGATATTTTATCATCGACAAAGTAGTCACAACGGCGTTAATTTCCAAGTTGAATAATGTTCAACTTGAATGATGTGAAATAAGTACAATTAAGCCACAAGAAGCCCCTTTTACAAGTTACGTGTCGCCACTTTCTTGCGATCTTATGGGATAGTAAAGTGTTCGTTGCAGACGTTCCTTCAAAATCCAACCGGTAGTAGCAGATCATACCTTGCATATACTTTCACATACTATTATTATTATTATTATATTCAATTCATTGTCATTGTGTAAGGCACGTGTACAGATCCAATAAAATGCTTTTTTCGCATATCCCATCTTAGTAAGTTGGGGGTCAGAGTGCAGGGTCAGCTATGATACAGCGCCCCCTGGAGCAGAAAGGGTTAAGGGTCTTGCTCAAGGACCCAACAGTGGTTGACTTGCTGGTGCTTGAACCCAGGTGTTTCTGGTCTTCAGATCAGCAACTCAGCACCTTAACCATTTGAGCCACCACTGCCCACCATATAGTATGGAAGTATGCATTAAAACTGGTTTGGCCTAAAAAAGCAAATCTAAACCGTATCTTGTTTGTTAGTAATTCTGTTATTAAGCATATGTTTATCTGCTACGATTGAGGAAGTAAACAGTTACAGCATTATGTATGCATTTATATAAAACCTTAATAAACATTTGCAGTTAAATGATATTTAATAGCTGTAACTAAGTCCAAATTCTGTACTTTAATGTGTCTGCTTTCTTATGCTGCAGGAGGAAAGTGAAGAGATTGGAGTACAGGAGGGCACCGGTACATACCACCAAAAGATCGGTACAGCCCTAAAGTCTATGTATTTTATATTTGTACAGTATACCATCAGATACGTCATGCTATTAGTTAGTGTGTAGCTATTAGTATAGATAGACAGATAAACAGTAGTACTGACATACTGACATATGGCTGGCTGGCTGGCTGGCTAGATGGATGGATGAATGGATGGATGAATGGATGGATGAATGGATGTATGGATAGATGGATGGTTGGATAGATGTATGATTGGCTGGATAGAAAGATGAATTGATAGGCAGGTAGATACATGTGTGTGTATATATGTATATATATATATATGAAACTTTTATAATTATAACAACATGTAGCTAATAGCTAACCTGCACAGGCCATGTAACCTTAACAGAGCTGTAACAAAACAAACAGACATTTATAAATGACCTAAGAAAACAAGTTAGTTTGAAGTTCTGACTCCACCCACGAGAACAGACTTTATCAATATAACTGGAGTGTCAATGGAGCTGTAAGATATTATAAGGAGCAAATATTTTAATTTACTGTAATATTTTAATTAACAACAAAGCTAGAATTAGGGGGAAGGTGTACAAGACAGTGGTGAGACCAGCTATGATGTATGGTTTAGAGACAGTGGTGAGAGCAGCTATGATGTATGGTTAGAGACAGTGTGGTAGAGACAGTGGTGAGCTATGATGTATGGTTTAGAGACAGTGGTGAGACCAGCTATGATGTATGGTTTAGAGACAGTGGGGATGATGTATGGTTTTAGATACAGTGGTGGAGACCAGCTATGATGTATGGTTTAGAGAGACAGTGGTGAGACAGTGGTGCAGCTTTTTTAGATTGTGGGTTTTTTTAGAGACAGTGGTGAGACCAGCTATGATGTAGGGTTTAGAGACTAGTGATGTATGGCAGACCAGATTGATTTTAGAGACAGTGGTGAGACCAGCTATGATGTATGGTTTAGAGACAGTGGTGAGAGCAGCTATGATGTATAGTTTAGAGACAGTGGCGCTGAGAAAGAGACGGGTGGCAAAGCTGGAAGTAGCAGAGCTGAAATGATGCGTTTTTTCTTGGCAGTGACGAGTTTGGACAGGATTAGGAACGAGTTCATCAGGGGGACGGCTCATGTTAGAGGTTTTTGCGAAGAAAGTCGGGAAGCCAGATTGAGGTGGTTTGGACATGTACAGAGGATGGGATAGTGAATATATTGGTAGAAGGATGTTAGAAATGAAGCTACCAGGCAGAAGACAAAAAGGAGGTATATGGATGCGGTAAACGAGGACATGAAGTTAGTGGGTGTGAGTGAAGAGGATGTAGAGGATAGGGTTTGGTGAAGACAGATGATTCGCTGTGGCCACCCCTTAAAAGAGAACAGCCGAAAGGAAAAGAAGAAGATTTTAATTAACAGCAAAATGACAGCTAAACAGTGTAAGAGTGCCTCCTAGAGGCTAGACGCATAAATTAACTCCATTATGCGTAAATTAATTTAGATAAGAATAAAATTAATTTTACAGCCTCCGGTTTTTTTATTTAACATGTAGTTGTAATCGTAACTATATTATACACTTTAACACTTAAAGCATTTAATATTTCCGGCCACTAAATTCTCATTACTAACCAACAACACTTCTCTTTTTCCCTGTAGCATGTTTACACTAACGAGCAAGCCGGGGTATATGACAGAATGAAAAAAACGACGAGGAACCAACGCAATGCTAATCCTATATATGTCAACTTCCAAAACCGGACGGCACTGAAGAAAGAAAAAAGATGACGTTTGTAAATGACTGCTGTAAATGTGACGTAATTCGGGATTAGATTTGATTGAGGTGATCATATGCGATCCCACTGGCTCTGAGGAAAGTAGAACCACTGGAAAGTCTCATGATGCAAGTACGAAGAGGGTATAAAAAACTTTCAAGAAACACCAACAGATAGCAAACCAGAGCGCTGCCATCTGTTGGTGTGTCTCGAGATTTTTTGATACCCTTCATAAAAAACATCTAAAAGACTATTTTAAAGGAAAAGAACATCTTGAATATCATGTTTTAATTTTGAAAAATACATTTCTGTCTTTCTGTAAATTAAGGGTCTCAATCAGGTACCTGGCAATCGAAACTTAATGGTGCTGGGAACTGAACCTATGATCTATTGATCAGAACACTTAAAAAAAAAAAAAAAGACTGGAATTTGACCTGTTATATTTAAGCAAATTACACCCAGTTAAGGGGTTGTTCAAAGGGCCCAGCTTTTGAGGCTTGGTGGTGCAAGAAACTGAACCCACAATCTTCTGATCAGCAGGCCGACACCTTAGTCACCTGTGCTACCACGTACTAAAGTGTGAGCTTTGTGGGTTCTCTGTTTGTGTCAGCTGATGCTGATGAGAAAACTAAACTGAAAATGTTCTAAAGCTGTAATTGTTAACAAATTGCTGTGATCAGATGTACATCAGGATAAACCCCGATTCGGTGTCGTCACACCACCAGGTCATGGATTGTTTTTCCTCTTACACCATTTATTCCTCACTTATTGTAAAATCCGCTTTCACAACAGCCTAAGATGTATGTTTGTACTTGTAACTCCATCATCGTGAAATGATTTCCCTCTAATTATTCCCCCCTTAATCTTAATCTTAATCCAATCCAACATTCTTATCCAATGAGATTCGTGTTTTTAATAACACACTGTAGGTCTATGTTAAGATGCGTTCGGTTTTGTACGTACAGAAATGGAGAAACGATCTCTGAAGACGTGATGACGAGAAAACCACAGTCCCACCCGGAGAAAAACGAATCGACCGTAACGCGGTTAATTTGGCGTCTATCGCTGATGATGTCGTCGGGGGGGGGAGGGGAAGACTTGCATGATGGACGTGAAGTTTTAAAGAACTCTTGTAATAAAAGTTTTTTGTTACCCCCTAGCTTCCTTTTCTTTATAAAAAAATGTAAAAAAATGATTTTACACACACCACGACTAATGTAGCATAGGTGATGTTTTTATTGTTTATGTATGTAAAACCTGATTGAATAATCAACCGCATATGAAGCTACATTTCTGTACCCTACAACAGCAAACACGTTTACAACGCATTTAAAACCCATCCATCGTTCACGTTGTCGATATGGGGTTGAGGTTGTGGGTGTGGCCTATCCAGCATGCTAGCAACTAGCCAATATTTTTCAGATTTAGATTGGTATATTTTGTTGAATAACTATAGTATTCAAACTAAAGACTTAAGGTTATAAAGGTTACTTAAGGTTATAAAGGTTAATTTGTGGATTATTTCGACTTTTACACTGGTATTATTAAATTCTTGATTCTTATTGGTTGCATTGGCCAGACTTTACTCAAACATACAGGTCGAAATAAGCTTACCGTACATTTCTGGCAATTGGTAGACAAACTTATCCAGGGTTGTTTTTTAAGGGTTAAGGGCATTGCTCTGAGGCCCAGCAGTGGCAGCTTGGTGGTGCTGGGAACTAAACCTGTTATTTTCTGATCAGCAGTCCATCATTTTCCTTATCCTCAAGTTGGCTTAAATATCATGAATGAATCTGGTCAAATGTTAAATAAATAACATTTAATTGGTTCTCGCCTGAAGGCGGAAGCGGGACATCAATCCGTTTGCTGATCGGTGGTGTAAGTGGTAGCCATGATTACTCTTTTAAAATAAAAAAAAAATAGCCCTCCGCCATTTGTCTGCTTAATGAGTTACAAACCCCACAATGTGATTACAGATCACAGGCATCCGGCTGGATGATAGCAGCACAGGATAGTCAGCTCTAATATCCAATTTAAATTGCAAACGTGTGGAACCGTAGAAAATGTTAGGACGAGGAAGGTTCCGGGTTCGTTTTTATGACTCAGGTGAACCTAAAGTACGCCCTATCCAGAGCTATTTACGTTTATCTCTTTTATACAAATGGGCAATCAAGAGGTAAGGGCCCTTGTTCAGGGGCCCAGCGGTGGCAATTTAGCAGTGCTTTAACATTTACATTCCTATTTCTGTCCCTCATGCAGATTTATCTTATTCATCTCTAAGCAGTTGGAGGTTAAGGGCCTTGCTTAGAGGCCCAGCAGTGGCAGATTGGTGGTACTGGGAATTAAACCATATTGTCATGTATATGGCAACATTTATACAATCATTAATAAACAGTGACTTTCTTTATCTAAGAAAGTTTTGTTTTCCAGAATAAAGACGACACACACTCGGATTTCTGCATTCTTTTGTATTAACTTTGAAAGCAAAAATAGACACGTCGTTCATTGCTTTAAGTGCCGTCAAGAACCGCCTTGTCTTCAGGATGATCCACAACATTAAATCTAACTACGTACAGTAATAAATAATAAAAGAAACCGAATAGGCCACGCCCACAGGATTAAAAAAAACCCAGGTGACATCAGAACCTTGTTAAAGTTTCATGACACTTTAAAGCTGCAACATGACACAAATCGACTGTTTTACAGTTTTGAATAAAAGACACTTGAAGAAAATACACAACAGCAGGTCAGATTTGTGAGGAGTGAAAAAAAAAAAAAAAATAGAAAGAATTCCTGGAGTTTATATTTCTCTATTCTGATGTTGTTTTCACCGTGACTTTGACTTTGTTCTGTAGAACTAACAAGCTGGTGTTTTCCTCCGAGACTCACATACACACGCTTACTTTCCTTCCCGCACCGAGCCGAGTATTAAGACAGAAAGCTGGATGTTCCGTTACCCTTTTTGCGCTGGAAAAATAAATCATAATCTGGACAGGTAAATATCCGAGCTCTAAAGTGTGAACATTTTTTGCAGCAAAGCCTTCTGGGTAAAATAGTGTTTTGGGAACCTATACTAAAAACTCTGCTGTAATGAATTCAGTTATGTTGAAGTAGGTGGTTCACAACCTTTAGGACAGATTGAGATGAGTCCATACGGGAAACAAGAAAACAATGACATCATCAAGAGGATGTGAAACTTTGGGATGTAATGTTCAGCTAGTGTCAATGTAAAGTAGGTGCATAATTGGACTTTTGCTTTAAAAGCTAATTAGATGAGCATCACATGCGTCCTTCAAGGTATTTATGTAGATCAGAAAGATTACCTACAATGCACTCACTCACTGTTCCGTGGGAGACCCAGTGGAACGCTAAGAGGCTACAAAATACTGAAAAATTAAAAAAAAAAGACGTACGATTGACTTTACGACTTCATTGAAAAGCAGGCAAAAAAACAATATAGCTTAATTTTTGCATCTTCTGCATGGTGTGATTAAAACAAGCTCGAAAGAGAACAGAAGCTCTCGGTGTCGCGTCACAAATCTCTACAATACACAAATGAGCAAAACCACTGAAGTGCAAAATTAGGCTTGGGTTCAAAGTGCAGGGTGCAAAAAAAAAATGTTTGTTAATTAGAAAACCGAACTTGTATCCTATTCCAGATGTGGTCTCAATTTTCCACCTATAATAACCTCCAGGCTTTCCAATCCATTGTGACTATGTGGTTTTGTTTATTCAGCTAGACAGTATTGTTAAGGTGCGGAGGTCTGGGGTGCAGTCGGGGTTCATATATATATATATATATATACCTTGACTTGTCCCAACTAACATACAGGATACAAGCTGTCTGTCAGCTGATTTTTTGCTGAAATTCAGGTTACGAGCCAGCTTCAGATACCCCACTGCTAGCTAGCGAACGCCGTAAGGTTTTTCTTTTCCTTCTCCCGCCACCCCGTCAATGCTTCACACTCCACTCCAGTTGGTGGCGGTATACACCTTAAGTTGGCTCATCAATCACCAATAAACGATACAAGAAGAAGAACGCCACAGTAAACATCCGCCGTAACATCCGCCTAGCATCACTCGATAGCTAGTCAGACGTGCGCGTTAGCAAGTGGAGTCGTCTGATCTCCAAGGTAAATGTTGTACATTATACTTAATAAAACCAGTTCATTGCAGTAAATCATATTGGATTGTTTTTTATACAGTATTTGTTATTTATACGTTTATTTTTCAATTTTTTTTGGGGACCCGGAATGGATTAATGGCATTTTAATTAATTTCAATGGGAAAAATTGTTTTCACATACGAGTAATTTGAGTTATCAGCTCCGTCACGGACCAAATTAAATTAAACAAGGCACCAATGTATATATATATATTTGAATGTGGGTGTGGCCTAATTAAGCAGGTGTGTGGGTGTGGGAGGAGATATAGAAATACTATAATAACAATTAAAATGCTTGGATTAGACCTGAAACCATTCCACATCCCACCTTAACACCTATTTGTAGGAACTCCAGCAGTCGTGCTGGAATGTTAAATTAAATTCAGTGGAAATAAAATAATATATTAAAAACCCAACAAATAATATTAATGCTAATAAAACTGGACAGAGATTTAAACAGGCTGTTTGTTCAGCTGCGGCGGTCAGCGCCCTCAAGGCGTTCAAACGGTTCAATAGTAATCAATAATGGAGGATGTTATTCTTCTTACAGGTTGGCAGCTCTGTTGCATTATAAAATACTTTTTTTTTTAGCACAGTTCGGCTTTATTTTGTTTTATTATCCAGGTAATAATGGGTAATTTAAGCCCCAGGCAAAATGGATGGCTGTTTTTTTTTTAATATGGGTTGACAAGTGTGTTTTTATTGGGTAAGGCTGCAAGCTCTCCAAACACTGAGGAGTGTGCCTTATGGGAAAGAGCTTTAATATTATATTAAAACACAGACTGGCCCTGTGTTTACTGACACATGCGCAGGTTTCTGCCTACTGAGACTTCTAGAATTTGTGTGATTTTTGCTAGATCTGGCAACATCATGGTAAAAAAAAAAAAGTGCATTCCGAAAAAAGCAGGGTGAGTTTCGAAAAAGCATGTTTTTACTTCCTGTGCTAGTCAGTTTATCTGCCAAGTCTATGACTTGGGATGAATATTTGCTGAATCTTAGGAAAGACATGCCAAAGAATACGCCTTCATTGCCAGATTGGGCCGAAGTTCCTCCACGGTGATGTGAAAGACTCTTTGCTAGTTATCGCAAATGCTGAATTGCAGTTTTTGCTGCATGCCAAGGACGGCACAAGCTAAACCAAAATAGTTTAAGGGGAAAATTAATGTAAAATTTTTTACATAGGATTAGATAGGTTTGGTTAGATTTTTCTTACTTAATAAAAAAAATCATTTAAAAACTGCATTTTGTATTTATTTGGGTTATTTTTCTATAATATTAAAATTGATGTTAATTGTCAGGGTTGGACTAGGATATGGGGGTTTTTTCAGGATACTTTTGTAGGCATTTTGCCTTTATTGATAGGACGGAGAGATGAAGTGGGGGAAAGGAAGGGTGGTGGTTCTCGAAAGCCCCCGAATTAGAGTCGAACCCGGGTCGCCAGAGCGAAGCTGCACATGTGTGTGCTGGCACCTTAACCGACTACACCACGGCATGAATTTTGAATAAACAAAATTACTACTTAAATACTACCCATCTCTGCACACGTCTGTCTGGAGGGCCTGTAGAAACCTAATTTTTCTGCGCCTCTCTTGTTTCCTCTCCATCTCTCTGACTATTTCGACAGCTACACACTGACGCTGCATGCTAACACAGAGCCCAGAAGGGGATTTGTTTAATGATGTAATTGGGTCAGCATAATATCAATTAAAAAAAAGACCCAATGTGCTGTTGATTAGATGTCTCACGGGCCGGTCTGTCTGGAAAAAAAAAAAGATTCTACGCCCACTTTTTAAATCAAATGATTTACACCGCCGCAAAGACCCCGGCACATCAACCAATTAAGCAGAAAAAAGGAATAAGGCGGCTTAGAGTTTAATGAACCGATCAGACAATAACAACATGAGGTGTATCGACCCAAAAAAGTCACAAGTTGACTCAGCAGGAAAATACCCTGTCTGCCCCTGTCAATCATTTAACTGGGCCAATAAAAGGGGCAATTTTAATACCGAACTGTATTTCAATCCACTCAGTTTTACCTTTGAGGAAGCTGAGGTCATCACTTCTATAAAAACAAGAGGCTGCAGAACAACTTTTGCAGTCCATCCCAAGGGACAACATAGTCGGGGTGCCAACCTATAAAAGGTCACGTATCTACACACTGGACAATCTGGACACACACCGTTTAGCACACAGTGCAGGTTTAACGAGTGAAGGAGGGAACTGGAGAACCCAGAGTGAATCCTCTAAAGCATGGAAACAAAAACACGCAGACTTTGAGAAGGTAAAGTTCTCAGAAGGACAAAGCCACAAATTAAGCTCTGCATCCTGCAAATGAAAGGAAATCCACAGTTTTCTAGCAAAGAGTCCGGACCGGCGATTAGACACCAAGAACTTTAAGCATTCGATACACCCGTCAGTTGAGATGTGAAGACCAGATCACATGTTTAGCTCATCGTTCTAGTAGTACTTTGCTAAAAAACGTGACAAATTTGCGAACTTTCTGAAGCAACTTATAGCTTAGCGAACTATTTATATAAAGTGTCTATAATCTTCTCACCTAGTAAACCTTCTTATAGTCTACAAAATATGGCAATGTGCAGAACAAGGTTTTCAGGTAGAAGGAAAGAAAAAAAGTGCAAAAATAAAGTTGTACATTGAGGCATCTGTTGCTGTACAGCAGGTACAAAACCTCTAGATTCTCTTCATTTCTTCATATATGGGATATTTATAGAACTATACATCCTTACTGGACTGTACTGTACATCTCTACTGATTCTCGGACAGGAAAATGTCTGTCTTTTTTTTTTTTTCTTCTCGTCTTTTGTCCCACATGTCGGATTGCGGGTCAGTGCAGCAGAGCCGAGGTGTAGCGCTCTTTGTGTTCACTAGAGGGCGATCCTGATCGCTCACTCTCTCTCTTTTCCTCTTTTGTCTCTTCAGTCAGAAAGCTTTGGAAAGTCTGAGCACGGGGGATGAGAGTCATCATCGAATTCATATCTAGAAAAAAGAACAGGAAAAAACAGACAGGCTATTAATTAATTAGTTAATTAAGAGATAGTGAGATGAATACGCAGACAGACAGACAGACAGACAGAAAGACAGGTTACAGTTTGTCACGTTGATTTGTGAATAAACCATCACTCATATAGAAGCAAAAAAGAAAAACGTTATTCTGCTTGCTCGCTCAACAACACACGGCTCAGTGTGTGTGTGTGTGTGTGTATGTGTGTGTGTGTGTGTGTGTGTCCAACACTTCTGTCACCTTGGAAATTGCTGTCAAGCAAGTTGCTCAGTGTGTGTGTGTGTGTTCTAGGCTCTCAGGTGCTTTGGGATTTGGCCTGAGCTAATAAGAATAAAGAAGGAACACACGCACACACACACACACACACACACACACAGACGCACACACAGCTGGTTCTGTCTCCTATTTATACTGCCACTATATTTACTCCTACATATCATGGCAGAATAGAGCAGCTGAAAATCACACTGCAACACCGTTTCTGTCAGGCTGTGCTACCGCTAATCATTTTTTAATCTAGAAAAATTATTCTTGCTATGAAGTGTCTGTCTGTCCACTTCAACAACAATCAGAACAATCAGAATAAATTGCCTCGTTACATAACGCTAAAAAGATGCAAGACTAAGTAGAAGTGGGTTTGAAGTACTTTAGGTTGAACTTAGTTTCTTCTGATCAGGTAATATATATATATATATATACATATATTAGGCATATTAGGAGGAAGTGTTAGCTTGGCTATTGAACAGTGTTGATGGGGAAGATCGTGAGTTCAATCCCCAGCCTCATCAAGTTCCCACTGCTGGACCCCTAAACAAAGCCCTTAACCCTCAACTGCTCAGCTGTCGCTTTGGATAAGGGCGTCTACCAAATGCCAGAAATGTAAATATTCCATCTTATCTAAAGGGCAGCGGTGGATCAAGTGGTAGAAGCTTTGGGTTGTTGATTAGAGAATTAGGGTTCAAGTTGCCAGTGCATGTGCATGTGCATGTGCCGGCTGAAAATGCATTAAAACTGCATCCAATCCTAAAGTTGCATTAAGACTTGCATTATTTTAGGTTAGGCAGGGCAGCACGGTGGCTTAGCGGTTAGCACTGTTGACCCACAGGAAGATGGTCCTGGGTTTGATTCCTGGGCAGGGGTCTTTCTGTGAACGAGTGTGTGTAATTATCAGATTTTTTTGAACTACATTAAGGTTTTCTTTTACAGGCTAACCTGCAATTTTGCACATTTTTAGTTTATTTCCATTAATTTCCAAGAAAAGTTTCCAGTCTTAAAAATCCCTAGAAGTTTGGGTCCTATTTTGTGTAGCAGCATAATAAAGGAGTTAAAACACAGTATAAAGTGGATCACTATATATTTCCAAAAACACTTTTCTTTCTGATCTTTTTTTATTAAAATCAATTCCAAATCAGTGACATTTTCTATTTTTTGGTCTTGTTTTCCTTCTTTTCTAGGCAAAACATGGCAGAACAGAGCAGCTGAAAATCACACTGCAACACTGTTTCCGTCAGGCTGTACTGCCGCAAATCATTTTTAATATTGAAAATTATTACCGCTCTCAAGAGTCTCTTTGTCTTCATCAACAACAAGCAGAACAAGCAGAATAAATGTTCTATAACGTTAAAAACGATGCTAATTCTTAGTTTATTCCTATTAATTCTTTATAATTCCCAGAAAAAGTCCAAGAATTTTGCATCCCTAGTAATGTGTCAAATGTGTAATGTGTCTTTTGTTAAAACGGTTCCACGTTAATGGCATTTTCCATATTTTGGGGGGTATTTTGTCTTCTTGTCCTCCCTTTTTTTAAAGCAAAAATGTTTGGTAGCCAAAATTCTGGTAGTTTCCTAACAGCCATTATTACTGTGAAAGTTGCAGTTCAGTGATTAAAGTCTCAGAAGATTCTTCGTCCGAGAGACACAAAACATGAAAATAAAATGTTTGTCTTTCTGTGTAAGAGCATCTGTCCACTGCTGTAACATATTGTCTACTTATTGTCTCCATTGGACACGCTCCGATAGCGTTATTTCTCATTAGCCATCTTAAAATATTCAACTTGCCCTGAAAGCATTGAGCATCTTTCCAGTTGGAAAAATTGATTACGCCATGTGAAGCCAGTGAGAAAGAGAAGAGTTTAGAAAAATGTCAATAATAATCCAGATTTATATGTTGGATACTTTTTCTTGTCATCACAATCATTGTCGTCTTTAAAAAAAAAAGAGCAACATATGCTTCTGCTACACACTCTGAAGGATGTCTCCGTCCGCTGAAGCAGTAGAAGGCTTTATCACTCTGTTCCAGCATGACACAAATCCCTCTGATCTCCATAAGGCGTGATGTGTTTCTGCTCTGTCTGATCTCAAGCCCACTAAACACCTCTGAGGATGAACTGGAACACTGACTGAACCCCAGACCTTCTCACCTCAACATTACTCTATAATACTATCATGGCTGAATAAACAAATCCTGTGGTGTCTTAGTGATTAGCACGGTAGCCTCACAGCAAGAAGGTTCCAAGTTCGTATCCCTGGCACAGATCTTTCTATATGGACTGTGCATGGGTTAGAGACTAGGGTTAGGGTATGTCACCAGTATGTCACCAGAGCTTAGCCGTTAGCACTGTTGCCTTAGAGCAAGAAGGTTCCAGGTTTGTATCTCCTGCAGGGGTCTTTGTCTATGTCCACGCTGTGTTGGTGTGTGTTTACCGGTTTTCTCCGGTTTCCTCCCACAGTCCAAAAACATGTGTTAGGTTAATTGGTGATTCTAAACTGCCCATAGGAGTGAGTGTGATGGACTGGTGACCTGTCCAGGATGACCCCTGTGAAAGCTGGAATAGACTTCAGCAGATTCCCAATAAGCGGGAATGGATGAATGGATAGATGGATGGATGAATGGGTGGATGGATGAATGGGTGGATGGATGAATGGGTGGATGGATGGATAAGCAAATCCCCACAATTTCTTACCAAAATCCAGATGTTATTATAGGAGAAAGAGTGAGGCTGTATCTGGAATATAATGTTTAAAAAATTCAATACACTAAAAAAAAAAAAAAAAAAAGCCAATTATCATCTTCTTGACCTTTAAAACAACCAGAGACCGAAAGAACCTGTTCGCTTCACACACACCAACAGGAAGTGTGAGGTCAACATCGTGAATCACAGTTACACACCGGTGTATTTTAAGATCAGTGCAGACCCAGAAATATTTTTACACATAAAATATCGTAGATATCATATCGTCGTTCGTATTTTTACCTCTATTTTTATTTCTTCCTCTGTTTTTTATGTCTACCTGTATTTTTTTATTTTCTTTCTCTATTTTTTATTTCTACCCTCTATTTTTTTTTATTTCTTCCTCTGTTTTTTATGTCTACCTGTATTTTTTTTATTCCTACCTTTATTTTTTTATTTCTTTCTCTATTGTTTTTATTTCTACCTCCATTTTTTTAGTCCTACCTCTTTTTTTATTTCTACCTCTATTTTTATTTCTTCCTCTGTTTTTTATGTCTACCTCTATTTTTTTATTCCTAACCCTTATTTTTTTATTTCTACCTCTTTTTTTTATTTCTACCTCTATTTTTTTATTGTTTTTTTTATTCCTACCTCTATTTTTTTATTTCTACCTCTTTTTTTATTCCTACCTCTATTTTTTTATTCCTACCTCTATTTTTTTATTTCTACCTCTTTTTTGTTTATTTCTACCTCTATTTTTTTATTGCTACCTTTTTTTTTATTTCTACTTATTGATTTCTGTTATCTGGAAGACATTTATACTTTTGTTAACTTAACTCTGGTGATGCTTTAGTGTTTCATACAGTAAATTTAATCATTATCCTCTCCTCCTTTCTCGTGGAGGGGATTAAACAAGCAGAACGACTGTTTGACGAGTCCTACAGGTGATGGATGGAGTAGCGCTTTAAGGGCGGTCAGTTAAAAAAAAAAGAAAAGAAAAACTAATTTCCTTCTGGTGAACTCACAATCAGTGGAAGGAATAGTAAAAGAAAGGGAGTGGTGTATATTATACAGACAAAAGTTTTAGAACACCTAGCCATTTCCAACTCTGGATTTCGGCTCACTTTTACCCCTATAATAACCCCCACACATCTGGAAAGAATCTGCAGTGGATTTTTGAAGCATGGCGGTGGAGATTTGTGGTCATTTAGTCAGAGAAGTAATGTCTGGGGTTCAGTCGAGGTTCGGTGGGGTCAGGGCTCTATGTGCAGGAGACCCGAGTTCTTCTACACCCGAGTTCTTCATGGAGCTGAGGGGTTTTGTGCACAGCGGTATTGTCATGCCGGGAACAGTGTTTGAGCCTTTTTTGAAGAAATAATGTAATTCAACCGTGTGTGTGTGCTGGCCAGGTGTCCATATATCTTTGGTCACACACTGTACAGTAAATAAATGCCAGATAAATAAATAGTGTCTTAGTTTATATATCAAATATGCAAATATCTTCTAAGCAGCTACACTGCTAAAAAAAAAGAAAAAAAAAGAGAAGTGCGAGTACAGTGGTGAAGGTGCTGGACTGCTATTTAAAAGATCAGGGTTCGATTCCCAGCACAACCAATTTGCCACTGTTGGGGCCCTAAGCAGGGCCCTTAATCTCTAATTGGACATCCAATAAGGATGTCTGTCAAATACTGTAAAAGTAAAAACAGCAGTGTTTTTTTCGATTCGGTGAAAGAAACATTAATTGCATTACTCTGTCTCTCTCTCTCTGTCTCTCTCTCTGTCTCTCCGTCTCTCTATCTCTCTTTCTGTCTGTGTGTCTGTCTCTCATTCTTCAATCTTTCTGTCTCTCTCTCTCTCTCTCTCTCTCTTTCTCTCTTACTTTCTCAATGTCTGTATCTCTCTCTCTACTCTCTGTCTCTTTCCCTCTGTCTCTCTCTCTACTCCCTCTTTTTTTTTTTCTCTCTCTGTTTCTTTTTCTCATTGTGTGTCTATCTGTCTGTCTCTCTTCCTCTCTACTCTTTGTCTCTTTTTCTCTGTCTGCCGGTCTGTCTCTCTCTCTTGTTTCCTCTCTCTCTCGTTTCCTCTTTCTCTCTCTCTTTCTCTCTCTCTCTCTCTCTCTCGCTCTCTTTCTCTAGTCCTCCGATTTATTTATCTATTTCTAAACGCAGGTATAAATTCTGCCGAATTTGTATTTCTAAGGATAATAAATGAGTGAGATGAACACCCACTACATCAAACGCTAACGCTTTGATAATACAAACGCCATGATGATGGATGCGCTGCGTTTTAAAGGCACTGCCTCATTAGAAAGACAAATTTCCTTTTGGGAAATACACAAACACACACACACACACACACACAACCATCGTATTGTTTTCTTATCAATTTTTTTTTCTGCCTGTTTGTCAGTGGATTTAGGTGAATTGTGATATTCTTGTGAATCCAGTGGTTTTGTGTTTCATGTGGCAAGTGAACTTAACACACTCATGAGTTGGTAACATAGCATAGCAACACATTCATGCTAACAGCGATGACGCAACACCCAGAAGTGCTCGGCTGCGTAGAGTTTATCATTTATTATTACAAATAATAAAAAAAAAAAACATCTTCAGATTGACACTACACACACCCTGCAAATCCTCACACCGCAATCAAATACAGAAACATGCGGCAACTAACGCAGAGAACGGACACAATGGGGACAAAAACATACTGACGAACCCATGCTTTATTAAGTTAACCATCTTTTAGACGGACAGACGGATAGCTAGACAGCTAGACAGACAGACAGACAAATTGATAGACAGACATACAAAGAAACAGACAGATTGACAGATATATAGATAGATAGATAGACAGACAGACAGACAGATAGACAGACACACAGACATATAGACACTGAACAATAAGCAGGTTCGAACCGCATTTGTCACTTTTTTTGTGTCCCCTTGAAACATGTCCATTGTGGTCTGTCCTATTTGCTGCCTGTTTTTGTATTTGGTCGTGTTGTGACGATTCACAGCAGGTTTTTTTTGTGTATTTGAGTTGTGTAGACTTTTTAATTTGCATGTGTTTTCTTAATTTGCAGCACGTTAAACTTTCTCGGCCCCCGTACAAATGGTTTTTCCCAAGGCTTTTTTGTCCCCGATGGAGTTTTGGTTTCTTGCCGCTGTTGTCCTCTGACTTGCTCAGCTGGGGACTCTTAATTTACAGATACGAGTTAAACAGAACTCAGTGTTTTAGTGTGTGTTCACTGTGAGTGTTATCTGATGTGATTCTGTAAAGCTGCTTTGACACTCGATAAAAAGCACTATATAATTTCAGTCCAGGGGTTTTGTGCACAGATGGATTGTCATGCTGGACAAAGCGTTTGAGTCTCTAAATTCCAGTGAAGAAATAATGTAATACTAGAACATACAAAGACGTCCCAGATAAGTGTGTGTGTTAGACTTTGTAAAAAAAAAATGAAAAATGCTTAATAGAAAGGTGTCCACAAACTTTTGGCTGCGTAATGTATTTCTTTTTTGAAGACTTATGAAAAAATGAATGTCTTTGGCTCGAGAAATGATTATAATTTTAATTAGAGAAACCTTAAAGGGACAAACATTAAACTATAGTCGTGTTCTGGCAGGACAAATTTTATGATAATGAAAAGTTGTATAATATTTGTGTAATTTTTTTTTTTTTTTTTTTACTCCAGCTGGAATTAAAATGTACTTGAAAAGGCAGGAGTGTCGAACCAGAATTCGGTACAATTAAATGATACTGAGTGTGATATAAAAATTACCCATCTGTCGTCTCTAAACCTCTAAAATAAGAGGACGCTGCATTATCTTCTGTATTTGTTCATCACCTTGGAGCTTCGTATTATAACAATAGCAAAACAATTGTGCTTTCCGAGAACCAGAATTGTGTAGCAAATAATAAAAAAACGATAAAAATAATATTTTATTATATCTAAAAAACCTGATAAAGGAATAAGTTTAAGACTCACCTGTCGTCTTCTCTTGATAACTGTAAATGTCTCCCATGCTGTTCTGCCGTGTGATGTGATGCCAGTAAGCACTCCGGGGCAGAGATATCGACTTGGTTAATGTATTCTCGCTTAATAAGGTCTGTCAGGAAACACACACACACACACACACACACACACACACACACAGTTAAAAATTAAACTGGCAAAAAATTATCCTGACATAAACTGTAATAAATATTTAGACAGACAGACAGACAGACAGACAGACAGGCAGACAGACAGATAGACAGACAGACAGGCAGGCAAATAAAAATTTAGACAGACAGACAGACAGACAGACAGACAGACAGAAAGACAGATAGATAGACAGACAGACAGGCAGGCAAATAAAAATTTAGACAGACAGACAGATAGACAGACAGACAGAAAGAAAGATAGATAGACAGGCAGACAGACATACAGACAGACAGGCAAATAAAAATTTAGACAGACAGATAGATAGACAGACAGACAGGCAAATAAAAAATTAGACAGACAGGCAGGCAGGCAGATGGACAGACAGACAGACAGTCCAAACAGATACATACATACATACATACATACATACATACATACATGAAAAGTTAGACAGACAGACAGACAGACAGACAGGCAAATAAAAATTTAGAGAGACAGACAGACAGACAAATTAAATTTAGACAGACAGACAGACAGACAGACAGATAGATAAATAGATAGATAGACAGATAGATAGATAGATAGATAGATAGATAGATAGATAGATAGATAGATAGATAGATAGACAGATAGACAGACAGATAGATAGATAGATAGATAGATAGATAGATAGATAGATAGATAGATAGATAGATAGATAGATAGAGTGCATTCATTGTAGTGTAGTTCTGGAGGAAGAGGTGTGTGTGAGACTGAGCGGAACAGTGAACAGTGTATTAGAAGACTGTGTGTTTTATCACAATCCAGCAGGAGGGTCACAGTTACAACATGACAGAGTTCAGCGTTCTACCTCACTTCATTATACACACACACATGCACACTAATTACTAGGACTTTATCATCTTCAGTCAGTGTGTACACACACACACACACACACACACACACACACACGCATTGGATAAAACCCAGCACTTAGTCAAGGAAAAAAAGCACGGTGGCGGAAGTAAGGATGTATCAGTACTGATTGTGGTGATTGGATCTAAAATCATGTGACACTACAGGATATCCACATTACTGCCCACTTTATTAGGAACACCTGCTCATTTATGCAGTTATCTAATCAGAGATATATGCGGCATCGCAACAAAGCATGCAGAAGTCGCAGGATTGTGTAAGAAAAAAAAAAAAAAATCTGTTGCGTGCGAAAATCTCAGGTGAACAACAACTTCTGAAAATGACAACGCAAACCAACCATCTGGTACCGGAATCCATGCCCATGTGACTCATGTTCCAGTCATACAGAGCAATTTTACCCTATTCAGATGAACCCTAACTGAAGCTTGTGCTTCCGTCACATTATTGGCTGGATAACAGCATGAAAAAAAGCAGATGTTTAACTTTTATTAAAACCAAATACAGATGTTCCATAGTTAAATGTTTGATAAATACAATAACCTGTGACTTTTTCTCGAATTCCAGCATCATGCGCTCATGCTGTTCTGCGATGGACAGTGTGGCGGAGTGAACCCGCTGGTAGATCACTTCTCCTTCTTTTGTTTGAAATGTGAACAATCCTTCTCCTGTGTCACACATCCTGTAACACACACACACACATTTTTCACACTTTATCCTAAGCAGATTTTTCATTGACGTAATAATTCGTCTTTTTTAAGATGCAAAAAAAAAGACGTGTCCTTAATAATTCCACAGTGTGTTATAATGACATAATGAAATAAACCTCTTCTGTAACATTCTGTCCTTGGTCATCCTTTGAATATTTTCTATTTGATTGGCTTAATTATCCTGTTATACAAAAACACCCCTGAATTTTAATTCATAAGTGAAATCGTCTTTTTTATTTTTTATTTTTATATTTTGTATATTGATCAAGACTTTTGTTATGAGAACACTGGCCAGTTTTAACAGTCTTTATCAGTGGTGGCCGGTCAATAGGGGGCACTGTGGTGGCAGGTTAACAATAAATTTCGTAAATTAAGAACAAAATAAAAGAATTAAGTCGTAAAATTCCACTTGGAACAATTAAAAGCGCATTTCATTCATACTGTATGTATGAGCTGGTCCCCAAACAAGCGGGCGTGTCTGTGTTCGTGGATCTATAAACTTGTCAAAGCATGTGATTTAAGGCTGAGCTCTTATTGGCTGGTTTTCAATTCTCTTCGAACCCTCTGACTTTTGTTGTTAGCAAATCAATGGTGTTTTTACGTTTTTGGCCTCATGCAATTGGTCCGTTTCTCAGCTTGTCCCAACAAGTCAGCAGATCTGACTGACAGGAAGTGGCTGAAGTAAAAAAAAATTAGATTTTAACATCAACAATTGTGACAGGACTGTGTGAAAATATTGATACAGCTAACTATTGCGATTTTAATTCGAAATGTTTTGTTAATTATTCAAAAATTATGTTGATATTTAATTAAAACCCTGGAGTCAAAACGCCTTCCTCCTCTTATGTGTTGAAGACATATATGGCCATGGTCTCCGAAGCAAGCCAGGGAAGCCAGATTGAGGTGGTTTGGACATGTACAGAGGAGGGATAGTGAATATATTGGTAGGAGGATGTTAGAAATGAAGCTACCAGACAGAAGGCAAAGAGGAAGGACCAAAGAGGAGGTATCTGGATGCGATAAATGAAGTTAGTGGGTGTGAGTGAAGGGGATGTAGAGGATAGGGGTAGGTGGAGACAGATGATTCGCTGTGGCGACCCCTAAAAGGGAACAGCTGAAAGGAGAAGAAGAATTTTTAGCTCGCTTCTTGTTTTGCAGTATATTGGAATATGTATTGTATCGCGATGTATTGTATCGTATCATAAGGCCCTTGCTAATACACAGCGCTAATTTTTAATATTTTAGCTAGCAGTAATGATACATCATCACCATTGGCTATCTACGGTTATGGATTACTAGCGGTTCAATCAATCGGTTTGTTTGCACACCCTTCAAAATTTTAGTAGCAGCTACAACTGATTTTTATAAATAACAGCATGAATAAGAAATAAATAAGAAATACAGAACAACTTGGCAAAGTGACTCATTTTTCACAGTTTGGCATGAGTGTGTGATAATTAAAAATGGAGACTTTAAGCACACGCTCATTACCCATCAATAAATCAACACAAAGAGGTGATAAACATCCCAGTGTTAGAATTGTTTTTTTCGTGATGAATAAAATTGAAAGAATTCTTTTAGATCGCAGAAAGAAATTTATTTACCTTCCAGACTCGAAGGTAAAGCATGTTGAGTCTCGTCCGTAGCGTCGCAGTGAACTCAGGGGCCACATGACCAGTTTAATTCGGGCGTTATGGACGTCCCACAGGTAAATGTTCTCCTGCGTGATCTGCATGGTGCACTCGCCATAAATGTCCAGGTTAGGGGTGGGCATCAGATACACGTTAAACCTCTCTGGAGACAAAAATCATAAAAAAATATATACCTTTAGGATGATCTGGCAAACCAAAGTCATTATTTACATAATATTTAGAATTCAGAGTAATAAGATGTTAATAATAATAATATTAGAATTCTATATTTAAAAAAAAAAACTTTATTGAAGGTAAAGGAAAATGACCAAGGTTACAGAAAGAAGTGCAGCCATTATTGATGTTAGGAGATAAGAGGAAAGCATCTAAAGTGGTTAGACTGGCAAAGCGAGCAAACGTTCTTATTATTTTCCTGCTACGCCATTTTCTCCTGCTATACTCAGCTCGCTTGTGCATGAGTCAGGAGCATGAAGGTCAACCATCTGTTGCCATGGGGAATAAAAACTGGACTTCACCAAGCTGTATCAATTAGTTGTAAATAGACTCTCGAGTGCTTAACCCAAATGAATCATCCTTAATCAGCCTGAATGTTTTCCAATCTTAAGGGAAAAGCAGTGTGTTTTTTCCGTTGAAATATTATAAATAATAATAATAATAATAATAATAATAATAAAAGATCCTCCTGCAGAGTATAGAATGTGATCTAGAGCACTAAACAATATTTTTCACTCCTTAAGAAAGTCTTAAGAAAAGGACGTCAGAAGATTAACGCTTCAATGAGTTTTTGCACTGATAGTTTATTTCATGCTACAATAAATTATGTGCACACACACACACACACACACACACACACACACCAATAAACACATACATTACCTCACACATACCCAAATAATGCACATCTACACATACCAACATGCATACATACACTCACGCAAACAGACACACACAGTTGCCACCGCTGGACCCCCGTGCAAGGCCCTTAACCCCCAAAGAACAAAATGTCACTCCGAAAAGGTTTTGAACGCAAAGTTCTGTAAATATAAAGAGAACAAGCTAGTTGCTTATATCTATAGATGGCATTTCGCTCCTCTTCATGAAGAAAGGATCAGGTGTAATATTTATTCTTAAGATTACAAACGTCCTTCTTTGTGTTCCATTCGCAGTGTTCCATTGTGTCATTTCCGGCCTCGTCTGGATTTCTTTTATCATCAGAATCACTTGATTGCAAACCAGTTATTTTCTCTCTCTTTTAGGCCATTTGTTCTTTGTGAAAAGCCAAAAACTGAATTTTGATTAAATAATTTTGGTTTTGCTCCAGTAATAAAACGCTTAACATTATAGCGCACCAAAAAATAATCAGACTCGTCTTATTTGATTAGTAGCCAGAGGTTGTACATGTTTCTCTTTGCCATGTTTTACACCTCTAAGACTTATAAATTGGTTCATTTGTTACACGAATGAGGAAGATAAAGAGGAAGAAAACGAACACAAACAAAAAGAACCAATGGGTGCCCGGACCCTTAACTAGCAATATCAACTTGTAAGCATACGATCTACATTCCCAGCATGGCAGATATAAAAATAACTCATGATTCACAGCGTTGGCAAGATGTTTCTTCCTCTTTATTTTTTTTTTTCTTTATCCTCCCACTGATACCCACAGAATGCTTGCTGGGGTTAAAGGAACAGACTGGATAAGAATCAAATGTACACAGCGTCCTTAAGTACTCAATCAGACAAAACATACCTGGTGTAGGATTTATTCTGTCTCACAATACACTTAATAATACATCTCTCTCTCTCTCTCTCTCTCTCTCTCTCTTTCTCTCTCTCTTTCTTTCTTGCTCACCCCTGAGGTACCAGTGACCAGTTTAATGCCCCTTTCATCCAACTTCAAGAAGGATGGAATAGAAGGCTACAGTTTACATTACATTTGATCCCCATTAGCATATACTGTATTAATCAGACATACGGTGGCGCCCACATGGGGATGGGTTCCTTCTTTAGTCTAGCTTCTCTTAAGGTTTCTTCCTACTTCATCTCAGGGACTTTTTCTCTTGCCATAGTTGCCACCGGCTTGTTTATTAGGGACAAACTTACACTTTTTTATTGTTACTGCATTCTGTGTAAAGCTGCTTTAGGACATAGTCCATTGTTTAAAGCGCCTTACAAATAAAAATTAAATTGAATTGAACTTCATACTCGAACAAAATTAAGAGTTATGGAATGTAACGTAATCAAGTATCATTTTTCAGCTCTGAATAAAACCTTCATGTATCAATTTTAGTGACGTCTTTGGAAGATGTAATATCATATAACAAAAATTGACGGTGGTGTAGTTGGATAAGGTGGTAGCACATACATTGCGCTCCAAGTGACCCAGATTTAATTCTGGCTTAGGCTCTTTTCAGTGCTACCCCCCTTTTCACCTCTGTCTTATCCTTTCAAATAAAGGCAGAATGCTTTAAAAACTTTTAAAAATGTTGTTCTAATGAAAAACATCACTAATTCGCATTCCAGGAGTACCTCAGGGTTGTCTATTCAAGCTGTACGAAATATCATCAGAAATTGTCTAGCGCTCATATCTGGGGCAGTGGTGGCTCAAATGGTTAAGGTGCTGAGTAGTTGATCTGAAGACAAGGAAGACCTGGGTTCAAGCCCACTGCCAGCCTTGAACAAGCCCCTTAACCCTTCCTGCTCCAGGGGCGCTACATCATGGCTGACCCTGCACTCTGACCCCAAATTACTAATATGGAAAACAAATTTTACGGTGCTGTTAAGTATATGTAACAAATAAAGACATTTAATATTCTATTGTTGGATCTGGATTTTAGTTTCTAATTGTATTTTAAAATACTGTACACGAGTGTTCTGACTTCTAGTTGAGATCAAATTATATCAAATTAAATTATATATACACTAATGAGACGACAAAGAAAATCCCACCCATCCCACCCATTTTTCCACCCGGGGACAAGCTGTCACTAGACACGTTTAAAGCGTTTACGTTTGTCCTAGCATAGTCTAGCTAATGCATTTCATGCGTGTTTTTTATTTGACCTCTAAATGCATTAACAAAAGCACAAAGTAAGGCAGCCAGTACCCCTGCCGTCCTGAAGGGGGCGAGCATAAGCACGCAGATTTATTCTCGTTCAAGCTCTTTTCTTTTTTTCCAAACATAAAACAATTCTGTATAAAAACTTCTAGAAATTGATCTTCCACTTTAAACAGCAGGTAATAAATCATAGTTTTATATTTTTGTCACTGACTCTATATCGTTTGTATCGAATTGTGGAATTGAGGTGCTAAATGAAATCTGTGAGACGTAATAAATTGAACTCACGGCAAATCTTTATTTTAACTGTGTGTGTGTAAAAATGCTTATACGTATGAGCTATGAATCATAACTGGGAATCAATGAACAGGCAGGCAATTAAATGGTGTATTGAAGATTAGCTATTGACTTGTTTTATTTGTAATTGAGACACGGTGGACTCAATGACAAGAAAATGCCCTATATTGTATAGATACAAAAAAAGGACACAATACAACAATGGCAAAAGTAGGCTAATTATAGTTTTTTTTAAAAAAAAAGCATATAGACATTGTGATATGCAAAATTTTTGGGAGGAAAAAAACCGATTACAATCGGAATGTGATCAGTTTTCAGGACTGATCTGTATCTCCGCAGTCCAGGTCTAAAGGAGTAAAGCACTTCCTGAAGTAGAGAGCTGGCCTTTTGTAGGATTCGAGAGCATGTAGAAGAAACCAGCATTGTGCTATATAATTTTTTTTTGCTGATGTTAAGCCAATTACTCTCTGCTGTTAAAGAAGAGGTCAAGCTTGAAATCATCATTTATTACAAACAGTATGGGGTCCACAGGCAGGCACAGAGAACTCAGAACACCTTCTAGTAGGAATGATTAACTGTTTTACACTTACATAAGATGCAGGGATGCGTTCATACTGTTCTTCTTAAAGGGTGCACATTCAGTCCTGAATGTTTTTCCATGCACTCTCTCAAGTTTCTGGACACCTTATCAGAACCCCCACATACTGTAAGTGTGGCTTCTCTAAACTGTTGATACAAAGTCTGAGGCACAGATTTATCTACAATGTCTTCAAATGTTTTAGAATTACATTATTCCTTCACTAGAATTAAGAGACCAGCATGACAATGTAGCTGTGCATAAAACCCTCTGAGCTTAATGAAAACATGGTGTTGAAGAACTCAGGTATCCTGCACACAGCCCTGACTCAACCCCACTGAACAGATTTGCGAATAAGTGAAACACAGACAACCATAGTCCTCCTTACCCAACATTAGTGTGTGATCTAACTAATAATAAGATGTAACCTGGAACTGTGTCAAATCGCTTTGGGAAGAAGATAAACACAACACAGGGCAACACAGTGGCTTAGTGGTTAGCAGTGTTGCCTCACAGCAAGAAGGTCCCAAGTTCGATTCCATGTTCTCCCTGTCCTAAGGTTTGCATGTTATCTTTGTGCTTGCATGGGTTTACTCCGGGTACTGCGGTTTCCTCCCACAGGATGATTTCCTCCTTGATTGGTGATTTTAAATTGCCCATAGGAGTCTGAGTGTGTGTGTGGCCCTGTGATGGAATGGCGACCTGTCCAGGTTGTACCCCTTCTACCTTGCCCTTTCAGAGATAGCCGGTGACCCCAAAATAAGTGGGTATAGAAAATAAATTAATTAATAAACACACCACAGTGAGGACTATGTGACACAAGATCCCTGGATCCCAGAGTTGTTGCTAGATCCATGTTGTAGAACTGGACAAATACTGTGGGGTGGCCCAACCCACCGCCTTACAACTGCTTGCACTGGGCAGAAAAGTTTTAGCCTTTCTAGTTAATAGCAGCTCAATAGGACCACCTATGGCACTTTGGGCATGTACCTGGGCCGTGGGTGAAAGAAGGCTTTTACCATCTCCATGGTAATAACTAGGCATGATTGCAAGGCGAACAATGCCTGGATATCGCAGATCTTCTTGATGGAGGAAACGGCTAAAAGGAACACTGTCTTTAGTGTCAGGTGTTTGTCTGATGCCTCCTTCAGTATTTTATAAGTGGGTTCAGACAGTCTCGCCAATACTAGTGGGTCTGTGCCCACTAATTTGCCACTAAAACTGCCAAATATACCTTCAGTGTGGACAGGGTGTTAGTCCTGTCGAAAAACATTCTTGCAGGAATTCCAGCACTGAAACAGTCAGTTAACTGATTCCTGCTCTTTGTCTTTAAACCAGGAGACAAAGAGGTTCCATTTCCAAGCATAGAGTTTCTTCGTAGTGAGAGCTCTGGACTGGAGTATTTTTTTGGGAGGAAAAAAAAACGATTACAGTTTTCAGGACTGATCTGTATCTCTGCAGTCCAGGTCTCTAAAGGAGTAAAGCACTTCCTGAAGTAGAGAGCTGGCTTTTTTTAGGATTCGAGAGCATATAATCTCAACGACCTTGATCAAAAGACCTGCTGCTAGGAGCTGTGCCCCCTCAGGCAGCGTAAAGCTTGCGAGAGGAGGTCCCTCCTGATGACCGAAACTCCTGATAGGCACTGTTATGGAACACTCCTAGCATCTGTTCACATTATTCATACCATCATATGTCATTATTTACAATAAAACACTCCTTTACATATTCTGTCGCTTAAACAAAGTTGAGCACCTTTAAATTATCTTGTGCTTGACTAGCATTTTTAATTTGGATATTTTGACTCCCATTTGATGTTTGACACGAAAGAATAACTTTAAGAAAACATTTATTTCAACAATACGCACCGCTCTGTTCTCTCTGCACTCCTGCTGCTAATAAATCCGGCTCACCAAGGCTGATGTCATTGATCCGACAGCCCAAACACTCCAAACAAAGCAACTTACACCACTCTTCTGCTTCCAGCTCTGTGGAACAAACACACACACACACACACACACACACACACATATATACAGGTCACAGATAGCGAAATCAAATAGAAAATCATTTTTGTGAGAAACTTTACTGCAGTTTTGGTTTACTTTCCTAAAATGTCGTTGAAAAAACAGAGAAAAAAAAACGGGAAAAAGTGAATAATAAATTCGATCCATCGAATTACAAAGGCAACATCGTCATTCATCATTGTGTTTGTCGTTTGTTGTTGTTGGGGTATCGATGCATTCAAACGGAACTTTTCAATTCGTTCTGCCTGTTTAAGTTGTTAAAGTACTAAGAGAGTTGTTGCTAGGCAACTGCAAAATATAGCTAGGTAATGATTTTGCTTGCTGGCACATGACCAGAAGGTTATTTATATAGACAATTTACAGTAACAGCGACAAAGTGTTACAGGAAGGAACACAAACAAACCCGGAAACAGGTTAACATAAGAGTCTCTATGTGATCTTTGGCGGTTCTGAGGGGAGCACGAGGGTAATATGACGAAAACATTACTTTTACAGCATTTGGCAGACACCCTTATTTGGGGCAATTGGGGGTTACGGGCCTTGCTCCGGGGCCCAGCGGTGGTGCCTTGCTGGAGCTGGGAATTGAACCTACAAGCTTCAGGTTAGTAGTCCAACAGCTTAACCATGAGCCACCACTTCCCCCTTAAAAAAATAGAAACATTTTATTTTATTCTAAGAAAAAAAATCGCATGGTAAACCATGCACCTGAAATTATATTTAACAAAAAAAACAACAACAACTCGAGCTTCTGCTTTATTACCATATGCAGATACGGAAGACTGGGCTGCTCATGTGGATTTGTTTTCTACACTCTGTTCTAAGAATCCAATTCATTTTCTAAAGCTTGATTCACAAACACTCGGTGACTCACTGGCCAAAATGTCGGGGCCAAAAAAATGGCTAAATAATGAATTTCTGTCAAACGGCAAACAAAACAAACTAATCACAGTGTTTTCACATTGTTCTGGAAGGTCTCCCTCCCAAACCAATGACCTTTCAGTGTCTCTAAACACACACACACATTTAGGGTTCAGCGAGTGGAAGATTGGATAAACAAACACTTCATCTGTGTGATGGAGCTTGGTTGCTTTTCCGCTTTTACGTGGTAGAAATGCACAATTAATCCTGTTAATTAAAAACCACAGCATTTTCGGGGGCTGTTGTATTTATTTCAGTGCAGCATGACACGTTTCAGGATATTTTTATTGAGACATTTGGGTGTCTTGCTGTCGCTGCCGATTCTCTTTGGTAGATTTGAACCTATCAATTGTCTTTCATTTCAGGAAGAAAAATGTTAATTCCCTTACGTCCAAAATGGGGACGGATTCAATGTTGTGGACACACCTGGGGGCCGGACCCTTTTTAATCATTATGAACATGCTTATAACAAAAACATCTGTAATTAATATGTCTACATGTCATATCAAAGTTGATAAACAGAATATTCTACTTTTCTACACGATACCATAGTTAAGGTTCGTGTTACTGCAGTAAATCCATTGTAAATATATATTTACGGCATTTATCCAGATGCTCTTATCGAGAGTGACTTACAATGATCTATTTTATACAACTAAGCAATTAGGGGTTAAGGGCTTTGTCCATATTTGATCCGTGTGCACATCTGCCCTACGTCAATATCAGTGTTTGGGTTGTTCAATTTAATTCCAATGGAATTTTTTGATATAATTTTTTTTTTTAAATCTGCTGGTATTTTAGCCCAGATGTTACACCAAAGAACTGATGACTAAAATTCTGATGCTTAATGGTACACAAAATTGAAAACTCTTTTAAAGTCAGTATTTGTTTTAGATTTACGGGTGACACATTTGTGCCAAAAAAAAAAGAAAGCTGTCATGTTTACAACTGGGACAATGAGCACAATGAGCATTAGCTGAAAACTAAACTGTCAAAATGCTGTAAAATTCATGACTTCCTAAATCTAGTGGTGTGCCATCAGCGCCAGCAAGTCCTTCTCTGCTGCCTAAACACTATCAATTTATCAAAATTAATTACTAATATTTGTTCTATTAAATGGTATTCATTTATTCCCAACAGTTTATTTCATAGTGTTTCTCTTGCTGCACTGCTCCCAGTACGTGTATTTGGATGTTAGATTTTTTTGCCTGATCAGATTTCAGTTTCTATGTGCTGCCATGTTAATCTAATCTGCCCAAGGCCTTTTCTTTAACCAATCAGATTTTAAATTCGCTTTACAGGGCTAGCACGGTGGCCCACAATGACTTCAGCAATTACTTGAGATAAATATTGATTCTGAACTGCTCCAGATGATGTACGGGGCCCAGTTGCGATTGAAATGTAAAAGGTTTGCCGTTGTCTTAACTGGGTTTCCCTTTCTTCCATAGAGTGATGACACTAAGGGTCACGTTTGGGAGACAGAAGTACTTCTGATTTAATTTGAAAAGGCTAATGAAATTGAACGAGCAGAATTTGCATAGCCGGTCACGCCCCGGACCACCGGGTATAAATAGACCGGCCACGATTTTGCTCGTCGTTCTGTTTTACGGCGCTGAATGAGCATCTTCGCAGCGCCAGAAGCGGAAGCGTTAAACCGCATGCCTGGTACCTTCATTCGGTCCAGGTTCAGTAAGCATGTACTACCTGTAGGCTTTAGATTTATATCTGACCCACCTGAAGGTTTGACATGTTGTGAGGTAGCATGTCGTCTAAAACTTTTGCTTCTAAGTAATGATTCTTCTTGCACTTAGGAAAAAGTTGTTGTTTTTTCTGTAGACTTACTGCTGCTAGGAAAATGCTCTCCCTACGCTGGAAACCTCACCACACTCATTGACATTGACTTGATACGCTCCTTTTTAAGATACTGCAAAATAGAGCTCTTAGTGGTAGATAACGATTCTTGAAAGTCTATAATAACATAGAAAGATGTGATTTCAAAAATAAATGAACAGTTGTAATATTTATGTCTTATGTCCTTGCTCAATACTTTGATTTAATGTAGTTTGTACTCTTATCTGACTGTATAGTTGTATAGTTTAGATGAACTACATTTATAATTATATTTGGCAGGTGCCCTTATCCAGATCAACGAATAAAAAAGCGCTTTAAGTCTTTCTCAATAAACAGATCCATTCTGATTCGCTAGATTACGAACAAAGTGTAATATAAACCGAGAACTGTTGGGTTTTAATTAATGAAATTTATTTTTATTTTATAACAATGTTTATAAAATAAAAAATTACAAAATATTTCATTTGACTGTATTTTATTTTATAAAGTTGTTTTATTTTGCTTAATGCTTTTAATTTATGTCCTATGATACCAGTTATTTTTACTGTACACATTTTTCATTAATAATTTTTTTGGAATTTCAGAATACAATTCAGACACCACAAGTTTAAAGACTGTGTCCTCTAAAAATGCAAGGGAAAAAAACCCTCTTATACTTGTTTTAAAGCATGTTTTTTTTTTTTTTGAGCCCTTCGTAAAAAAAAAAAGAAAGAAAGAAAGAATAGAAATGAACAGATGAACTCGGAGGACTGCCCACCGAGTTTCTCTGTCAGGTGTTCTCGCAGAACCCATGCATAAGTTAAACAAAGCGAAACATCCTTTAAAGAGTTTTTTTCCAAGACTTACAGACGGTCATCCGGACAAAACCACAGAATCTTTGCTGCAGCATGGAATAACCTGCTGGTTCGTCTGGTCAGCGGGGAACTGACTCCCCCTCCCCCTCCCCCACACGACTGAACCTGGTTTCTTCCAAGGTTTTTTTCTCTATTTTGTTACCGATGGAGTTCTGGTTCCTTGCCGCTGTTGCCTCTGGCTTGCTTAGTTAGGGAACTTTCCATTTACAGATATTAATTAATGTATTGTCTTATTTGATTCGATTTTGTAAAGTTGCTTTGACACAAATTTTATTGTTAAAAAGCGCAATTTAAATAAAGAGGACTTGACATTTTTACTTAAAATAAAACTAAAAAAAAAAACAGCCTCTTTGGAAAATAAACTAACAACTGATAAAACGGTTACCTTGTATGACATCACATGCATCTGCAACCAATCAGAGTGGGGGTAAAAGGGCGGGATCAGTCAAAAACGCTTTAAATTTGATCAATTAATCTTAACGTTATTCAAACATTCATCTACGTCTACGAAAGTAGTCTAATTCACTCAAATGTTTATTTTAATTCACTAAAAGTAAGTTTTAATTGTTTAGTTAGATATGAAATCCGAGCTAACCGTGTATAAAGTGATTCGTATTCTGTGTTACTATACTATACACTTCCTTGTCTAGCCGTCCTCTCTTTGACCTTTTTCCGACAGTGATATGTTTCCGCCTGCAAAACTGCACCTCACTGGATGTGGTATGCTTCTGCGTAAACTCTGGAAACACTTGAGTGTAAAAATCCATGGAGGTCAGCAATTTCTTAAAAGCTCTAACCAGCTGTCTGGTGCTAAGATCCCATTTTCTTCCATTCGGATGGTTGACACAAACATTAACCGAAGCTCATGTCCTGTAGCTGCATGATTTTATGCACTACACTCCTGGTGCCTGATTGGCTGTCTGGATAATTGCCTGAATCTGCATGTGTTTATAATAAAATGCCAGATGACCATATATTTTTTCATTATGCGCTTATTTTATTCCTGAGGAAAGTGCTATAGTTTAAAAGGCCCACATTTTAGATCTTTTCTTTCTATCGAGACACAAAATCGTCAGTTTAAGGATGTACTATAATTAAATGTCAGTGTAGAGCTTATAAAGATGTTATTCCGTTTCGTTTTGTAACCATCATCACCATTTTATGGCTTAAAAAAAACCCATTTATAAACCCTGTGTCAACTTCGATTTATTCTTATGAGCGTGGATATTAGTGGGTGCATCTATTCGCTCTTAGTGGCTCTGCCAGCTTTTAATCCGAAACGTTGATAACGTAAAACGTTTATCAGTTCTCAGACGTGATGATTTTTATTTATTTATTTTTTTTATTCTACCAATCAGAAAGCCAATTTCTGTAAGCTGTCCTGATATTTAGTATAAAGTTAAGTGCAACAACTTCACAGATGGCACAAGGACAGATCTCCCCCCTCACTGCAGGGTTTCCACCACAGGAGAATCTGCAAATGGGTGGTTTTGTCTTCAGGGATCCCTTCCATCCTGCCCACTCATTGTTCACACTCGTGAAGTCTGGTAAATGGTACCGGAGCATCACAGCCAAAACATCCAGACTCCGTGACAGCTTTTACCCGCAGGCTATCAGATTATAAACAACAGCCACCCTCTACCTCCTCCACCTCTGTATTACCCTTCCAAACACTGACACTCAATAGTATAAATGCTACAGCGTGCACTTTACAGAACATTAATTCCCCTTATGTAAATATACCCAAGAATAAATTTAACTGCTTTTCCAGCCCACCAATATTTATGTGTCTCAAATACAAAGTTTATCATTCATTTTTATATTTTATTTTGTTGTTTTGTTCAGGGTTTAACAATATCTGCCCTAAAGTATAATGATATATTATGTCTATATATGTGACTTATGATATATGCGTCATTTTTAATAGAAATCTATTTTATTTCTTATTTTTTAGTTTTTACTTCAAATTATCCGTAGGTTTTGTCACAAAGCTAAAAAGAACCTGGATATTTTTAGTTCCTTTGAGATTTATTAAATAACCTGCAGATAATTTGAAGTAATTTTAACTGCATTATGAGGTTTTATCTGTCTTTTGTATCAGGAGGTTAAGTCTACATTTTGTATGAGGTAATTTCATCCTGTTTTTTCTTTTATTTTATTTATAAAACGTGTTTCTCTTACTGAAAAATATAAAATTATTCGTTTATTAGGTAAACTAAAGCACATGTGAAGTATGAAGCTGAATTTCTGTAATCAGTAACTAAGATTAATGTACTTTAAGACGTATTTATTCTAAATTGCCTGTTTTAAACTTACAATAATAAACTTTACTGTACTACTGTAACTTTATACTAAAACTAGACTAAGAACTATTCTGTATGTAAAATATAAGAAAGCAAAGCAATAACTATTTTTCTAGTCCACTTTTTAGTTCCTGCGACTTACATAATTTCCTCAGGGGCTCAGGAGCCATAATGGTGGTGGTCTGGGTGGTTCTGGGAGTCCAACCCGGGGACTTCAGGTTGGTAGTTATTAGTTATTTACTAAAATACTTGTAAATAAAGAAAGTATAAAACCAGGTGTAATTTATTATAAGTTTATTTAGTTTATCTTTAAATAATCTATTAAAATAAACTATACGCATATATATATATATATATATATATATATATATATATATATATATATATATGCTGAATCACGAACAAAATGTAATCATCCAAAAACTGTTGGAAAAGTTTTAGGTATTGACAAAAGAGGTAGGTCTTCAATCGTCCCTGTAAGACAGCCTGTGTCTCGGCATAAAGATGTAAGAATAATATCTTTTCGTCTAGGAAGCAAACACAGTTTTCTTAAGGGTATAAAAAAACCTAGTACTGTCTTGTAAATATGACAGATTTGTCCCTGAAGCACAAATGTTGTCTAAAAATGAGGAGAAATGCTCAATGGAAATGAAGCGTCGTAATATGTAATAAAGACCTTTTTCTTTTTAATTGTATTTAATTACAAGCTGTGTGGGGTTTTTTTTTCTATTAGCTGTCTTTTATGTAGCGTCCCCCCCTCTCCCGTTTCAGCGAGGACTCATCTCAGCATCACACACTTACAATAACGCACCTCAGCATTTTGCTGACCCTCCACACACACACACACACACACACACACCTCCGTCAGAACTCAATGACAAACTTTAACCTGTTTATATGGAATCTTGTCGCACTCAATATGCATTCCAAGAATCAATTTTGAATTTCTTTCTTAATTGTTTGTGCAATTTCTCGTCTCGATTATTTTGCTACTGTTGACATTTTGTTTATTCGGAGACTTCATCATTAGCAAACTGGAAAATGAAATTAATAGTATTTGGAACTGAACCGATTTCAGTTTACCTTATATGACAATGGGGGCTTTCGGTTATCATAAATTTACATTTTTTTAGCATTTGGCAGATGCTGTTATCCAAAGGGTGATTTACAGTTTCCTTATTTTATTATTTAAGTAATTATTTGACTGAGCAGCTGAAGGTCATGGGACTTGCTCAGGGGATAGCAGTGGATACCAACAAGTAGCATGATAGAAAGATGAAATATTATTCATAACAAACTGAATCCGGTCATAACGGTTACTGTTCTAAAATGCAGTAGTTTCCTATAACAACATAAGATTTATTCCCCTTTTTTTTTAGCTTTTATTCATTCATCTTCTACACCCGCCCATTCGCTAATTCGGAGTCACAGGATCCTGGATTCATCTGGGTTAAATAACCTGATCCTTTTTTATAGACTCAGGATTCATTTTTATTATATCCTCTATTAACTTGGATCAGTTAAGTCCTAAATTATCTTGTTGCTACCAACAACATAAATAAATACAAACTGAAATTTACAATATTCAGTTATTCTAAGTAATTGTTTGCTAGTAACTGTTGGAACAAGTAGCTGACTGAGTTGTTTTAGGAAACTTTCTGCATGGTCAGAAACATATGAGACTCAAAATCGCAGGTACTGATTCATCTGATTCTTCTGAACCGTGCGATTCAGCAGATCTGCCAGACGTGTAGTGCGTAGACGATGGAGCAGGATTCAAGGGAGTCCATAGATTCTAGGGATTTGGTGAGTGCCCTCTAGTGGAAGGATCATGGGAAAAGCAATCAGAATCCATACTGACTCAGGTGACTCAAAGGATTCGCTCACGGATTAATTCAGAAGGATTCAAATCCAGAAATAAGTTTGGATTTCTGATCTCTACACCGATATTTCCCGGCTTCTAACTTGTTCATGATATTCACGCTGCAACAGAATAATGTTTGGTATCTAAAGAATTTTTAAATTTTTCTAATTGATGTAATTAATAAACCGAAACAGAATTGCTATAATTCAAACGATACCCAACTCTACTTAAGTTTCAGCCAGTAAAAAAACCTGAACTACTAAACATAATAAGTATTTAGCTTTTCAAGAACATGATATAATCCCCCCCAAAAAAAGCTATGTTTATAATCTTTTTAGAATTTTTTAATAAGGAAATAAAAAAGTTAAAGTATGAGGACATGAGAATGTTTTTTGTCATCATCAGCATCATCAAAGGGTCTCTTGGTTTCTTCCGCAGACATCGTCACTTGTTTGAATGTATTTTTTTGCTGAATGTAAACTATGATAATTTTATTTTTTTTTTTTTGCCTTTGCTAGCACCTTAATTGGCTAATAAATCTTACAAACAAATTTACGGATATTTTTTGTACTTTGTACTTATGGTGGTATAATTTATTGTTAAACAACTCAAGTAAAAGTACCACAATTTAATTAAACAATTGTAAAAGTAGAAAAAAAATCTACAAGTATTGTAACGAAAGCATTTGTTATTAGTTACTACACTGTAAAATACTATATAAAAAAAAAAAAAAAAAAGGTTTTAGAACTAAGGCATTTATAAAAAAAATATGGCCTTAAGTATTTGGACATCTTTTTAAAACACCCCCTAGAATGTCTAGAACGTCGCCGTAGGTTGTACTCTTACCTTTTTTCTTTTACTGGAACTAAAAAGTGCACTGTTCCAGCATGACAATACTCCAGTGCACAAAGCACCGAACCTCTATAAAGACATGCTGTGTTCTGGTTGGTGTGGAAAGACACGACTGTCCTGCACAGAACATCATGGAGATGAACTGATACACCGACTGCACCTCAGACCACTTTATCCATAATGATAATCTGATCTCGTTAATATTATGGGCGGAAGCCTCTTTAGAAGTTTAGAGGTCTAATGTAGGAGTAAGAACAAAACGAAATCTGAAATAGGATGTTCCAAAAGCATATGAATGAAATGTCCAATACTTTTTGTCCGTATACTGTATTAATTAATAAGTAACCCAGTAGCTGTGGCAGTGTTGCCTGACGATACTCCCAAAAGATGTAACTTTTTAAAACACCAGACATGTCGTGTTTTTATTCGAATGGTGGAACCAACAGCCCACGTAGAAACTCTTACTGACTGACAAATGTGTGGTGGCGGATAAGGGTGCGTTACAACAGGATTGCATCACAGCAATGCCTTTTGTGGTTTATTTTCTACATTCTCATTCATTGCCAAAAATCTTTTCACAGGAAAGCATATCATATTCCTCCGAGTTCGGCTTCACGGCCTTGTGATTCTTTTCACTGGCATTTTATTTTTATTTGCAATTCTTACTCAAATATTTGGTTATATTGTGTTTTACACCTTGCTGATGTGTGTGTTCTATATTACTGCTCTCAGTTGTTATTCTGTCCTTGAATTGACTTGTATGGTTATTTTTACATCTTGTTTTTATGTATTAATCAATGCACTTGTGTCTCTGCCTGAGCATTCAGCCTTGACCTCTTGTTAGTCCACCGTATGTCTGTGTCCACTCAGTTTTATCGGGTTTTTTTTTTTTGTGAGTCTTGTGTTCAAAAAAGGTTCAATTCCCCTATAAAGATACTATTAGCTCATGGGGGGAAACCGCCAGGTGTTTTTGGGTGCATGCTTGGGTATGTTTTTTTTTTTTTTGCTCCTGTACTCCAGTTTACTCCGGTTCTGTTGCGTATCACTGCCATCTCTTTTTTTTCTTGTCATCCGTTCTTAATTAATCTTCTTGCAGTAGTTTCTATCATAGTAACACCCTGCTCTAGTGTCAACCTTATTAAAACTGAAAAGAGACAAATGGATGGATGGATAGATGGATGGATGAACGGATGGGAGGAAAAATAAGATTTCTGGTTCCTGGCCTTATATATCCTCAGATGTGTGGATATCTAATAAGTGATAAAAAAAAAGCTGGCAGGGAAATAAAATAACCTTTTTTTCTACAAGCTTCAAGAGTCACTAGAATCCCAGGTGCTTTGTAGGCTGTGTGTGTGGGATTTGACACTTGTAGTGCACAAACGTTAACCATGTGCTTGGGATTAAAGGTGTGGGATGTTTTGGAAAACGCTAACCGTAGCCTGATAAGACTGAAAGTATTTATCCCACCTTTGCGGTCCAAACACATAAACGTGCACAGAATAGACGACCAGAAACAACATTACTACAATACATATAGTACAGTTATTAACAGTACTAAATTGCCAAACATAAAAAATAGTACCTGTTCACATGCTGCTGCTGTAGTTAAACTAATTCGATACACCAACTAGATAAACACACCAAAACGGAATCACACCATATTCCTACCTGTCCAAAAGAAATACTGTAACTATGACATCATCTTTTAGACCCTTTTCGACTCCATTGTGAAATGCATTAATGATATTAATTAAATTTTTCACTCTGTCTTAATGCAGACTTTTCTTCAGCAGTACGGGAACACGCTAATGACAGCGTTGCCAGATAGAGTTAAAACCTTTCATTCCTTAAACGTAAAGGAACGACAATCCCATCATTTATTGTGTCTGTACCCAGCCCAGTTGGCGGATTAGCACTTAAAGACAATAAGCCCCAGAGGCAGTTTTCAAGGGATGACCTTGTCTTCTAGATGGACATCCGATGGCCCCCTGACTGTTTCTCCCAGGGTTTTTTTTTTTTTCATTCCGTCACCAATGAAGATTTGGTTCACCTCTGGCTTGCTTAGTTGGGGACTGTTAATTTACAGATATTAATTAAACTTTATGAGTGTATTTAGTAAGTGTTTAATATTGTCTCAATTAATTTAATTTTGTAAAGCTGCTTTGACACCATGTCTATTGTTAGCAAGTGCTATAAAAATAAAGTTGACCTGACCTTTTACACACTTGGGTTTTGTTTAAAAAAAAAATCTATAAAATGTACAATTTTTAAACTGATCCCAAAATTTTTCCATGTACCCAAGTCAATTTTTCCTCGCACAATAAAATTTCCCAATCTGGCAACCCTGGCTGATCTCGTATTCTGTCTGCGTAAAAAGGGTGCACAGAGGTACGCAAATAAATATGTTGACATGTATGTAGGAGAGCCTATCATAATGCTCGGACAGAACATTTTGATTGGACGAAGTTATTTTGGTCCTACGCCCTCCACAGAACATATAAATACATATAAATACATTTGGACCACTTAAATAATAAGCGCTATCAAGATGTAAAAATACTTTCAACCAGGAGAACTTGACTCCGGGTTACAATCTGGCTTATGAAAGAAAGCTTAGGTCAACACCTGCACTTCTCCTGTGATTCCTCCCCAGGCTCCTGCGTCCGTTCTTCCAGCTTCATTAGCTTCTGGCTACGTCTAGCCTGTATTCAGCTCTAACATTGTCCAGTAACAGTTCTGCTAACAACCTGCTTCTTTCCAGCTCTTCCACTTTCAGTACTATTTTCAATAAACGCTCTGTCTGCAGTCTGCTTCAGGGTTCCTGTGCATGGATTGATCTCGTATAGTTGATTAGCACAGTAAGGAATGCTTTTCAGATTCAAGACTAACAATCAGATAGAGATTAAAGTAGAAACACAATAGCATAATCAGATCACATAAACAGAATAAACGCTAATAGTTTTTACCGTTGTATACAAACCAAAGAAAAATGAGCTGTACTGCACAAATTTGTGTAATTAAAGTTCTTATCTGATATTTAATGAATTGTGCTATGAACCTCTGCGGATTTTGGAATTAAATCTACAAGTGAGTTCGGCTTGTAGAGCCTAATAGCCGGAGGGAGGAAGGAAAGGAGGAAGCACTTCATATTGTACTGCTCATTAGAGCAGGTATTAAAATGACACTGAGTTACATACCGATGTGCTAAAACAATGCATACACACCAGTTTATTAGCAAGGTCTACCAACGGGGTTTTGTAACGTGTGTATCCAGGCCTGACGTCATTATGTGCTTTTATGTTTTCTTCAATTAGCCTTGAGTTAAGCTTGATTTAATAGGATTTTGCTATGAAGTGCTTTTTTATTAACCTTTAAAACTCGCAGGGTCTGTCAGCTGATCCGGACGTTCGTTCTTCACTCTTTCGTCTGCATCCTTTTTCCATTTGTTTTACTGCAGGTTCATGAATAAATCATATTCATTAAGGAATAATCCGCTTCCAGATGAATAACCATGCATTAAATTGTGACATTAAGGTGGTCATGTGATGATTAATCAATTCACACAGTTGATCATTTTTGGTCTCATGGTGCACACAGACTTTAAGCAGCAACCGTGGTGGATTTTGAAAAAATCAGGCGTGTGTGTTTAAGTGTGGTGTTGCTAGTTTGTTGTGCAAGAAGCCTGAAAAATACGCAATTTGAGAGACACTAATTTCTGCTTGTTTTATTATTAATGCGTAAATCCTTCTCATTTACACACTGAAGGAATCAAGAGACTCCCAAATTGTTTGAGTCAGTAGGGATTTCGACTGATTTTGCCATCGTATGTCACTAGGAGGAATTAGCTGTTAAACAATAAACTGGTGGACGAGAACTGGCAGGAACAAATTAGGAAGGAATACTTTGTCGTAAAGCAAAATCAGACAAGTTGAAAGCAAATTTAGTCTGATCTATTAAAGTAATCTTGTTTTTTTATTTTTTATTTTTTTACTTCAGTCATTTCATTCATGTGTGTTGTGACAGCAGTTTCGACTTTGACTGCCTGAAGTAATTTATTGTATTAGGTCTGTATTTGAAATTTTCTAATAGCTCAATCCGCTTTTATGCTGACTTCGTGGATAAACTTGATTTGTTTACCTTTGTGCATAATGTGCTTTTAGATTCTCTCTCTCTCTCGCTCTCTCTCTCTCTCTCTCTCTCTCTCTCTCTCTCTCTCTCTCTCTCTCTCTCTCTCTCTCTCTCGCTCTCTCTTTCGCTGTTTGGTATAATGGCAATAGTTTTGCAGGGATGGCAGGGATGGAGAGAATCGTTTACCTGAATCGCAGGCAAATGTCTTGGACGTCTCATCGACGAAGATAATTGCCACAGCATGTTTCTTTGTCTCCCGAGGCATTCTGGTAATGTTCTTGATGTTGTGCAGCTCAGTTATCTGCGCAAGTAAACGACAAAAGTCATTACTGAAATAAAAAAAAAAATAATAATAAAAGGCAACAACGGTGGAAGTTGTAAACATCATGGTATGGGGAAGAAAGAAAAGGGTAGTGCTAGCTGAAAGCGTTGTGCGGCTTATTTCGCAGAAAGAAGGATGCCGCTATTTAAATCATAAGCATAAACAATGACATTAATAAAAGGAAATATAAGGTACATGCTTAAATAAAATTGTGTATAAAATCTGAAGTCCAAAGAAATTTCAATCAATTTTCAATAACATTTTTATTTTTTGGCAGATGCCCTTAACCAGAGCGACCTACAGTCAAGGGTCTTGCTCAGGGGCCCAGCAGTGCCGGCTTTGTGGTTCTGAAAAATGGACCCAAGCTCTTTTGACAGCATTCTGACACGTTAAATCAAGGGGTTTTTACCCTTTCGGGACATTCCGACCCCCCCAAGCCCTTCTCTCCTCCCACCAGCGCAAGGTAATGCATACCTACGTCCTTCGCATATTATTTGTTGCGTATAGCGTGCATAACATTAATTTGTATTGAAACATGAATATATAACCAACTTGCATTCAGTGCTGAACCAGTTTCTGACAGCACAACATGCCAATCGTGGTTCTTTTCTTTTTTTTGTCAGACGGTTTTCTCGTTTTACTTTCACTAAGGTTATTCTTAAAAATCCACCATTTTACTTTTACTTTTACTTCCTTTTTCCAGAAATCGAGTGCACCGACCTAGAAACCTGCAGTGCGGGACAAGATATATATTTGCTGGACATTAAATAACTAAAAACAAATAAAATTTACTGCATAAAAGCAACAAGTACAACTAAACTAAAATAAAATTAACTTACAGGCACAAGATCGGAAGCTACAGTCGGGGTCGCCGCTAGCAATTTTGGGCCTTATGAAAAACATGGGGTTGGCCCTTCACCACACCCATTCTGTACTTTTACTTATAATAAAACATATCTTTAGGGACCCCCAAAGTGCATGGGCCCTTAGAATCATCCTAACTTTCCCGCCCTTGGCGGCACCCCTGGCTAGAGACAGAGACAAGGCCCATACCGAGATAAAACATCTGAAACACAGTTTAGTGCTACTTATATTGTTTTCCTTATTCCGTTGAAATAAAAAATAATTAAAGAAAGTTTTCGGTTTCTCTTTTTATTTGTATTTATAAGGGAAGCGAGTAAAATAAATAACAAAGTATCAGGAAGAAGCAGTAAAAATAAAACTTACATATTTACCTGCGGGCTTTTGCGGGCAGAAGTGGGATAAAACTTGACTATTGCGGATGGGAACGGAAGAAAATAACATATTTTTGCAGGAGCAGATGGGAGCAGGACTGAAAAATCTGTCCTGCGCGGGCCTCTACACCAGCTCTGCTCTAGTGGTCCCTGATCATTAGCTGCGGGACGAATTAGATTGCCCCTGTGGGTGCCTTAAAAATTGCTAGCTCACATTTATTATTACTACCACGTCCTATCCAAATTCCCTTTCCATCATTTTTATTTCTTTATTAGTGCAAATAACATCTCTGTGTGCTAAAGATTTTAATATTTAACACAGAGAGATTCTGAAATTATGCTAAGGTTCGAATTAAATGTATATTAGAACCTCCAGAATTCCTTTGTAACTGGTTCAGTCAAAAATACTACAGATTTGCATAAAAATCGGCTTTTAAAGAAAACTATTACTTTACCCAGCTTTTTGGATCGTTTTTAATTTTATTATAATAATAATGATCTTATTAATCATTTTTGTCTATAGGGGCAGCAAGGTGGCTTAGTGGTTAGCACAGTTGCCTCACAGCAAGAAGCCCTGGGTTCGATTCCCGGGCAGGGGCCCTTTGTATGAGGAGTTTGCATGTTCTTTCTGTGCTTGCTTGGGTTTACTCCAGGTTCTCCAGTTTCCTCTCACAGTCCTAAAACATATATGTTAGATTGATTGATGATTCTAAATTGCCCATAGAAGTGTGTGTGGCCCGGTGACTAATATGCAACCTTCCAGGGTGTACCCCTTCTGCCTTTTGCCCTTTCAGAGACGGCTGGGATAGACTCCAGCAGATCCCTGTGATCCCGAATAAGGGAATATAATGATCTGTAATTCAAAAATGAAAAAAAAATCCTGGAGAGATAGATCTGGCGTATAAGGTATGACAAATTAATTCACGGAATGGACTAAAAACTAGCGGTTGGTGCTAACTTCAAAATATCAGTTCTCTTGTAAAGCAAGACACTTTTGGTTTCTAGGGCTGGGGGTTTGATTCCCACCTCTTTCCTGTATGAGCAAAGTTTACATGTTCTCCCAGTGCTTTGAGGTTTCATCCAGGTACACTGTTTTTTCCCTCAAGCTGTTAATCATCTGTAAATTGTCTATTGTTTTAGTGAGTGTGTGTAAATGTGTCCTGTAATGTATTGACAGCCTATTCCGAGACTCCAGAAGAAAAAAAATAATAATTATGCTTTCTAAAAATGTAGCATTGCTAAAAAAAGATGTCTAGGACATTGTTCAGTTTTTTTTTTTTACATGGGGTTCTGGATTACCATCAATTATGTGTCCTTTCGAGGAATTGAAAGGACACATATTTAAGGACAAAAATTGTAGAGTGCGAAATTAGGGCGATTAAGGTGGTTTTAGAATGGACTTCTGGGCCAGAACACTTAGCGAATATGTGCAATCCAATGCTCCGGTTACCTGTCACTTATTTGTTGCTAACAATGAACACATTTTATTTCTTCTATTACTATTAAGTCACCTGGTCGGCAAGTTAAATATGTCAGAACACATTTAAGTGTAAATAGCTGTGACTTACCACAATAGCGCTACATGGCCATTCCAGGAATTAAATTGTCACCTTTTATATTCACTAATCAGAGACACTGACTGTTAATAAATACTGAATTAATGTAAAAATTTGTGAGATCCTGGTATTTTAGGCAAGTTTTTTTTTTAAGGAACAGCGGAATATATCAGAAAAAGCCAGAAAAATATTAAACAGGGAGTAAAATAAAAGTTCTATTTACAGAAGAGCCACTTTGCTGCTACTTTACCTCTGAAAGCTACAGCATAGAAATATAATAAATGTTTCTGTTTCATATGCCATGTCACAACTACCTCAGGGACAGAAACGCCGTGTGCACTTTACTCGAAGTGCGACAAAATCCTTAACTTCTCCAAAAAAAAAAAAAAGATAAATAAATTTTCTAAAAACAGAAGTTTGGCTGCATTTTCCCCCAAACTTTCTTTATAGCAACATTTTGACAGCAGATGTTGAATTTTTTGCTAACCGGGGACTTTCGGGGGTGTAAAATCATGTGTGTGCTTATATTAGTCACACTCACAGCAGACGGCACGGTTCACACTCAGGCAATCAAAAAAAAAATCCCAATTTCGGGTTCCTGTGTGCATCTATAATATAATACAAACTAAAATATTGTAATAGATTCTAGATATATATATATATATATATATATATATATATATATATATCAAGATACTTCCTGTAATAACCGTCTCAGCTACATTCTCTAAATTGAACGTTCTGAATAATGGTATGTCTGTTTTTTCTGACAAAAACACTATTTTTTGGGGGGAGCAATGTAAAAAAAAAAAATTCACAACATGACAGTGTCTAAAATAAGAAAGTCAGACTGCATTATCAAGTGATGCCTCTATATCGCACAAGCCCCAGTGCCATCACATCGATCACTTTGATAGAGAGCAAAGTGTTTTTATGGCCAGAGGAATAAATGAGTTTCTAAACCTCTTGATTCTTCTCGTAGCATCTGAATGCCAAAGCAGAACAGAGGGCAATAACTCAAGCTCAATCAATCACCATGTCCGTTTAATTGAAGTCACGGCTGGTTACATCAAGTGAATGTTAATTCAGCTTAATTCAATATGTAGCATTACGTTGTGTAAACATAATGAACTTTAGAACAGAAAAGAAATGCTTAAACTGTACACTA